>CM031233.1:96936633-97536633 GCA_018340775.1 Taxus wallichiana var. yunnanensis | reverse complement strand
GTGTACTAATTGGTTTCACATTCGCATTGGAAACCTCTCTAAAACATTTTCTACATAGTCCTCCAAGACAACACTAATTTCCTATTTTTTTGTCCCTTTTGATTTGCATACCGAGGATTTTCTTTGCTGCACCCAAATCCTTCATTGCAAATGTTTGTGCAAGCTTTTCCTTAAGCTTTGCAATTTCTTGCATATTAGACCTTGCTACAAGCATATCATCTACATATAATAGAAGAATAATGTAGCTCCCACTATCCAACCATTTAAAGTACACACAATGATTTGATTGACATCTAGTAAAACCATGCTCATGCATAAAACTATCAAACCTTAGATATCATTGTCGAGGAGCTTGCTTGAGCCCGTATAGGCTCTTCTTCAACCTGCAAACCAATTTCTCCTTATCCTTCACCTCATATCTAAGTGGTTCTACATATAAATCTCCTCCTCCAAGTCACCATGGAGAAATGTCGTCTTGACATCAAGTTGCTCTAAGTGTAAATCTTCAACAACAACTAAACTTAATATAGTACGAATGGAAGACATCTTTACAACAGGGGAGAAAATTTCATCAAAATCGATACCTTTCTTTTGTTCATACCCCTTCACTACAAGCCTTTCTTTGTACCTTTTCCGTCCATCTTCTTCTTCTTTCACACGGTAGACCCATTTGTTTTGTAGTACTCTCTTTCCAGCCGGTAATTTGACTAATTCCCATGTTTGGCTCTTCTCCAGGGAGTCCATCTCCTCATTCATTCCATGCTCCCACTCCTTAGTGGACTCCACCTATATTACCTCATCAAATCTCTTTGGCTCACCACTATCTATTAGTAACAAATAATACAAAGCAGGGGAAAATATTTTTGGAGGTCTACTAATACGTTGTGACCTTCTTACCAAAGATGGGGGTGTCACGAGATCATTATTTTCTTGCTGCACATTTTCTTGAATTTCTGACAAAGGTGTCAATGCCAACACTCGGGTCGTGCTGCTCACCTACGTAACTATCAATCAACCTGTACTGTAGGTGGATATTTTCCACCCGAGAGTTCATTTTTAGGAGCTATATCCTCAACCAATTCTTCCTTGGGATTTTTGTCATCCTGTACATGATCCCTGTACATTCTATTTTCATGCCAAACAACATCACGACTCCTAATTATCTTAGATTCATCTAGATCCCAAAACTGAAATCCATAATCACCTTTGGAGCCATAGCCTATGAATGTACACTATTTGGATTTTGAATCCAATTTCTTCCTATTTTCTTTATTAACATGCACAAATGCCTCTGAACCAAATATTATTAAAAATGAAAGCTCTACCTCTTTCCCAGTCCAGGATTCTTCAGAATTCCTCCATCTAGTGCACTTGAAGGCCCATGGTTGATTAAGTACACAATAGTATCTATGACCTCTTTCTAAAACTGAAGAGGCAACCCCACATGCAATCTCATTGACCGTGCATGCTCCATTATTGTTCTATTCATCCTCTCACTAACACCATTTTGTTGCAAAGTCCTGGGAACTATTTTCTCTCTACAAATCTCGTTCAAGGAACAATAATCATCAAATTTATTACTGCAATACTCACCGCCATTATCAAATCTCAAACATTTCAATTTAAAACCACATTGATTCTCAACAAGTGATTTCCATTTCTTAAATGTATCAAAGACATTAGACTTACGCTTAATGCAATATACCCATACCTTCCTTGTGGCATCATCTATGAATGTGATGTAGTACAGAGAACCACCATGAGATGCAACATGGGCCACCCCCACACGTCTCGTATGAACTAGCTCCAAATTTTGCTCTTTCTTGGTATTCCCTGCCTTAATAAATCTAACTCTTTTCTATTTCCCAGAAATGCAATGCTCACAAAACTCTAAGTCCAATTGCTTCAAACTATAAAGCTTACCTTTTTCATGTAGAATTTTCATGCCCTTCTCACTCATATGTCCTAATCTATTGTGCCACATGTCTTTGGCATCCTCATCGAAGTAGACAATATGGTAGAAGGATTAGATATACAAGTAGACAAATAAAGAGTGCCTACTTTCTTACCCCATGCCACTACCAGGGCACACTTGGAAAAATTCCAAGAATCTGAAGTGAATGTGACTGTGCAACCTTCACCACCCAACTATCCTGCAGAGATGAGATTTCTCCTGAGGCTAGGTACATGCCTCATGTCTCTCAATATCCATGTATTTCTATTTTGTAATTTTAGGTGTACATTGCCCTTCCCGACAATGTTTCATGGTTCAACATCGCCCAAATAAACCTGTCCAAAATTTCCCTAGACATACTCTTTAAAATAGCCCTTATCAGGGGTTCCATGGAAAGAGGCACCTAAATTTATTACCCAAGATTCTACTCTAGTATCAAGAGAAGGTATAAGAGCATCCTAAACAATATTACCTGTGGGATTTTCCTCTTTAATACCTTCAAGTTGGTTTTCTTTGTTTTCTTTGAACCAACAATCCTTTTTTAGCATGTCCTCTCTTTCCATAGTTCCAGTAAGTAATGCCTCTACTCCTAGATTTGGATCTTCCCATCTTTGATTTAGATCTCCCATGATCCTTACTCTTTGATTTCTCCTTGCTCCTCCCTCTACTCTCCATATTCAATGCATCTCCAGAAGAAGAATTTTCCCCTATATTTTTCCTGTGCATTTCCTCATTCAAAATGACACTAACTACATCTTCAAATTTAAGAGAAGTAGATGATGTATTACTAATTGCCATTACTAAGTTGTCCCAACTTTCTAGCAAAGAACACAGGAATAATAATGCTCTAACCTCCTCATCAAATGGGATATTAATTGAATCTAGCTGATTTACAATAGTGTGGAAATCATTAATATGGCTAGATACAGATCCACCTTCTTACATTTGTAGATTAAACAATAATTTCATTAAATAAAATTTATTGGATGCACTAGGTGTTTCATATAAATTAGCTAGGGTTTTCATCAACTCTACCATACTCTTCTCCTGTGAGACATTTGAAGCTACGGATGATGCCAAACTCAATCGAATTGCATCGAGAGCATTCCTTTCTAGAACCTTCCACTCCTCATCGACATGATTGAGGATTTTGCTTCTTCACCTCCCAACAAAGTAGGTATAGATCCTTTTGATACGGGTAATCTTCCACCCGCATTTTCCATAGTTGGTAATTTCAGCCATCAAACTTCTCAACTATTAACTTATTCTCCTCTCGCCATTGCTAGTTCTCCCACTCAAACGAAATCCCTCTCGTGAGCATACTTCCAACAAATAAATCTCAAACATGCTCTGATACCAGTTGTTAGGATTATACCAATTGTATAGATAAATAAGCATGCAATGAATAATGCAGAAAACATAAAACATATAAGAATGCAATAAAAAAGAGACACATATTTAACGTGGTTCACCCAAAATGGGATACCTCCACTAGAAACAACCAATGGACTTTTATTCTTTCCATCCAAACTCTCTCTCTCACAAGCACCGCCACTCATCCAATGAGCCTCATACATAATGACCCTTTAAAAATATTAGGGTTTTTATCATTTCGGGAAACATGAAAACCACCCGTTATATCTCGTGACCTAATAAGGAATACCCAGTCATTTCACAATGCATAAATACATATAAAATTTGGCTTACGGGGCATTGCCCTTGAACCCCGCTAGGGCACGTGGCCCCAGGACCCCGGCCTGGGGGCCATACCCAGCACTCCCGCAAGAGGGGCGAAGCCCCCTTACAACCCCCATCACTATCATGCTCCACAACCAATAGAGGAAAGGAAAATGTATTGTTGCAAACGACATCAAGAACTCCGAGAAGAGAGGAGGAATACATAGTAGATCACAAAAGAGATGGAAAAGGGAGTCGTGATTCTAGTGGAAGGGCATTCGTAAAAACGGAGGGTGTAAATCAAATCGGGAATGCTTTGGAGAGGTTAGATTGAAGTAGATGCTACACATGGGTCGACAATATAGGGTGGAATGAAGTATTTTCCTAGCTTGCAGAGAAGGGACAAATAAAGGAAAAGAACCAATGTGTGATTACACAGGGCCATGAAATGTTGCGTAGTTTAAGGTTCACACAGGAGCTACAAACTGGAAAGAGACCTACATTGTCTACAAAAGTACAAGGGCTAGCGAGACATTGAGGTAGGAAGGAAGTGCTCTATGGAACGAATGTAGGAGCTTGACCTTTAAGTTTGTGTTTATGATAGTGAGCTCGCTAGGAAGCATTAATATGTTCTCTACAATGAGAATTGCATTCACTACGGTGGGCTTGCTATTGAGGAGTCGGCATGACCATGGTTTTGAGAACCTACATCCAATTGTAAAGGGTTAGGAGGATTTTTTTATTACAATTTTGCTTAAAATCTGAAGATATACAAAGAACGAGGCAAAGAAAGTGCTTTTCTATAACATTATTTGATCATAAAAAACCATTGAATAGAAGGGAAAAGTGAAAAAACAATAAAGTTACATTTGATAGTATTGGTGGAGAGTTTTTTAAAAGATTACATGTTTCATAGTTCGGATCCACTATAACAACCATAACATGAGCCGTTAAAAGTTTTAGAAAATATCGATTTATAATGTAATTACTTTATATCAAGAAGATCGTCGCAACAAAATGTCGACATACAAAATAGCAATGACATAAAAACTCCTTTAAATATATTAATAGTATGTGGATGAAATACAAAAACTTTGTATGAAGGCCTAGCACTACTTTCCTACAAGCAAAAGCTATGGAGACGGGCTTTTCCAACTTTTTAGAATTCAAAATGACACACTTCAGCTATTTGTTTCCTTGATAAACTATTTCTTTGAGGGAAAGGGTGAAAAGGTATTTGTAGCTGACAACACTGTCTATTATTTTAGTAAGTGCTTCTTCATCAATGGACAAGACAACAAAGCTCCTTTAAAGACACCCATGATTACTTCAGTTGATTGCATTGAAATAGGTAATCGAGTGCGATTCCCCGATGGTATCCTTAATATTAATGTGAAGCATATACCTATAGTCACATTATGAAACTTCTCACTCAAGAAAATGGGTAGTCTATCCACAATTTTTTCACAATTTATTTGTGGATATCTTATTCAAAATTGTGAATCCAAATTTGTGGACTCCACCCACAATTTTTTTGTGAAAACATTAATTGTGACAAAAATTGTGATAAAATCCACAATTGAAACAATGTGAAAAAATCACAAATTGTTAATTGTGACATTTGTCACAATTTTAATATTGTTACATGTCTACAATTGAAAAAAATGTGATAATTTCACAATTTTTAAAACTGTGGTGAACCCACAATTTTAAAATTGTGACATGTACCCCAGTAATAAAAGAGTTATTCCAAAAATTTAAAATTATGACTATTTAAACAAGTTTTAATTTTTAATATAACTTTTTTACACAATTATTTTAATTTTTAATCTAATTTTAAAATAATAAAGACAAGAAAATACTATCTTTAATTAAAAATAAGATTTTTTTTTATTATTATATTAAAAAAACTCTAAAATTAAAGAAAAAAATTTATTTATATTAAAAATATTCTAACACACAATTACTTAAGTATAAATATTACAAAAACACAATAAAATAATAATATAAAATAAATAGTTTATAAAAATATATTTTTAAATACATTGTATACATTAATTTCTAAAATATATATTTTAGAAGAGTACATGCGCATAGATAATTTCGAGAATATTTATAAAATTTTGTTATTTTTCAAAAATACATAATCATTTCAAATTGCTGAAATTATGATTATATTATGTAATTGTAAAAGTATTTATTGAGTGTTTTCTTTTATGTAAATTGGGTAATTGATCTAGCTGCAACATTGGATTTTTATAAATATTATTCTCCTTTATCTCTATCCTTCAGTACTCTATCATATCCCTCCCTCTCTTTGAATTTCTTCCTTCATAAATAAAAAGTACTTTAGTATATTAGATCATTTATAATAAAAACAAATATTATATTATCCATGTACTCTCAAAATTTGTCAATAAATATTTATATTTTAATTTTAATTGTAAAAAAAAATCTTGCATAATATGTTATACTCGGGAATGATAAAAAAATTCACTTTTATTTTATCATGCAAGCTGTAGAAACTAACCCAATCTTCCTCATAAAAAACCACTTATAAAAAATGACTAAAATATTGTAAAAAACCTAAATGGGTATTGAATATTTTCTGTTAACAGCTGGAATACAATGTTAAAAATAATTGCATGTTGGGGAGTTCAGAATTTACAGCAATACAATATTAAAATATCAAAGTTAACATATCAAATGCTCATGATTTCAGGCACTTGGGATGAAATCGATATTACTCAACATAAAACTTAATAATTTTTTTTTGCAAATGTAATCATTATCGCTTTCCAATATCCAAATTTGACTGTACGAGCAACTGCAAAATACAAAGAACACATATTTTAGAATAACCCTTTATGCAAAGGAAACATTGTATAGAATTTAAAAAAAAAAATCTATATATCTGCTCTTATATCTATTTATTAAAAACCTGTCAAGATTAGATCTATAGATCTCAAGAGAGAACTTCTCAAATCTGCAAAAGATATGTAGATACAAAAAATGACAAGATTTTCATATAGTTTGTTCAGCCACAAAGATTTGAAAGTTTGATTGAATGGTGGCCAAGGCCGATTGAAGTGAGAAACTCAAAATACTTGCTAGTTCATCCGCCGCTACTTTTTTCCACTCCAATTTTCGCAGTACATGTCTCCTCCTTAATATTAGGTCTAGAAATTTTAGGTTTTAATTACTTCCCCATGGATCAATGCCTCAAATCGTGGAAATTTAGTTTTTTCAATTTTTATTGGCACGGATCATTCACAAATCAAAATCTCGTGGTCAGATTATTTCTTATCAACGGTGCATATGTAATGTGATTTTGTTAATGATATTATTTTTGTTATAAATGTTTAATGATAGCTATCATTATAAAATTAAAATAGTGGCTTTCATAGTAAAATAATATATAATAAGTTTAATTCAGCAGAAGTTATATCCTTGAAAAAAATTAGCATGAAAGTGTTATCCGTGACATTGAAAAGTTAAATTAAATCAAATAAATGCAGCAATTTAATTCAATATTATTAATAATTTAATGTCCTATATTCAAAAAAATCTTACATATTTTTATTTTTAAAATTGCGAGGAATATTATTTTGGATTTTTAATCCATTATATTGATTAATTAAATTATTATCTTTATACAATTTTTAAAATAAAATTTGATACAATAATTTGTAATAAAATAAATGAGATCTAATTTAATAATATTATTACAAGTTCCTCGGCTTTATTATTAGGATTTTATAGAATAATTTTTTGAACTCGCATAAAATTTTATTTATTTTATCTCCCACATAAGTGCATGTTGTGTGGATAAATGAAAATTGTATATTCGGTCCCCTTAAACTATGAAAACGGTGTCATTATATAAAGTAATCACAACTATATTCTATCATTAATTATCCATAAAATAGTTTTAGATCCATTATATAAAAGTGAGATATATTGTTGATTTGCAACATTAAAAATAATGTTAGAGTTATAGAGAAAGTGAGATATATTGTAAATTTGCAACATTTAAAATAATGTAAAAGGTATTATTTAGATTATCCTACTCGATAGAAAAATCATGTCTTCTTTAATAAAGATGAAATAATATCGTAGATATTACACAATATTTCTAAAATATTTTGATATTGGGCTGAGTTTATAATCTAATTTTAAAATATAAAATATTAATTATCTTTACCATTTTAAAATAGTGTTGTTAAAAAGTGAAGCTTCCTATAATGTTTAAAATTAACATTAATGTGAGTTTTCTCTAATTTGAAAGGTTTTGTGTCCTAAGATATAAAAACTTATATTTTTAAGTCTTTAGTAAATTATTCACAAATATAGTGTAGATTACTCACAATTAAAATTTATAATATATTTTATTAGTCTATAATATCAAATTTTCTAGTTAGGTATTGTACTATATTTCTCATATTATATATTATTTTATATTTTTCAGATAATTTATTATTAAATTTTTAGAAGTGTAGAATTTTCATAAATTTTGTTGGAACTTAAAATTACCCATTACATTATGTCGTTAATACAAAATAGAGTATTAGTGGTGTAGAATTTTTTCTAAATTTTTTTTGAAATACAAGAAGTAACAAAGTTATTTTGTGTTGTTTAAACAATTGATAAAGCTAGGTTTAAAAGTCTTTTTTTTTTTTCCAAACCACAGTTCCAAAATGTGAATTATCCACAATAAAGAATAGAATATGGACAATGCACAAATTGAAGTTTACTATTACGAAATTGTGGAATATCTATATCATATTTATAAAATTTATCTATTTGTTATTGATAATTCACATTATTTCAACAACATTTTTTAATGAATAACATTATGGATAAATAAACTTACTTTGAGTAATGTTTATTATTCATATTAAATTCTGTGTGTATGATATCTACAACAAGAATTTAGTTTATTTTATTATTATTATTAAATATATATTTTACATTTTGTAAAACATAGTAAATATAATTTATGTGTTTTCAATTTTAATAATTTTTATTTGTAAATTTTTTATTTTATATATGTATTTTATTTAAACCTTCCAAATTTTGTGAAAAGTTAGATGAGAAGACTCTATATTTATGTTGTGGTACACAATAACTATAATTTTATTTTCAAAGATTTATTTTTATCAAAACACAAGAAGAAATAGTGATCTACTCAAAATAAAAATTCAAGGATGTGGATATTTCACAATTTTCATTTTGAATTTTATGAAGTAGTGGAAATGTTTTTCAAAATATGATAAATGTGATTTTCCCACAATGAAATTTCAAGAATTTTGATTTTTAACAAATTAAAATTAGTTTTTATGAAATTGTGGAAAATCTACTTTTTATTTATAGAAGCTATCTATTTAATGTTAATAATTCACAAATTTTCCACAAAATGATTTTTTTGTGGATAACAATGTAGATAATTTATACTAGTTCTAGTAGTGTCTCGCATTGCATTGAGAGCAAAACCACTTGTCGGCCCTGTTCTCAGTTACTTTTTTCCTGCATTTCTTGTCACCCTTTGAAAGCGGGCAACCCATATAAAAGAAGTTATCAATGGCAATGTTTGTCACCTCTGCTGTTAGTCTTGAGGCCCATTCATTTTTATTTGTATTTCCCATGCGAGTTATTTCAGAGAGTGTGGACATGGAAACCAAATTTTTTGGAGGCCCCATTGACGTGTCTGTTATGGAAGGTACATGATAAGCCGAATCGGCGGATGCGGCCCATTCAAGGAGTGTAGAGGCCTCTGGAATTGAAGTATTTAAAAATCATTTTGTATAGGAAATAGTGTCTGTAGAGGATTCATTGAAAATTGTCACGTGACCACCCTTTATGGTAAGAACTACGGAGTTGAGGCGATGATAGAAGCTCCAAAATATCATGAGCCAATCCTTCAAAATGGTACCCCCACAAACTGACAGAAACACTAAATCTGGACATGTCTTGTATTTGAATTGTTCTTTTTTTGTCTTTATATAGTTGTGCCTTCTAATAGTCCAAAGACAATGACATCACACAAACAACACTAATCAAATCAACTAAAGAACCAACAGGAGGTCTGACATCTCCTTGATTGTCTTAAAATAAAAATGATACAGAGGTATGTCGTTGTTTGTATCCATATAAGGGGTGACAGAGGAGGAGGGGAGAATTTTTTTTTCTAGGGAGCTATTCAGATGATTAAAGTCAAAGTTTGCATTGCTAATCCTTCCATTACTTATAATGTATACCTTTCCTGTTTCTACAATGTCATAAATTTTCTAAAAGCCTCGTTAAAACCTATGACATGAATCTCCCCTCCTGACTGATTGACCAAATCAAAACCAAAAAACATTCCACAACCTTTAGCATTTCGATACTCTTTGAGATCTGTTTTGCAAAGAGCTCTACCTTTAACAACCCAAAACCGCAAAGATGTGTTGAGGGAACTAATTGGGAAAAAAGAAGAGCTTTTCTTGGTTGAGGCCTGCGTAGAATCACATGCCATCTGCGAAGCCAAAATACTACCAAGAAATGTGCCCTCCTGAGAAACCTTTTGTTTACCATGAAGGATATGATTAGGCAAAGGAACAAAGGCTCCAATTTGGTCATGGTTGTGAGCGACTATATCGATTTCCAAAATAAGAATTGTCTTGCAAGAACCGAAAGAAGGCAAAGGTAAGAAAAAGAAGGCATATGAGAAAACACGGAACGGAATTGAGAACGAGGTACGGATCTTACAATTCTTATTTAATCATTAAACCTGGATTTAAGGATGTGGACTATGGAACCATGTTGCAAAGTTTTGTTGTGCACACTTTCCGTAAATTTTGAAGGCAACAAAGATGTTTGTAAATGTTCACCGTCTGATATGTCCATATGGTGCAGAACACCGGTGTTCAAGGTGGAGCTCAAAGGGTACAAGTGCAATATTTAATTTGGAAGCTTGGGGGGGTCAGAGCATCCTTTGATCAAGCAAACAATGCCTCCTACCGAAAGTGACACGTCCATCAAGAGGAAAATTGAAGCCGAAAGGTTGCAAAAGACATTTCCCAATTTAAAAATTTTCAAAAGCAAGGGGAAAAAGAAGTTAGGAATGCATGAAGGGCAGAAGTCTAGGCTTTTTTTTTTCGGGGATAAATTATCACTGAAGAACTAAATTTTCAAGGTCACATTCAATCTTTTCCTTATCTTTTGACAAGGGGAGAAAAAGGCATTAACAATTGCAATTAGGGTGTAGTTTTTTTAAAAATAGACTTGCAATATTTTATGACAAAAAAACACACATGAAGCATATTGGTAGGGTTAAAAGTGTACTACTTTTACGGGAAAAGAAAGCCTGTTGTGCAAAGTTCCGAGAACCAAAAGCAGGGCTCCGGTAAAATGTGACTGTTTTTTAAAGGAACATTCAACTTTAGAACGTAAATCCACTTGCAAATCCAAATAAAAACCTGAAAAACGTCTTATCAGTGGAAAATGTCATTCTATCTATTCTTACTCGTATAGACTTTAGGGCATGTCTGCTACAAGCAAACAAAATTTAAAAGGGTATAGAATGTAATATTTAGTTGTTCATATAGTGAGGCTAAGTCACAAGGCTCGAGTTCAAGTTCATGTTCGGCAAGGATGAAGTTCAGTTCAAGTTCACCAAGGAATAAACTTCAAAGGATATTTTCCTATCATTTTTATTGTCTAAAAAATGCATAAATGTCAGAAGGGCAGATTGGAGAGATTTCTGTCATCCGCTTTCAGTAGGTATGTGTTTATATATATAAACACATTTATAAAATAATGCAAAATCATTTCAAAAACTGCCCATGCAAAACTAAAGGATAAAGTTCGAGTTTGTGTCTGAAAAGATAAAAGTTGGGGAAAAATTGAGCTTTCTCTATAAAATTTGCCATATGTTGCGACATAGTAATGAGGTATTGACATGTCGTGTACTGTATACAGAAAATAAACTGAACGAAACGAACAATTTCCTTTTCATATAGGAGTTGCTTTTAGTTTGGTATTCACAGTTATTGTGGAGGGATTAGGTTCCAAACTTAAATGTTGTTTCTGTTTTAAATTATACAAATAAGAAGGATTGTTTCTTTTTCATGTACAATAGAATGCATTAAAATTGCAGCAGCCACATTATACACATACAACACTATCCAAATACAATATCATCAACAGAAAAATGAACCACAACAAAAAAACAGCAGTTAACAAATAACTGGAATAGCTAATCTTAAGCTCTAAGTCATGAGAAACAGACTCATTTCATCTCACGCAAGGATTGAAGTATGAGCACTGTTTAAAATTTGCAATAAATTCAACAAACAATCAGGAAATCATGTTATATTCTAGGAAAAGGAATCAATAGTTTTCTCTAGAGATCTCATATATACGTAAAGAGCTTTCAAGTTTCTATAATAGCCAGATACAATCATATATTATCCATGTAATGTATATATATATATATATATATATATATTTGATTGAATCTGAAACAATTGCACGGGTTAGTGCACAAATTCTTAGGCTTAGTTGCCAAGGACTGAGGGGTTTCCATTCCGGTATGCCTAAACATCACGCACGTTCGCAGTCCTTGCTAAATCTAAATTTTTGACTTTACATCACTGAAAAGTGCTGTGGCGCAGTGGTGGGGACCTAAATTGGCGCACAGTCGCGGGTTCCATTTTGGCTGGAACCACGCGAACGTGCGTGATGTTTAGGATCAGCCTTTCCATTCCACCAAATTCACCCGGGCACGATCCCGGCCTCATCTCTTATTAACAGTATCTCCTGACTTCGCTTGCAGCGAGAATTGAACCCTGGTGGGCTCATTAAGAGCCAACATCTTCACCATTGAACCAAACGTCATTCGATATGTACTAAATGTTTCATAAATATTAATAGAAAAAAGACAAATGTCCCAATGATTGTCATCATATAGGAACTTGTGGACAATACGCTAGATCATAGTCCTTTTGACTCCTTTATGTCAATATTCATGAGCTGTAAAAAAACACGCTAACTCTTACAGAAGCCAAAATGAGAAACATTCAGATCAAATTAGAATTTTTACCATTGTCCAAAGATTTAGAAAGTAAACAAACGAGAAAACTAATAGTTCAAATTTGTTAAAAATTTGTTCCAACAACACAATTCCACAAAGTAAAATCTGAAATAACTTAAATTAGAATGAAACATAGTGAAATCTGAAGTTGTGGCATTTCAAAATATTAAAGGGATGCGTTAAATTTGAGTCTACATTTTTGCTTGAACCAGATTTTAAGCACATCTTATTCAACCATAACTTTACGATATGAACACAAAACAATCATAGTTGTACGATATTAACACATAACTCCACAATACAATATAAAACAACGTAAATAAGAATGAAACATAGTGATCAAACGCAAATTTCAAATATCGGCACAACACAATAATAGTATTATATTATCAACACAACACAATTCGACAATAAGATGTGAAATAACTTAACTTAGAATGGAACAACACGAATTGCTGAAATTCTGGGATTTCAAAATATTAAAGCAAGAAAAGAAACATTGTATGAAACTAAAAAGTAATTCATAGCTTGTATAACTCGCACACAGACTACAACATACGTACAAACAAAAAGAAGTATATAAACAAGTAAACTAATTTTTTCCGGAATTTTTTTGCTTCTTGCATTTTGTATTTTCTTTGCATGGTTCTTATGTTTAATTTCGTTCTTCTTTGTGTTTTTAGAGACAACCATCTTTTTCAGTTTGTATGGAGACTCATATTTCCGCGCATCCTCTTCAAAGTCATAAACAAAACTATACCCCCTAGAGTGAGGCCCTGCGGTTAAAAATTTGGAGAGATACATAACAACGGAAGGCGGAAAACATGTTTAATTTCGTTCTTCTTCGTGTTTATAGAGAAACCCATCTTTTTCAGTTTGTATGGAGGCTTATATTTCCGTGCATCCTCTTCACAGTCATAAACAAAACCATACCCCCTAGAGTGAGGCCCTGCGGTTCAAAATTTGGAGAGATACATAACAGCGGAAGGTGGCAAACGGATGTGCGCTCTAACTATCTTAGCAATGTCGGCTTTGGAGGCCTACACCGCTTGCAATGGAAAACATTGAAAACAAACAAGGTTCTATGGAACTTCTCCTCCCATTGCAAATGGGGTGTGGTGATTGTCACACCGACCAAAGGAACAGTGATAGCACTTCTAGTCCTCATGTCGCTAAAAGCACATTGTAAAGATGTTATACATAAACGAAATGACAACAAGCTGAAATAAAAAAAAGAGCATTCACATTTACGAAAACAAAATCTTATGGAGGACGAGCTAGAAAACCTCTGCAATTATGAAAACGACAACCACTGGAAGATAAGTTGCCAATGGATCCAACCTTTCAATTCAACGGGCAACTTTAAAAGCCTTGACATCTAACAGTCAATCGCTCAATAAGGAGCACATTCTCGGAGGCTTCATTGGGGAAGTATCCCCTTGACACACAAGAATTTCTATCGGCGTCGAAGGCACTTGCCCCCACATGTTGAAAGAGAAAGGTTGTTGAAGCAAACACCAATACGTAAAGCTATTTTTGGAAAGGGTAACACATCACTTTTATTTCCTTCGTTAGCACAGTAACAGGTAAATCTATTTTTTCGGGACTGCATAAAATTGCCTGCAGAAATCATCTCCAAACCAGATGTTTTCTTGGAAATGCTAAATAGTATAGAACAGTGAGTTGTCCGTAAAGCCCTGCTCCAAGGTTAAGTGGCAAGGGTGGAACTAAAGATACATGTAACTTGTATTAGGGGCAAAATAAAAAAATTTATTTATTTTTTTAAATTTTTTTTTTTAAATGAAAAAGATCTTATATTATATTAAATGCAACATGATACAAGATTCTCTCAACAAAAAATGCGGGTGGTATGAGAGCACACCCCAAAGCCACAAACACACTAGGCCATGCCTAGGAAAGTAACAAAACATCACTAAATGTTAAAAACAAAACCATCAATCGTCGAAGGAGTATAAGGACAGGGAAAACTTAAGTATCCTAGAGAAGGAGCAACAAAGCACCCTTCTTCTCCTTATATTTTGTGACAACAATCCACAGCGCCCCCGGGAGAGCCAATACAAACGGAGGGGCTGGATGAGGGCTATCGACTCGAGTCAGACCCATTCAAATTTATTTTACATCAAACAATAAGAATAAAATGTATCAACCAAAAATTGGAAGAGGGAAAAAATTGCAGTAAATTATAGACACCAAACCAAAATATTCAAAAGCCTTCTACTATTTGACACCAATCCACCATCATTTTATTTTTTTAAAAGATAAATAAAGCACTATTGTTCTAAAACTAATGTAAAACAACTGTGTAGCAAAAGCCTTCAAAATTTTTTATGCCAAAATAAACACTAAGCATCCCTCAAAACATGCTTCTTCATCAAATTGCTTCCAATTTTAGCCAAACCACTGTTTCTTTCTGTGCAAATATGTCATGGAATTTACCTTTTCCCCATTCTCAAAGTTCCTCATAAGTTCTCTCTACAAAATTCTCAAGGCCTAGGGAGGCAACTGGAACCCATTCATCTCAACTGTTCTATTTCAACATAAACAAAAATCTTATTTATTTGATTTAGGTAGTCTAGTGTTAACTTTCCATTGCAAAGCTTTCATTACAATTTGCTTTAATCCCTTTCAGCCTTATCCTGAACATGGCCACTTAATACTATGGACTGAGCTCTCTTAGTGAAAACAACAATTATAAAGCAAATGGTTGAGGCAGCAGAAGAAAAATTAAGTTTGGAGATGTGCTATCTCATAATTTAAAACCATAAAATTGAAAGTCAAAAACAAGGCAACTCATTTCTACGAAGACAACCCAGTATCACTTGAGCCAAGTTAATAGAAAATTATACTAATATCATTACGTCAAATCTTCCACTCGTCCATTACATGCCGAGGTTTTTCCTTACCATTCACATAGCTCAACACATCATTCAACAATAAAGCAATTTTGTGTTGGAGATAGGTGAAATGCAGATATGTTGCATGAATGATCTCAGACGATATTCTAAGCATGTAGCCTTCTGAAGGAGCATACAATCTACCTGTCACCAGGATACATCCATTTAATCAATCATAACAACTTGACTCTGTGCACTTGTCAGTGTTGTTAGGGTATGTTGGATCTTTGCAAAACTTCAGTAATTTAGAGCAAAAAAATACTTACAAAAAACAATGCTCTGCATGCAGCCAATGCTGGGTAATATTCTCATGTTTACTGTTAAAAATGATAGTACAGGCATAAACCAGCTGTGAGAAAAATTAAAAAATGCTAAACAGTTGCGTCCATGTAAAGAAAAAAATAAGGCAAGCTATAGGTGGGAACTGGAAAGGAAAAATGTCACATGTTAATGGCTTTTGATCCCTTTGAAGCACCTGTAAAATGTATCAAAAAGTGATAACTATGAGGGACCTAATAAATTCGTCCATGTAGTGTGATGTATATTATCAGACAATGCCTACCAAAAGCACAACAGAGGAAACCTCGTACAGAAGCATTCCCAGTAAATTCATTTGGAGCTACAATATTACAAAACTATTACAAAAGGCACCTTAAATCTGTTGTTAATGGATTGAATATTTATATGAACTTCAAGGGAACAATAACTGAAAATTCCCAGTTTTAAAATTTACAACATGGCGTGTATTTTTTATAGAACAACTGTTCTATCGACTACCAAAAACACACAACTCGGTACAGGAAAACACACAGCTGAGTGCATGGAAACAAACAATTGGGTTTGAGAACAGAAATAGGTACACACAATTTTACAGAGTTATGGTGCCCTTTTTAAAAGAATCAGCCTCTGTTCTCAATAGTATAAGACAAATTTGAAGCCATGCAAGTTTCTTAAGAAGCTCTGACAGCTATATGCAAAAATAAACATGTGAATAGGAACTAACCTTAAAAAAAAGCTTGAAACAACAGGATAAAACCCAGGATGTGGAAACACTTTGTCTGACAGCACCAAAAGCAACAATAAATGAAAAATGCATAGGTTGAATGGGCTGAAAAAAAGACACTAGTAAACAAGACAACGCCGGACTTAAAAAACATGCTCTTCCAGACATGTACAACCCTTTTTCCCAAAACAGACCCAGGCGCATTGGCCACACATCTTCGAAACTGCCCTGCAAAATGCAACCAAAAACCCACAAAATGAAGCCATCTGTTCCTACACATCCATGCACGTCAGGGTAAAACTAAAAAAACTAGACGCAAGCGCTTAAACTAACTTTGTTACAAACGAAATGTTCAAGAAATGTGAGGAACATCGCTGCCACGTGGATCACCTAAAGACACGTACGTGAATATCTTCTGTGAACCAATGGTGTAGGTAGGTTTCCTCGCCCGCGTCAGAAACAGGGTAAGCATGTTCATTTAAGGAACACCTTTCAGCGTAATTAAAAAAAAAATTATTTATCCGATGTGAATTTTGGAATTACAAAATGTGCTACTCAAGAGGAGTTGAATGTGTATCCTCTTCCTTACGGATTCCATCATTTGTCATTACATTACAATCCTTTGGATTTGCAATTGATAAATTATTATGTTAGTTTACAGTCGCCTCCACTATGGCATCGCCCTATTGTATAATAATTATGATATATTGTGTTAATATGTTAGGGTTATGATTTACTACAAATTATGTGGTGGTTTATTTGTTTCATTGCATTTTAATGATGGGGAGGAGACTTACATGGTGCTATGATCACAAACACCCCTACTCCGGCAACAAGGTAGGGGGCCACTTAAAATTTTAGGAAAATTATCTTAAGAAAGATGGATGTTAAATCAAATAAAATATAAGATAAGGGGTCTAAATAAATCTTGAAAGACTTTAGACAACAAGCTACAAGATATATGCATAAAGTCTTATTTCTCAAGTTTATTTATTGGTTTCTTGTTTTATCAATAAAAATGTGTTTTCATAGGTATGTGATGGTATTTATGATGTGCACGAATGATGGAGAATAGATGTGAAAATTTGGAGTCTTCAAAGCTCAAACAAGTTGAGGAAACGTGCGAGGATGTGCATATGCCTTGATTTTTCCTCATAACGAGAATGTCAACTTTAATCGATAAGAAAGCTCCATCGACAAACCTATAATACATCGATTCATTGCAAGTGGTAACGGTTGGTTCTACGGAAGATTTGAGGGCTTTGTTTAAGGTTGAAAGTTATGCATGGGACATATACACCGATGGTCGCCAAGCTTTCTTCATCGATTGTAAACAAAGGCCCTAAATTTGATGGTATATGTTTCCTATGAGAAGAACATATTGATGGCCACCAAATGTCACGCATCAATTCTACGTGTTGTTGCAAAGATGGAACAAAACTAATATTTCAAGGAAACTATGTAAAGTGACTACACCGATGTTGGCCAAGTGTTATTCATCAATGAAGGTAAACCAACATAGTTCAAAAGACACGAACACCCCAATGGGCGTCATGTGTATTACATCGATGTCTTTTAAAGGCGAGTTCATATTAAGAAAACAATGTAATATGTTAGTACCAATTACACACAAGTTTCACACATCGCTAAAAATAAAGACCACGTTAGAAGGTCGGCTCAGGACTAAAACTTAAAATCAAAAGGCCAAGTCATTTAATTAAAAAAACGTAAGTCTCGTTTGGTCATTAATGAACTTAATGGGATACAATTTGGTTGTAACTAGAAATGACTTGAGACATCTGCAGATTACGTTGCATCTCAATTTGAAAAGGCTATTTTTTGAATCGCATCTACACAAAACCATCATCTAAAATAAGGAAACTAGTTTTGTATAGTTTTGGTAAGAAATAAGAATAGATCTTGAAAGTAAACATGTTTATTGGCTCACAAGAGAAGCCAAAGTACAATGACATGACATCCAAAGTAGAGGATTTTGTTTCATCTTCTTCACATGCATAAGAAATCCAAGATATTCTTTTCACCAAGGTTGACTCGCCTAACATATGGAATTGTAGCCAAGTCTACTAAGAAATACAACACCGTGATAATCAATTTAAAGGAAAATACCTATTTCATGAGGATGAAGAATACTATGATGATTTAGTAGATATCGGGACATGTGGCCTTCATGATATTACAAAAAAACTAGAGGCTTACCCCTGTGATGATTAATTGAAGATGTCTTTATGGATTGTATGCTCGAGACAACCAAATTACTTCAAATGATATAGGTAAGTGTACATTTTTGTCATAGGAGATGTTTTTAACACTATGTATAAAATGTATATGTCAAAGTGTGTTCATGTTAAACTTGTTATGCTAATTGAAAGAAACTAACACCTAGTAGTCTCAAAGAAAAGCTAAATCTACCATTAACATTATGATAAGAGATTAAGGGAAATTAGCTATCTTGCATAAACATGAATTAAATCACCTAATGCTAACCATTCCTACTCTTTTAATGTATGATTACTTCTAAACATGAGCCTCTTTAGATCATGAGTAATCAAATTTGTGTTGATCTCCAAAGAGAGGGAAGGATCTCACCAAGAAATGGCTACAAGGCCATACTTAGATCTTCCTTTCTACTCAACAATGAGAGAATGGATGTAAAGATGAAGTAGTTATTCCAAATAATGGAGAAGGCTCTTTATCATAAACCCGTATAAATCACTATTCAAAGCAATGGTGTAGGTGTGAAAGAATGTAGGAGGGTCCTTTATATAGCTTTTCAATTTGGGAAGTTTGCAAACTAGTGCATGTGGGATAAAGGACAAAGTAGATTTAGAAGAAATAAGCTTTATTAGAAGAATTAACAAGTGACACGGGGTTTCACTTAGTAAAAGTATGGTATAGCACGTTCGTTCGAAGGGTATCAAAGAATACCATTAATTCTAGATTTTACCTCTAATTATTCAATTGATAATACCCCCTCCTGTTATATTATTAGAATGAAAATACCCCTTATTTTTTCCATGTACCTTACTTACCCATTTTTCAATTACAATTTATTTACCCCTTTTTATTTCTACCCTAATATATTAAATAGAAAATATATCATATTTCTCACTCAATTTTTTTAATATGCATTTTCTCTTGAAAGATAGTTTAAAACCATTCCAGGACATATTACCATTTTCCTTATAAATGTTAAGCTTTAATCATTTATCAATAGTTCTTCAAATAATTAAGATGGTGAAATAATATCACTTATGTTGAAAAACATACTCAATCATAGTTTTATACCATCTTTATTATTTTTTGGTTAAGAATCTCTTAATTGAGATTTCCTTATTCAAAAATAGATTATAATTTAACTTTATGACCAAACTCCTTAAATTACAATTTTAAGGTATTTAGTTTTAAAACCTCCTATTCCTTTGGCCCACACCTCTAACCTACCCCCAATACCTGATTCAAAATATTAATAAATTAAACCCTTTCACCCCCTCATGTCTACCGGTATATTGACTTTACTTTTCTTAATTTTAACTACCTCAATATGAACTCACGTGCTAGGATATTGCCTAGCTAATGAACCCACGTGACAAGTGATTAGCAACTCATGGGAGTTGGGGTGATTTAATTAATCAAATAGGATTAATTAATAGGCTAGGATAAGCTTAGAAAGCCTTTAAAGATGATTTGGAGGGAAATGGGGTGATTTTGAATGGTTGAGGGGTTTTTAGCCAATAAGAGGGTTTATTGATTAAATACAAGGGTAAATATGCTTAATTAACTAATAATAGCTAATTGTTTGATCGGAAGAGGATTATGACCAAAATAAATAACAATAAGACGCAATATGATCAACAAATCACAAGGAAAGAATGGCTCCAAATCAACTCAAATGATCCATATCATCGAATGATGCAAGTGATGTACATATATAAGAGGAGGGATGGGTAAGATATGAGTATCGGGCATATAAAATCTCTTTCGATGGGCAGGATTTGGGTTGGGCATGTAAAACCTCCTCTTTAGTGATGGTAGGTTTCGCCGAAATGCCTCTCTAGTGCATGCGGCTTCTGGCGTGGATAGTGATCTTTACAGACAATACCTCATATTTCGGTTCCAACTTAGGCATCCACTGATTTTCCACAATGTGTTGTAGCCTAACCATCCTTGCGCCTTTGTTTTCTTATTTATGCTACTTACTAAGATGCTCATATAAGTCTGGGCATTCCTCATAGCTATGATTCTTTCCACGTGAAAAAACATGTAATATTTTGAGCACATTCGCGCTGTGTAGTGGTCCGATGATCTGCATGTAAAGCATGTTCCACGAGGGAATTCACTTCATCCACCACCAAGGCCTCGAATTCCGAATCTTCCATAGTATCCTTGATCTCTGCCACGTCCTCCATCATAGCACAACTCGTTCTCATCATAACACGCTTGATTGTGATCCCGATCTTGGTGCTCATTGTTTCCTTTAGAGTTATCTGATACCCTTGTTTGTCGCACACCAATATCTATAGCATCTTGGATCTGGCCAATCAACCTGTAATCCTCTGTATCATGAGTCATGGAATGGAAAATCTTACAATAATAGGATACATTCTTCCTTATCACGCGTTGTAATAATGGGAAATGACTGGCGTCATGGTTTAAGTGACATATCTCACAGTCTAGCAGTAATGAACGTACTGATCTGTGGGGACAATTATCCTTGGTGTGACCTTCCACTTCACAATCTGTACACCAAATCCCAAAATGTGTCTCATGTGTTGAATTCACGATAGTTTCTCCATCTGTTTTGCCATAAATGCAATATGTGCCTCCAAGAATGGGTTGACTCTAGTGTCTATACTCCTGACTACCTCAACACGCAACACTACTTCAAGTGCTTCACATGGATCAGTGTATGTCTTATGTGATAAAGCCCTTCTAAAAGGTGTGATCAGACCTCCAACGAACCACTGTGCATGCTAGCTTGCGTGATTATCATAGGAAAGCTTAGATAAAATTGTTTTAAAATGGGCATCATACTCCCAGACAATTTCAGTAGTGCCTTATTTAATATCCTTGAGCACATTTATACTCTTCTATTCAAATTAAGGGATATAAAACTCTTCAAGGAATGCATCTTTGAAGGCTACATAATATATGCAAGTTTGATCAGGGTCAAAATTCATGTACCAACTGTGTGCGTGTCCCTACTGATGTAGTTACAAATTGAATTGCCTTGCACTTAAAAGTCATGATCCCTTTGATGGTATTTCACACATGTGCATGTGCTCAACAACATCTTCTATGCCCCTATACTATGGAAGATGAAGATACATCTCCATGTAAATATTCTGGGGTTGGTGCGGACCCTTCCCACATGATCCAGAATCCTCTGTGTTTCCTCTACCTCTAGAACCACCAGAACTAGAGCCACCTACACCCCTTAATCCTCCACCCGTAGTCGGAACTGGACCATAATATGTACTTCCATGTATCCCAATGAGTATATTGCACCGAACTCCTAAAGTCTGCGTGGTGGTACCAATCCAGTAAGTGAGCCACAAATTCTACACGCTTGAATTCATGCAGATGATGCACTGAATAGGTACCTCCAAACTAAAATGAAGGTGTTTTCCTTCCATCAATGTACTTGCTATATTACTTACTCCTACTTCCCTACTACCCAATTTAGCTTATCAATATTATATGTACTAAGTACTAGAAAACCAAGCGCAAGGGCTAGGTTACAGTAGATTCAGATGCATGCATGCATGTGCCTTGGTCATCTTCTTTGGCACTTTTCCATGTGAGGCTAAAGAAGGTTACCTTTCATGCTTGCCCAAATGGGGGAGTTATTGATGCTCTAGCTCCACGCCTTCTGCGTGAGCTCCAAATCCTTCATGAGCCATCTCTCTCCTTAATGCCATCAGCTCTACAATGTCACGATGCTTCTCTATCTCCCTATCATGCACCTCATTATTATTAATCCACCTTTCTTCTCTCTACCTCTCTACCTCTCTCGCCGCTAGGTCTACCATCTTTCACCAAACTTTCTCCTGCCCCGCATGTGTGGTGGGGTTTAGTTAGCCATCAATTTGCTTTCCAATTTCATGGCTACCATCAAGATCTTAATCGCAAAGGTGGAATGCCTTGTAAGTAAGTTCCTTGGGATACCGTAGAAAATGGAATTTTGCTACCTCCGAGAAAGAATAAGTAGAAATTGAGTACTCCAAAATATAGTTATTCAGAACACCACATAACCAAGTATCCACAACGCGTGTCCAAATTAGATCAACATCATAAAGGGATTGAAATTCTTCTTACGTCCAGACAAGTGTGCGATACTTCCAATTCCTTTTAGACGCATAAGAAACTAGCCACTCGTATAGTTCTACCATAAAAATAACAAATAATCTCTCATACAAACTATCATATAGATTCTGCTCCACCCACATGCGTGTGTCAAACTCAAATCTAGTGTTGAACCTCCATGTGTACTCTTCTTCTAGATCTTTTATCCACTCCTCAACACTTGTTAGGGTCAAGCAGTACGTCTTCATCGTAAACCATCCTGAAAATAATCGAAAAGGAGGTCCGACAACGGAACTAATGATGCGCAGCCTAGAATTTACCAAGAATAACCCAGTGCACTAACACATCACTCAGCCTAGACTGAGCACTCACCTGAAGCACACAAAGGTACTAGGCCCCTCCTTAGAGTTGCTTGTGCATGATGCAAACATGATGAAGGGTTAATGCATTCAGATCCATAAACAGTATACACTTTCCACAGAGCATATTCTAGATCTAGATCTTAAAGAATCATGAATCAAACGATAAACATAATGAAATTATCCATGCAATAACTAGTTATAGTCACATTTGACACCATTATTCATCCAATAGACTCCATTATATTAAAACACAATGAACACAAAAGCTTCTTACAATAAGTAGTACCATAAGTTCATGCGCGCATCAGATCTGACAACATAACTTCACAATAGCTCATACATAGTCCTCTCTTAACCTACGTAGATTACTACATATTTATAAGGGTGGGGACTTTCCCTTCACCGCTTACATAATTCCCAAAATAGGTCGCATGCTGAAAATATCCATGCACCTTTACAATAATAGACACACATGCAAGTGCGCTAATAATAGATCTCTTCTAGCTAACTGGAAATGGTAATCCTATTATCAACTTGAACTCATGCAAAGTGCTTAATAGACTCTCTTCCAAAATAGAATATTCGTACCCCACAAGTTTCCATCTGGTTGTGTACCCATGAAGTTATTTCCAAAAATAGCCCATAACCATGAAAATGGCTAAGTCCACATTCATTTTGTCTTTCACGTGTGCTTCCTTCCCTATCCTTCTGTGCCTTCAAATCTATCTTGCTACCACGTCAATCTTTTGTGTACCTTCTTCTTAGTGTCATACTTTATCGCTCAACAATTATTGTGATCAATAATACGTAATAAATGTTTATTTCCATGGTCATATAATCCAAACATAATACAATACAATAGGGTTAACTTTAAGGCAATGACACAGTAGAAATGAAACAGGGATTCCTAAACTCGATGATCTCTATGATAGTGATGATCAACTATTGAAACATACAATCTCAGGATTTTTACTAATTTCAAGTTTTTAACCAATATAACACAAAGTTGTGTATTAAGGAAATTGATGCAACTTAATAGGAATTCCTAAAATATTCATATCTGAACAAAACACAATGTATTGGAGGCAAGATAGTGAAGGAAGCAATCAACAAAGCTAGATAAGTTTTTCAGTTAAATGCAATACTTCCTGAAGGGTGTATCTAAGTCATCAAAATTCATGAATAGAAGAATATGATCACAATAGATCAATAGTGCCATGAATGTCTTGAACGATTGATAATGATTGATGAAAATATAATAGCATGTCACATCACAGAAAAAATGATCCAAAGAATTAGGCCTAAACTAATCCAACTACCAATCAAATAAAGGCTCACCAATGAAATAAATGGATCATAAAAGTGTGTTTCTAGTTACTGTACATATCATGAACATACGGATTTTTCAGCAAACTTGTGTTGATGTTCAAATAATATTGGAAATGGGTCATGTACAGGATACTCAAAAATAAAAAATTTATCATGCGAAGTGCCATCATAGCTTACCAATTGTTTCAGCCTTGCTACATTGTGAGGATTCCTTATAATTTTTCCTACACTGCAACCAATATTTTTCTTAATATGATCCTAGTTGGTGCCAAATTTTAAGCCTTCCAAAAATAACAAAAAAGGAGTAAAAAATGGGTCTTATTGTTCTATGTATATTTGAGCGGTTTTGAGTGCATGTAATTGCACATTCGAGTACTAACAAATTTTAAAAATTGGTTACAAATTTCACTTCAATCCCCAACTACTGTCATTCTTGACTTCACAAAATTAATACAATAATCAACTACTATACCTTTTTTGTTATATTAGTTCAATCCTCCAACCATGTGGAAGTTCATCACAAGATTAATACTAGACCTACATTTATGCTTTTCCATGTCACCATAAGCATATTATTCTTGTCATTTATCTGTAATTATATCTACAATTAATTTTAGAACAAACACTATATTTCTACCACATATTTTGCCTTATAATTCTTAAGCTCTAAATAATCCTGACAAGAAATGGCATCACAAGTTTTCTTGAAGGTAGAAACACAATTCATGAATAATCATACCATAACATGTCAATAGCTTAACTGGTAGAGTGCCCAGATGTGCCAGAGGGAAGTCTAGGTTCAAGTCCTAGCTGGTGCATGTTTTTAATCTTGGCATCAAAGGCAGGCTAGGATAACTCGACATACAAAGGGGACATGTACGCATTTCACAAGGCCCAAAATCTTGTGAAGTTGATTAGATACAACAATGACTAAAGCATAGTTTCTGCAGTTGCATTTACAAATGAGCTATCATTTTGTATGTGTACAGAGCACAAGCAATGACTCTAGAGGAAGTCCACCAATTGCCTCCTGGTGCTATTTAACAATTCTTCAACTAAGCCACTAGCATTACAACATAAAAATTACTTGATAGTCTACAAATTTTTAATTAATGGGTCATAGCCAATTAGTAGGCTCACTCCCAATGTTTTGGCAGTAACATGGTATGGAATCTATGGATAAATGCCAATGGTGAATGACATTAGGAGAGGAAGCTCTCTGAGGGCCCAATATAAAATAAAAATTATCAACTAAAATAGGCTAAAGAACTTACCATCTTGTGTGACAAGGGGATAATCCCTCCAACCCATTACATATTCCAATACCCCCTATTTCGAGAGGGAATCAAAGATAATTGCCAATTAAAATGGCCTGGGGATTAACTATCCACAAGTCCCAGGGACTTACTTTGCATAGAGAAATTGTTGACATTGGAACCACTAAAAGGAAAGGTCTGACATTCACATCTTTCTCCAGAGTTCCCTCGCTTGCCAATATGTGCATTTCCCCTCCTTTTTCATTCAAAAGATACTAAAAAATGATGCACGTACCAACACTTGGAGCAAGAAGAAAGGAGGAGTCAAGACTACTATCACTCAACCAAAACAACCTGTTGTAAATACTGCCCTCTACTTTGATAGCACCTCCACTACTACTTTACTCAACACTTCTTGTATCCAAAGTGGCAGTGTCATTCAAGGGGTATCAAATGTATTCATGTTTATTTCAAATAAAATTCACCAAAACAGGCTACCACTCATGATATAAAATATGCAAATGTATGGAGGTCTTCATGTATTAATGTTTTGTTCAGATCTCATGATATAAGATTTGCAAATGTATATGTATGAATTTGTAAAATATTTGAAATGTGCACATAGATCCTTTCAATGTAATTTTTCATGTATATTCTTACACTACCACTATAAATCAAACCCCTTATCAACATGTTATCGACAGTACAAAAAAGGCTTTTTCAACAAAGAACCAACCAAACAACTAATGCAATCACCGTCTCAAACATGCTGCAACACTAACACAATTACCCCAAATAATTACAAACCACATCAACTACAAAATTAATTAACTATCCTAAGTGGTATTAATTGTATTCATGTTTAGTGCCAAAACAATTGCCCACAAAAGGCTACCACTCATGATATAAAATCTGCAAATATTTTGTATTCATGTTTAGTTTAAATCAAATAGTCCACAAATCGCTACCACTCATGATATAAGATTTGTAAATGTATATTTACAAATTTATAACAAATTTGAAATGTAGATATAGAAACTTTAAATGTAACGCTTCATCTATATTGCTACACTTACGAAATCAATTACACTTCTTATCAACATCGACTAAAAAAGTAATAACTATCCCTCTAAATCAAATAACATATACCATTTGGCGGTCACATTGCATTGTACACATGTGATTTCTAGTAACGTGAATGTAAACTTTAATCGATAACAAATCTACATTTACAAACCTATAATATATCGATTCATTATAAGTGGTAATAGCCGGTTCTACGAAATATTTGAGGGCTTCATTCAAGGTTGTAAGTTATGCATGGGACATATGCACCGATGATCGCCAAGATTTCTTCATTGGTTGCAAAAAAGGCTACAAGATGGCTCTAAATTCGATGATATATGTTTCTTATGAGAAGAACATATTGATGGCCACCAAATGTCACATATCAATTCTACACGTTGATGCGAAGATGGAACAAAAGCTAATATTTCAAGGAAACGTGTAAAGTGACTACACCAATGTTGGCCAAGTGTCATTCATCGGTGAAGGTAAACCAACAACATAGTTCTAAAGACAGTACACCCCAATGGGCGTCGTGTGTCTTACATTGATGTATTTTAAAAGCAGGTTCATATTAAGAAAATAATGTAATATGTTAGTACAAATTACACACAAGTTTCACACATCGTTATAAATAAAGACCACGTTAGAAGGACGGGTCAGACCAAAACTTAAAATCAAAAGGCCAATTCATTAAATTAAAAATCCCTAAGTCTTGTTTGGTCATTAATGAACTTAGTGGAATACGATTCGATTGTAACTAGAAACGACTTGAGACAACTATAGTTACATTGCATCTCAATTTGAAAAGGCTTTTTTTTTAACTTGCATCTACACAAAACCATCATCTAAAATAAGGAAATTGGTTTTGTATAGTTTTGGTAAGAAATAGGAATAGATATTGAAAGTAAACATGTTTATTGGCTCACAAGAAAAGCCAAAGTACAATGAAATCCAAAGCACGGGCTTTTGTTTCATCTTCTTCACATGCATAAGAAATCAAAGATACTCTTTTCACCAAGGATGACTCACCCAACATATGGAATTGTAGCCAAGTCTCTTGAGAAATACAACACTTTGTGATAATAAATTTAAAGGAAAATACCTATCGCATGAGGATGAAGAATACTATGATGATTTAGTAGCTATCGGGAATGTGGCCTTCATGATATTACAAAAACTTGATGCTTTCCCTGTGATGATTAATTGAAGATGTCTTTATGGATTGTATGCTCCGAGACAACCAAATTACTTCAAATGATATAGGTAAGTGTACATCATTTTTGTCATAGGAGATGTTTTTAACACTATGTATAAAATGTATATGTCGGTGTGTTCATTTTAAAATTGTTATGCTAATCGAAAGAAAATAACACCTAGTAGTCCCAAAGGAAAGCTAAATCTACCATTAACATTATGATAAGAGCTTAAGGAAATTAGCTATCTTGCATTGTGATGAATTAAATCACCTAATGCTAACCATTCCTACTTTTAATGTATGATTACTTCTAAACATGAGCCTCTTTAGATCACGAGTAATCAAATTTGTGTTGATCTCCAAAGAGAGGGAATGATCTCACCAAGAAATGGCTACAAGACCATACTTAGATCTTCCTTTCTACTCAACAATGAGAGAATGGATGCAAAGATGAAGTAGTTATTCCAAATAATGGAGAAGGCTCTTTATCATAAGCTTGTATAAATCACTATTCAAAGCAATTGTGTAGGTGTGAAATAATGTAGGAGGGTCCTTTATATAGCTTTCCAATTTGGGAGAATCTTGCAAACTAGTGCATGTGGGATAAAGGATAAAGTAGATTTAGAAGAAATAAGCTTGATTAGAAGAATTAACAAGTGATTAGCAACTCATGGGAGTTGGGGTACTTTAATTAATCAAATAGGATTAATTAATAGGCTAGGATAAGCTTAGAAAGCCTTTAGATATGATTTGGAGGGAAATGAGGTGATTTTGAATGGTTGGGAGTGTGTTTAACCAATAAGAGGGTTTATTGATTAAATACAAAGGTAAATAGGCTTAATTAGCTAATAATAGCTAATTGTTTGATCGGAAGAGGATTATAACTGAAATAACTAACAATAAGATGTAATATGATCAAGAACTCACAAGGAAAGAATGGCTCCAAATCATTAAATGATCCAAGTGATGTACATATATAAGAGGAGGAAAGTTCAACTACTAACTAGATCAGTGGCGAATAGCTGTCACTAATTGATATTGGCAATAGAGTTGACTCCACACAACTAGTAAGCTAACTTAACACAACCGGTAGGCTAACTCAACACAACCGGTACATGCTAAGAAAGCATATCCCATAAGTATAGGGAAACTCCAAGTGAGGTGGAATATCCCAAGTAGGATAATACAAATGAAGTGAGGAAAATAAATCCTACACTATCATTTTTTTATTTACTAAAATGTTTAGATTACAACGAGATTTGCCATATCATAGCCTTGTTAATCATAATTTTATCTAAGTTTTTATTAACTTGACTTTTAACCTATTTTTAACAAAAAAATGATGGTTATATAAAGAGAATATATATTTGTAAAGTTAAATAACTTTACACCAACTAATCCTTATGTTAATTAAAAATCGCTTCATTTATTAATATGAAGATCATAATATATTAAAGTTTATATAGTATCATCAATCAAACTAACTAATAAATATAAGACTTTTTTTTATTCAATGCAAGTTTTACTATTTGAACCACTCATTATATTAAAATATAAGAAAGTTACAAAAGTAGGGACGACCAAACAACTCACGAAAAAAACCACGAAGGCACCATGAAATGCAAAATTCATTTATCAACCTTTTTAGAGGATTTTGGACTTAATATTTAATCTCGTTTTCTAATGTCCACTTTTTTCCCAACACCCCACGGCCCTATAACACCTTTCCTATGGTTTTTCTTAATTATATTTTTCTTTCTTCCTCTATGTTTTGGTTAAGTCTATTTTTCTTTCATCCTCTATGTTTTGGTTAATTCTATGTTTTGGTATTTTATATATTTAACCAATACTAAATAGGTCATTCATTGTAAATGAAATTAAGATTTTTACTATTAACCTTTTCACACATGGTTTTAAATTCCTTGAGATTTTCGCTTATGTTTCTTAAAAAAATTGTTCTTGGTGTCAATTTTCACATCATTTAATTGATAATAAAAGGACACACGAGTATTTAAAGATAACATGTTATGATTTCAAAATATTTTTTATATTCTTTAAAATATTTTTTCCAATATCATATTTTAATGATATAGAGAAGCATATAATTTTTATTAGTTGTTTGCATGCATTAAAAGGATAAGGGTTGAGATAATTATATTATATAATATTACTTTTTGAATGCTTTATACTTATATGTCTATTGTTAGATAACTAATACATTTGTTAGTATTTGTTATTGATCGGTTATAACCGTCTCCCTCACGCTTACAGATCTCCTATCATTTATATAAAGGCGTTCATTGTATTCATTTGAGGAAATAGCAATATATCTTCTTCTTCCAGCGTCCATCATTGGTATCAGAGCGAGGTCGAGGTCGTGCGTGGAGGAGTAGACTGGTGCGCGTGGTTTTGAGTTCCCTGTCCCGTGCTTTTGGTGTTTCTTTTGCTGTGCGTGCCGCCTGAAGGAGGTGCGTGAAGGAAAAACGTCGCTTGCTGGTGCAGTTGCCCGTGAATGCGTGAAGGAGTGTGCCTGTTGGTCTGGTGCGTGAAGAAAACGTTTTTGCTGGTGCGTGAGGAGGGTGCAAAGTTGCCTGTTCCCGCGTGGAAGTGCCTGGAGCGTTTCTTTGCTGCTGTGCGTGAAGGTGGAGCATTTCTTTGCTGCTGTGCGTGAAGGAAGTGCCTGTCCCGCTCACGAAAACTGTCCTGTGCGTGCGTGGAGACTGGAGCAAAGTGCTGCGCTGTGTGTGAAGGAAGTTGCCTGTCCCTGCGTGCCTGTCCCTGCGTGAAAGGAAGAATTGCCATTTCTTTTGCCGAGAGGAGACTGAGCCTGTCCCTGCGTGAAGGCCGTGCCTGACGGAGAAGAAGACTGAGCCAGTTGCCAGCCATTTCTTTTGCTGAGAGGAGACTGAGCCTGTCCCTGCGTGAAGGAGGAGTGCGCCTGTCCCGCGTGAAGGAGGAGTGTGCCTGTCCCGCGTTTGCGAGGAGACTGAGACCACCATTTCTTTGTTGTGGAGACTGAGACCACCCAATTGCTGTGCGTGCGAGCTGTGGAGACTGAAACTGTCCCGTTTGTGCTGTACGTGGAGATTCAGAGAAGAGACTCATTGCTGGAGCAACTGTCCGTCCTCTACTCACGAAAGGAGACATTGCTAAGCAAGATCCGTGCTTGTGACTGCTACGTGCAAGCAAAGTCGGCAAATTGCAAAAATGTCTGCTCCAAAAATATTGCTATCAGATGCCCAACTCTTGAAAGGGCCAAATTTCGCCGCATGGAAAACCAAAATGCGGACGATTCTTCAATTCGAAGACCTTTGGGGGATTGTCTCTGGCAAAGACGCCCCTCCTGCAGACGATGATCTGTTGGAAAAATATGAAAAGGCTGATGCGAAAGCACTCATGCTCATCACCCTCAGTCTTTCTGATGAGGTGCAGCCATACATTCGAGAAGCAACTGCTTCTTCTCAGGCATGGAGCGCATTGTGTACCATCTACGAAGCTAAGAATCTGACGTCAAAGTTGCAACTTCAGACAAAGCTTCATACGATGAGTATGCATGAAGGCGAATCAGTAGAGGCCTTCTTGCGGCGTGTAGCTGAGTTACGTGCAGAACTCTCTGCACTCGGTGAACCAGTGGACGACAAGTTGCTTGTCCCGCTCACCCTGCGAGCTCTTCCGTCACGGTTTCAGACACTGATCACCACGTTGACAATTACTCAACAGGAGGTGAGTTTTGCAACCCTGGTGAATTATCTCCAGCAGGAAGAAGCCATGCAAAATGTACAAGAAGCCTTCGAAGACAAGGCTCTCATCACGAGGCAAAAACATAAGCCTCGGAAAGGGCAATCAGCCCAAAATCAGAAGCAGCATGCTCAGCAGCCATCTTCACATCGGCCACCCCAGAAGCAGCATAATCACAAGGTGGATCGGTGGTGCCACATTTGCTCCACGGATACGCACACGACTGCGAACTGTTATTACAACGGTCGTAGTATGGAAATTCGCGAAGAGAGCATACGGCCGAGGATATTCCAAGAAATCTCGATGGCATGCTCGTAATCGAAAGAAGGGCCACATTGCAAACAGAAGCCACCTCAGATGAAGAGGTACCAGATACAACTCATTCTGACATTGTTCTAGTCTCACAGACTTCGCAGCCGTCAGAAGATGTCTGGTTGATTGATTCAGGTGCCAGCAAACACATGACTGGCAACAAGAAGTTGTTCCATACTCTGAGTGACCGGCCCACTGGAGATCGGATCACCATTGCAGACAATCAAGAGTATATTGCAGCAGGGATTGGTGATGTCATCATTCCTCTTGGAACACGAAGATGTACACTGACAAAGGTGCTCTATGTTCCAGGTTTGACTTCAAATCTTTTGTCTGTAAGTCAACTTCTTAACCATAGAATGCAGGTTGAATTCTTTGTTGAAAAAGGGGTCAAGTCCTGCATCATTTCCCAGGGAGAGTCAGTCCTTGCTCAAGCATTTCTGAAGGGCCGTCTATTTGCACTGGATGCGGTCACTTCATCTAGCGTTGCTCTCTCTGCATCAACGGCAGAGTCCACTGCACTTTGGCACTTTAGATATGGTCATCTTTTCTGGGGCTCTGCATCAACTCGGTCTGCGAAGGAAATGGTAAGAGGGCTTCCTCCACTCTCCCATTCCTTACTGTTTGCTGGGATGTCTTGCGGGCAAACAACATAGAGGTCCATTCAAACAGAGCTCTTATCATTCTACTGAGCATCTTGGTCGTTCGCTCACACCGACCGGCGGACCCCATGCCCTAGCTTTCAAGGTTTTGTGTACTTTCAGCTCATCATTGATGATTACTCACGGAAAATGTGGGTATATTTCCTTCGGAAGAAGAGTGAGGCACTTGCAAATTTTCAAACCTTCTACCAAAGAAGCCACCGGGCATGCACGGGAAGCCTCTTCTTCTCCTCCGCTCGAGATCGAGGGGGAATTTGTGTCAAAGAAGTTCTTAGCATACAGAAGCAAGCATGGCATTCAACAACATTTGATGCTCCTACACGCCCCAATGAGCAGGATTTCCGAGTGCCACAACAGCTGTCATGGAGATGGCTCGTTGTATGCTCTCGACCGCCAAGTTGGAGGATCGATTTTAGGCGTATGATCCAGAGCAGCAGTGTATTTACTCAACCGGGCACCCACGAAGATCTTGCAGAACAAGACACCGGAAGAGGTATGGACTGGTCGTAAACCTTCTATTCATCATTTAAGAGTTTTTGGTTGTACTGCATATATGCATGTTCCAGATAAAAGAAGGAAGAAGATCAATCCAAAGACACTGCCATGTCTTTTCTTGGGGTATAGTACTACCTCAAAGGCATATCGTCTCATGGATCCTGAGACGAAGAAAATCTACGAGAGTCGAGATGTGGTATGTGATGAGTCATCCTTTGACTCCTTGCCACACAATGGAGATCCAGTACCGACCTCGTCACATAGATTGCTCACACATCCAGATGATGAGCAAGATGATTCTTCTCAGAGAGAAGAAGAGCTGAGTGGAGATTTGTTCGTTGATCTTGGCACACTGGAAAACACATCTTCACATCAGCAGCGCCAACGTCCGAAATGGGTCCAGAGTACTATCAGGGATGCACACCTGAACTCACTTCCTGGTACTTCTACGGGAGTTAGAACACGAAGTCAAGCTAGACATGAGGTAAATTTTGCACTCATGAGTTCAGTTGTTGAGAGCACCGAACCTGACACTATTCGTGAGGCATTAGACCAACCACAGTGGAAACAAGCTATGGATGCTGAATATGATTCCCTGATTCAGAATCGGACGTGGGAACTTGTCGATTTGCCTCCAGGTAAGAAATCCATTGGCTGCAAATGGATTTTCAAAACAAAATATAAGGCAGATGGTTCAATCGACAAACACAAAGCACGACTTGTTGCAAAGGGTTATGCTCAGCAAGAAGGAATTGACTATGACGAGACCTTTGCACCCACTGCGAAGATCAAAACCATCAGAGTTGTATGTGCACTGGCAGCACAAAATGGATGGAAACTTCAGCAGATGGATGTCAAGAGTGCTTTTCTAAATGGTGATCTGCAAGAAGAAGTGTACATGGCCCAACCTGAAGGGTTTGTAGACGAGCATCAACCACACAAGGTATGTCGTCTGATAAAGTCTCTTTATGGACTTAAACAAGCACCTAGGGCATGGTATATAAAAATTGATGATCACCTATTGCAAGCATGGATTCACTCGTAGCCCTCAGATACAAATTTGTATATCAAGAAGGTAGGAACAGAGATTGTCATTTTGGTTTTGTACGTAGATGATCTTGTGATCACAGGAAGTTCTGACAATCTTGTAGATGATGTAAAGAATGATCTGAAGAAATCCTTCGACATGACTGATTTGGGGCTACTTCACTATTGTCTTGGCTTAGAGATATGGCAGAAGAAGAATCATATCTTCGTCTCCCAGATGAAATATGCCAAGACACTCCTGGAAAAGTATGGGATGTCAGATTGTAAACCAATGTCCACACCTATGGAAAAAGGTTTGCAACTATCTAGATTCCAGGATTCACCACAGGTAGATGGCACTCACTACAGGAAGCTTGTGGGGAGTCTCATTTACTTGACTTATACCAGACCAGATCTTTGCTTTGCGGTGAGCTATCTCTCCAGATTTATGCAGGAGCCGAAGAAATGTCATTGGATAGCAGCAAAGCATGTGTTGAGATATGTCCGAGGTACAGTTGACTTTGGTCTGGAGTATCAGAAGAACACTCAGTTCTTCTTACAGGGATATACAGACTCGGACTATGCAGGATCCGTTGATGACAGGAAATCCACTTCAGGATATGTTTTTCATCGAGTCTGGACCTATCTCGTGGATCAGCAAGAAGCAAACTGTTGTTGCTCTCTCATCCACTGAGGCTGAATACCGCGCCGCACGAGGAGCTGTGTGCGAAGCAATTTGGTTACGTCGCATTCTTGCAGATATAGGGATTCCTGAAGAGAAACCTCCCATCATTCACTGTGACAATCAAGGTGTGTTGAAGCTTGTGAAGAATCCTGTTTTCCATGAACGAACAAAGCATATTGAGGTCGAATGTCACTACATTCGTGAACAGGTCTTGAACCACCAAATTCAGCTCCAGTACTGCCCTACTGATTCTCAGATTGCAGATATTCTCACCAAGCCTCTCGGCAAGGTGAAGTTTGATTTATTTAGGGGGTACATTTGTAAGAGCAATGTATTAAGGGGGGGAATGTTAGATAACTAATACATTTGTTAGTATTTGTTATTGATCGGTTGTAACCGTCTCCCTCACGCACAGTCTCCCTATCAGCCTATATAAAGGCGTTCATTGTATTCATTTGAGGAAATAGCAATATATCTTCTTCTTCCAGCGTCCATCATCTATTGCCACTTTGTATTATAGTTGAGGGGATACATAAATACTAACATTTTTTGAGCTATAAGAAATGTCGGAGGAGATGCAAATGTAATACTTCTATATATTTTCTTTATCATGTCACTAGTGATACATCTAAGTTAGTGGTGTCATATTTTTGTGCAAGAGAAGGGGTTTGATGAATGCCAATGAGAGTGGAAGGATGGAAATAGTTTTGAAATGTTGAAGTGAAGGGAAGCTCGATATGTTCATGTAGTTATATAATTTAGAGATGTGGAAAGATATTTAGGTCTAGCTATTGTAGAAGCAAAAATGTTAGACCAATATTTACACGTGTGTAGAGGAATGTTACTTTTACTTTGAAATTTTTACACCCATAAGCTCAAATCCCATGAAACAAGATTTCAATTCTTATAATCCCCTCTTATTTGATTTTTGTTATATTAGCCAAGCAATTGTATAAATGTGGCTCATAAAATTTTTGTGATTAGAAAAAATAGAACACATGTGGCCTAACAAAAATATTATATCACACACACACACACACACACACACACACACACACACACACACACACACACACACACACACACACACACAAGAGGCCCAGAAGAGATTAGAGTCAAGAGATCTCACTAACTCTAATGATTTCTACAAAGATAAATTCATTATATAGGACAAGAAAATCTATGCACATGATATAACCAAATAAATGCACAATGATAAAGACCTATTATTTTTATTGTTGCAATAAGATAGAGAAGGGATCGCAATCAATTAATGCTCATCTCTCAAAATGAAACCAAATTAACAGATATATTATAAAATTCTCATGTCAAAATAACCTAAACTTAACTTGTGGAGACATATTTACCAAGGAGCTTGCAAAAATATCCAAAAAAATTCCTTCTTCATTATTCTATGCAATGTTTCTTGGGAAATGTGCATCACCATGTAGCAGGGGATACCTTACCTTTTGGTTAAGCCGCCATTTTAATGTGTGATAAGAATAGATGATGAAAAATGTGAATGGAAGGATGTAACAAATCTAAAAGAGAATAAGAGAAGGAAATATCTACATATTCGTATAGGTACATGTTTTCGAGATGGGGAGGAAGGGGTTTTAAGCTTAACTCTAGACACATGAAAAGATTTGGACATGCCCTTGTATTGCTCAAACATAAATTATTAGGAGATGTACGAGTCTAATAATAAACATATTGTGACATTGTAGTGAATGTTAAACCCCTAGCATTCATTATGCTCAATATTTATTGTTTCATTATCCAATTTTGTACCTTTTGATTTATGGGTTTGAATAGCTCATGTCATTTTGAGTGGCATTTGTAGACGATTAGTGTGCATTACAAGAGGTATCGTCACATGCATTTGATTGTGTGGAACCAATGATATCCTAGATTTGTTTTTGAATACAATGATAAAAAAGAGTGGCAAGTCAAGTCGGTTTTATTCCGGATGGTAGAAGATGAAAACAAATCGACGAGGACCCTATTAACCAACCTTGTTTACACCCATAGGTTGGATGTTAGTATAATTTCTTGTCCTTTTCACAAAAACACATTTGTCTCAAATTGAGTTTCATTGATAAATATCGAGGTGGTAACAACTCGAACGTGGTCACAAGATCAAGACCCCGAGGTGAAAAATAAGGGTGATCTCGTCATGTCTCAAGAGATATGAAAATATAAGGTAACATCGTTATGTGTTTGCGTAAGAGAATGGGTTTTATGAATTCCAATGAGAGTGGAATGATGGAATTAATTTTAAAATTTCATAATGTAGGCGATCTACTTGGAGATGTGGAGAAATGAATTTTGAATGTAAGTGTATCTCTTTGTTCCTTTTTGCAAATACACGGAAAGCTTTAGAGATGTGTTTGTATCACTCAAATATAAATTTTGAAAGAGACATGAAAGTCTATTAATGAACATACATATGAGACTATAGTTAATGAGCTAACCCTAAGCATTCACTATTACAAATATCTATTGTTGCATTATCTAGTGTCATACCCTATGATATTATGGATTGAAATTGAGTTCGTGCCATTTTAAATGGCCTTATCAACAATTTCCACATTTAACATGAGGTATTGAAAAATGAGTGGTTTTAGAGGTTTGAGGGTGGGCCATTGAATTTTTAGGTCCACTAACGTGTCTACACTCCAAATTTCTATTTATGGCTATGAATATATTATAAATCATTACTTCACCTTAGTTTCCTCAAAACTTTAAAACTACTCTCATGTTTTCATCAACATTACAACTATATGATTTTTTATTTATGAAAAGGGATCTTATATTATATTAATGCAATAAGATACAAGATAGATTTCAAAAAAAAGTGGGTAGTATGAGAGCACACCCCAAAACCAAGAACAAAGCTAGGCTGAGCCTAGAACAACAAAATTCAAACTAGGTCGAGCCTAGGAGAGTACAACAAAAAGGCATCGCCTAAAAACTATAAAGGCACTATCAAGTAAAGAACAACAAACATTCCCGAGGCGGTGGATCCTAATCATCCACCCACCCGAAACAGAGACAGTCCTTACCAACATCTACAAGCTCCCAACCAAAGCAACAATTTCTTCCTCTGGGTCCACTTCCCCGTGTGTAGGAATGGCGAGGTTGAGGCGAGGGAATTTGTCGAGATGATGGTAGAGGTGGTAGTGGGTGGCAATCATCATATGCGAAGTAGCGGAAGAAGGAGAGCCCCACCCATGTTGCCGAGGTGGCGAGCCCCAATCCTACTGGTGAGTCGACGAATGCGATAGAGAGCCACAGCCACGGTGGCAAGATGGCGAGTGACTACACCAATGTAACGGCCCCGAAGAGCGGTGGGTGTGACTAAAAGCACATTGCCGAGAGATCGTGCACCACTATGGGTCAAGATGAGGAGCGCTTGGTGGGAGATGGAGGCACTCGAGCAATGTTGCATGGGGCTTCCCCAGCATGGCGTAGCAAGGTCTAGAGGTGATCCACCTCCAGCGCCACCTTGTTTTCCTAAACTTAAATCTGTAGAAGCACATTGGAGATCACCGTAGATTTATTATAAATTGAGAAAGATTGATCAACTACATAATTAACAAAGAAAAAGCATTTCTTTCTTTCCATATCCAAAATAGAATCTCCCCTTTGAAAACATGTCAAATCTAGGTGAACATAGGTAGAAGTTTGGGATTATCTCCCAAGAGGATATCGCCAAGTGAAATAGTGGGGTCAGTAAAGGAAAAAAATGAATGGATCCAATTCCAAGAAATTTGAGCTTTGGGGAGAACTGAAGACACGCAAAAGTGTTTCCAGATGTCCACGGAAGGGGCGGTTGGGGTTAGTAGCCCACTCGAATAAGACGAGCCCCAATAGGAAGGCCTTGGTGTAGAATACACTAAATAAAATGAACAATTTTGGGCTCCACACATATAGTCCAAACAATTTCAAATCGTCTACCCTAGGTAGATAGAGTGGTGTGAATTCCCCAACGAGTATTAAGTTTTTCCACCATGGTAAAATGGGGCAAGAGCCAATGATAGCCTTTTTGGCTTTGTAGTTATAGAAAGGAGTATCAACATACCACTTCCAGTCTATCCACCATGGGCGAGAGGAATGCACAACAATCTTATGCAACATGTGATCAGGAACCAAATTGATCACAATAGTGAAAGTATCTTGATCTTGGTTGGAAAGCTGAAACAAAGCTTTAAAATCGGCCAAGAGAACCAGATTGAGCGTTCTTGTAGAAGAAGTCCTCGATGGTGCGAATTCCACATTTGAATAATTTGAGCGCGGAGATTCCCGAGACCTCTGCTAAGCATTTATCTTGGGATTGAAAAATCGGCAACCACCAAAGAGATTATTGATTGAGAGAAAGCCCATTACAAAAGCCATCCCCCTTCCATAAAATCTAGGGTTTGACACATTCCCATGCTTTCTAAATACTCTTAAGCACAAAGGTGCCAACAATTTTGACAGGCACATGAGTGATGAGAAAATTGACAAACCCTAAGCCTTTCCACATAGGGTGGTCATAAGGAGAACCTTCTGTAATGACATGCCGTGTGAGAACTTTCTAAGCTTCTTAGCCAGTAATGCTTCTGATAATCCACTTAGCACAAAGAGCTTGCCCTTGACGTTGAATGAGAACTATATGAATTTTAAATTCATAATTCATCCAATAAATACTCAAAATCCCCTCTCTCGAACCTAATCCTAAAGGGGAAAAAATTCACAAATACGCTAATTTTTCAATGCTAAATCACCCTATCCTTTGTCTATAAAATGTTCTATATCAATGTTAGGTGTCCCATATACAATTTAATTTTTTTAAATGAGAACCCATTATTTTGTAATTCATTGAAATTTATAAATTAACTTTTTACAAAGATTTTGAGCCTATGAATTCTACACTGCGTGCAAAAAAACATTCTACACATGCATATTGAAATCTTCTAATTCAATATGTGTCATCCATATTCACTCACAACATCCCCATAAGTTTCACCGTCAAACACTACAAAATGAGAGTAATCTACTAAATCATCATCAAAATGCCACCTAAGTTCCACATTTTTGCAAAAATTAAAGGAAAGACCAAAATCCTCCTCCATTTCTAAATAGGGTTACTCATCTAAATTCTAGAGATCTAGTAAATGAATAGGTGGATTTCAATTATGCTTTGATAAATTTGTATTTTGATCAGATTCTTTCCTTTTATTTAACAAAATGGAAGTACAACAGGAAAGGTAAATTGGTGAAGTTGAACACTTCATTTTTACATTTGGTGAAATAGTGTTGATGCCTTCTTCAGGTTAAAGCTACAATGATTGTCTTTCATCACTATGAGACGATATCTTTCTTCTTTCACGCCATTTCAACTTTCAGGCATTCGCCAAACTCTTTCATATCATATATGCTTATTCCCTATCTAATTATGATTTTGATATTTTCTGGAATCGTATGCTTATTTTTAGCAATTAGAATGAAGGTAGGGCATCATGTGAATAAAGTGTTTTTTTATTTCTTTCCTGTGTGAGACATTTTTTTGTTTTCTAAAAATGTTTCTTTTTTAATCATTTTCCATACCTACGAAGTGATCTGCCTCAAATATATAGGCTACAGTTAGCTATTTACTCTAAGATTAGATCTATATGAATTTTTATATATATATCATATCATGTACATGTGTGGAGGGAGATCTTCTCTGGGCACTCGTACAATTTCTGTTGTTCAAGTATATTCCCTGGTGTGAGTTTTTTTGGAAATCATCAATAAATATATAGCGTTGTTAAATTTTTGTAATCTAATGGGGGCATTCACCTTCCCCATTGTTTCCCAATGACACACTTTATTTATAGGTTTAAATTGACTGTTGAGGGAGCAGTTACACACTTGAACCTCACTTTGCACACACATTGGGGGCAACCTTGCTTCCCCTCTCTGGATGCATAATCTCTATTCATCAAAAGCACTAAAAATCTAAATATTTCTCCCTAGGGGCATTCTTGGATCACCCTTCCTTCTCTTCAAATAATATGTTTTCATTTATGCCCTCAAGGGGCCTAAAATAAAAAACATTCAAATATGCCTAAAAATCCAAAACATTCAAATATATACAAACATCTAAAAATATTTGCATCAATCTTGTTTGGTTGTTTCTATTGCACGCTTATATTATTCATGTTGCACATTACTTATCATGTTAGCTTGATACATAGTATGTTATATCCTTTTTCTATACACATGTGCATTCACACATGGTACATTGAGTTGAACATAAATATTATTACACGATGCAAGATTCTTGGCATTGTTCTCTACCCGTTCATCTCTGCAGCCTACTAGGGAGTCCACTTTACACTTTCTCACATATATGTGTTATTATTCCAATATTTTCTACTTTACTTTCTCTTACCTCATTCACTCAAGTACATACATCATGTCATACTATTTATTACTCTAACATGCTAATGGGTGCTTCATGTGTAGTATATGTTTTGCAAGTTACTTCCAAGCCGTAAACATCTTCATATTATGGTTTGTTTCTTGTTTTACATGCTTGCTTTGTGCTTTCACTTATTTTCAAGCAATGCCCTATGTTACTTGATTGTTTCTTGTTGGCCTTGAGTGCCTCAATTGTCTTGCAACATCCTGAGTGGTGTCTCATGTATGCAACATATTGTTTTCCATGTTGTTCTATTTGTGTGCCTTTGCATGCTTTTTCTTACATCTATTGTGTTGTTTTCCTATTGCTTGTTACTAACACCTTGTTATTTTTTTCCATTATATTATTGTGTATGTTCCATTGTATACACCATGCACACTCCTCTTTCCCCCTGCAGGAATCCTATAACACATGTACACATCAGCTATAAGTTCTCTTGTTTGGGCCACACTCACATTGCTTCATCTCACGTGCCCCAAACAAGGGGGAAACCATAAGATGATATATCACCCTCACAACAACTCGAATTGTGAAACAAAATAATAGTACAAAATCATACGAGTTCATGGGTTGCGAAAATGGACAAGAAGTAGAAATCGGCTTAGAAATCATATAGTGACAAAAATGTACAGTAATGACCATAGGGTATGAACATTATGGTCCATTCCATATACTTATGTCCTAGGGGAAAATTCAATAAATTTCTCATTCGCTATAGTTTGCAGAGACATATATTGGCCTTTCACTCGCCAATGACAAAATGCATTATACGCTTTAGGTTATGGTGGCACCAAGGGTATGTGCAAGCTAGCATTTCCCCAATACATTGTGTCATCATTTACAAATCAATTAGGTTCATGTTCATCTGCAGTGGCACTTATCTATGGGTCTTAGGAAGTGTTGAGGTGATTGTTATCCTCGTAGGATTGACTTCCCATTTCTCATATTTTTGTGGAGGGATACAGAGCAATTGGAACACTCCCCATACATTTCTCTTCACCATGTATGGTACATTTGTACTTCTTTCTATTCTCATTGGCACATTTAACTTGGGTACCAAATACCCTCAAGTCCTTCCAACCATCTCCAACACAAAACTCAAGCAAATCTCCATGGAAACGGTAGTGGGAGTACTCTCTCTCCCTCTCTCATAAAATAATCAAGTGTACTCTTTCCTTTGTTTGTTTTTCTACCATACATATTGTTATTTTCACACTAAGTTCAAGTTTTTATGTTAAATTTTGATTTCCTATACTATGGACATTAAATACACTTTTCTCTATAGGTACTCATCCTGGAAAAACAAACACAACTCGAACAAAGAAAATGTCATAGACAAACACAAGGTGCTCAAAGCGAATACAATTCGCCTCGCACGCTCATATGACTTTTCCTTTAAGCACACAATTTTCAATTCCATACTTAAAGGGGGAAATGTAGACACTCATTTTAGTAATTCATGACTTGCAACAACACAAATTGTACAACACTCTTGCACTAGCCCACACTTACTCAATTTGACCAATCATATTATCCCTTGTTATATCTCATTCATTCTTGCTTGCATACACAACCTAGTTATTTGTATAATGATCATATTACTCCATCAAATCAAGTTATACCCTCACACATTATAATTCCAATTCCCATATCATTTGCACATGCATCTAGGACCAAAACACCTAGAAAGGGCCATAGCATTCATACACTATGGACCCACCTAGCTGCTTTGGTCCCTTTCCCTCCAATGGTAATTTTATTGATTTCAATCTCTTTGGTACACTTTTAGTCGACCTTTTCCAAGTAGTTCAAATTAGGAACGCATATATAAGAAATTTATTTATCTCCCATTGAGGAGGGCATTTTCATTCTACTTGGAACCTAGCATTCTAATGAGAAAATACTAAGATCAATCACAAAAAAACTACTCTAAGATTCCCTTTAGCTCCACATACTCTGCATATTCATCATATGGCAATCATCCACTCAAATATGTAAGTACAAAATGGGCATTACTAAAGTCAAGTCAAGCTTGGGCAAGTATCAAGTACAATCCCATTATTGCAAGGTCATAGTTATAGATTTGGTTGCATACATTCTAGATATCACATGCTAGGTTAGAATTACATGTTGTTTGATCCAGGGGATAATTTTAGTGGTGAATATTCGTAATATGGGGAATATTCCATTTTTGAAAAATTGGAAAAGGTGAATTTTCTAGTAAATAAGGTCGCTGACCTATTCGCCTAAAAATTACAGTTTAATAAAAATTTCTTAGAATTAGCACGAATTTTGGATAAGTTAATAAAAATTTTCCTTATAAAACTTCTTTAAACAATTCATTTCGCCATACAACTACAAAAGGCTCCCTTACATGCAAAAAGATCTTATATTTAGCTCTTCAAGATATTCAAGCAAGCTCAAGCTGACTAGAAGGTTCTACTATCAATCGAAAAAACCTAATTCCAACATTTTCTTTGAACACATTCCCAAAGCGTTCTTGTAATTGTGCATGTATGAAGTTGCAAAGATTGGCAGATCATCTAAGATATCATGCATGATTTATTAAATATTTTATTTTTTTAAATTTTTATTGAATAATATTATGTGTATTACAAATGTATGTTGGATTGATCCTCCAGGATTCTTCTTCTTCATAATCATACCTTCTTCCCGGCATACGTGCCTCGTAGTCTAAGAAAACACTTTGGGCATAAAAGGAAAAGGAAAAGCACAAGCAATATATAACTAATTTGGAAAAGAAGAGATGCAAATTTAGATGACTTTGTTTAACCATGTAGTCACCATGCATTTATCGACCATGTGGAAATGGTGGCATGTAAGGGAGAGGACAAATATATTGCAGGCATTTAAGGAAAATAGTGGCAATGAAGGTGAGCAACGAATGGTTGATGCAAAGAGAATGACCATTTTAATGCATGAAGAAAATGGAGAACGTTGATGCAGAGAAGTAATGTTTCCTGAGCTTCGGGAGCGGGTTGTGGTGTTTCAAAGATTATAAATGTAGCTCCATAGATTTGATTTGCCTTTCTAATTAGATTTTTTTCCTTATGCTTGTCACTAAGTATAGTTTCTCCCAATTCATGTGAAATTGAATACTTTGTCATACAAACCTTAATTACCCTTAGAAGTTTAATTATTTTATATTTTCCTATCATCTAGACTAGTTTGAAAGTCTAATTTATCCATTTATATCTTTTGACATCTAAATTGCAACACAAAGATATGGTTAGTATGTTGTATTTGTCGATGTAAAACTACTTACCATATCTACATTTTGATGAACCAATTACATTTATATCGAACATTCAACATAAGATTTTATTTTTGGTATATCCCATTTTTCCTTGTCGTTGTCTAAGCAATAAACTCGCTAGGTTTTGTCCTCTTTAATTATCATATACATCGATTCAAAACATAAAGTGTATCTGTGTTATCCAAAATGTCTTTCTTTTAATGATACTATCATGTAAAAGGTATTTAATTATGATAATGAAATTGAGTTAATAAAACTAGGGATGATTTAATTAAAAATGTTAAAGAATATAGATGGTAAATAATCCCCTGATATTGCTAAAATTATGAATGCATTGAAAGATATTGTTTCCCATAATCTTCATTCTCTTGTTTTAAATGTTTCCATTTCTAAAGATGTTTCATTATGTAATATTCAAAAATATCCATTTTTATCCTTGCACAATAACACCAAATAGAGTAAGTAATCGTATTTTTCCCAAGTTTTCCTAATCAACATAGATCCCAAAGCCTTCATGTTAGATTTCCAAGGGATCCTATAGTTCCTTCTAATGTTGTACATTCATTTTTTACATTCTCTAATACAATTATTGCTACTACTTCTCATCGTACGCCTATGCATAGTTTTAGTATTTTAGTTTTTTTACACCTTTGCATGGTTTTAAAATGACTAGATCTTTCAAGAATTTATTGAGTAAATTATAAAACAAATCCCAACCACTTGATTTGTAAATTGTTCCCTTATAGCTAGTTTTCTCAGTATAGGAGGGGCCTATGACCATTAACCAAGAGTGTTTCTTATTCTCCATTAATGGGCACAAGATGAATAGAACCATTTTTATAGACTTCTTCAATCTGATATGGCTCTAACCAACGAATCAAAAGATTTCCTCAAGTCTTTATACTAGTTATCAAACAATAATACCCAATTCCCAAATGGAGCTTCCTTTACAAAATATGATGGTCATGCCATATTTTTCTTTGTTGTTGAATTAATTTTGTGTGATGCAAAGATTCAATTTGTATCTCATATAACTCATTTAATGGCAACATCTTGTTCCATTGTCAAATATATTCCTACCTCGGATGTTATTGTTAGAGTCTAGAGTTCAAAATCTATAGGGAAAATTGGATTTTTCCCATAGACTAGCTCGTATGAAGAGAATCTAGTGGTATATTTCTAAGTTGTGTTGTATGTCCATATTGCCTCTGATAATTTGAGTACCCAAGCATTCCTATTGATGGCTATTTTTTTTGTTAGGACATTCCCTAGTTTTCTGTTGTGAATTCTACTTTCCAATTTGACTAGGGGTGATAAGGTGAAGACTTTCTTTGTCGATCTAATATAACTCCACAAATGCTTTGTCCGATCTAATAAATTGCACAAATACTTTGATTAAATTGGATACAAATTGTTGTTTTCTATCTCGAAACTATAGACATAGGTGCCCCAAATCTCAAAAAGATTATCATATGGGAAATCGGCTACCTTTTCATCTCTAGCACATTAGAAGACTTGAAATTTTTCCCACTTGATAACATAATTTGTGAATACTAGGATGTACTCTTTCACTTTTCATGATCAATGGGACCAATGAAATACAATCCCATTTTTTCCAAGGGTTCCAAGAATATTTGAGGATGGAGTGACAACTTTCCCATTCTTTCACAAAACATGTCATGAGCTTGAATGAATGACTACCCAAAAATAACTTCTCTAACAATCAGGATGACGTGTTCCCATCACCATATGTCATGTAGCGGTCAATATCTTCTTTAAAACATAAATTTTTAAACTTTGAAATAAGTAATCGACAACCCGCTCTTAATGTAGGTGTCCTCTCGCAAATTCTGGTCAATGGTAGTTTATTTGACATTTGCACATCTTCTATTTGACAACACAAACAAAAATTTACAACTTACACGACATTCTATAATAAGCGACTTGTTTCGTTTATACTTTTCCATGTCATTGTCGGGTAAGTGCACCAAGTTGGGGGGCCAAAAGGGGGTGTTAAGTGGATGCATTTTTCTAAAAAAAAAAACTTCAACTTGTACGAGTTTTTTGAAATAGTTACACTCAAAATTGGAAGATGTTGTATAAATATGAATCATAGCATTTTGAGTCTAGTTTCTAAGCTATTAAATTTTATTGAAAACAGATAAGTTTAAGTGGGTCAAACAACTAAAATACTAACAGATGCTCCTGTTTTTATTAAAAAACATAATAGAGTGAATTTCGTGCCCCCACCATTTTTTTAGCACCATTTAGTATTTTTGAAAACCATTTGGTAGAAAGATAGCTAGGAGCATCTAGTTTAGGATCAATTTTTAAAATATTTTTTAGCAAATATTTTTTTATTTATGATTTTTCTAGTACAAAAATTTTATGTTTTGAAAAATAACGGCGCTCCGACCGTGCCACCACCCCCCAACTACTTCAAAAATATCGAAAATTAGTTTTTTTTAAATATGTATAGAATTATGCCTAGTTTGGGCTAGTATAATTTTAAAAATTTCGATCACCCAAAAAAAGATACACCATGAAAGATAGACATATTTACACTTCAAAAATAGCTATAAAAAGGCATAGTTAGAAAATAAATAATATGGAAACCTTATATTAGTCAGAAAATTTGAAAAATTATATTTTTAGAAAGAAGAAACTCTGCTCTACATCATGGTATAATTTTTTTAAAATGGATCAATTATTTTATTTTGATTTATCATAGAGGAAGTGGATTTTTACATTTTCTTGCAAAAACACGTTGTTTGTTGTGTTTGTACAGGTCCATGCCTCAGGCTTGGGGATCCAAACCGGATCCCAAGCCTTGAGGCATGGCTTGGGAAAAGAGAAAATGCAAAACGTGTACGTGTTTTTCTTTGTTTTATATATTGTGGCCCCCCAACATCCCTTTCATCTCTTTCACGAGAATTCTGCAAACATTCTGTTTTGTCAATAATTTTCTCTACATTCTTGCACAATATTTTAGTAATTCATTTTGTCCCCTACCCCACTAGTTGATTTTTTCTAATCATGTGAAATAAACGTCGAGCTAAGGACAAGAGGAAAGTCAAGAACAAGACACCGGAGCAATTGGAAGAGAAGAGAATGCAAAAACTTCGAGCAGGGCAAGGTACATCCGCTATATCAAATGTAGCTAATGTATTAGAAAATGGGGATGAAATACATAATGAAAATGTAGAGAATAATGATTTTGCAATGAATAATGATTTTTCAATGAATAATGATATTGATTTGAATGATAATGTCGGTATGGATGAAGAAATTGATATGAATCCAGTTGTTGAACCCTTACCCGAGAATTCAAATGTTAACCTTGAAATTTATATGAAAACACTTTGAATGAAGAAAGCAACCTTGTAAACAAATCTTCGCCTCTAATAACACCTCTTTCCACTTTGCGAAGAAAACCAATTCACTTAATTGAAATTGATGAAAACATTATAAAACCAATGCCTAACAAAATGTCTGAAAGAAATGCGAGAAGAAAAGCTAGTGGAATTTGGGATAATTACTTTGAGAATTTAAATGACACACAAAGATGTCAATTATTTGTTTCATTGATGAAATTAATTAAGATGAGACCTATAATGAAGACCATGGGGTTAAGAACATCTAATGTTGTTGATCAAAATACGTCAATTGTTGAAAATATACATAAAGCATACCAAATTGTAGGTGGCAAAAGACGCACCAAAGATAGTAATGTTACATGGTGTGCACTTACTAATTATATAGTAAGTGATAAAATAGTTAATAAACACTTGATTAGAAAAACAAGCAAGACTTTGTTTCACCTAAACAGAAAAACAACGATGAAAGCAATAGAGAAACATAAATGTCTTGAGTTAGTCAATAACACTGACTATTGGGCTTTCTCTAGTAGACTTCCACAAAAAGACAAGAATACATCTGATATTCTAAAAGAATTAATTGCAAAATTTTGGAATGAGAACACAAGGGTGTCACCGAATCAAAGAGATATAGTAAAAAGAAGAATAGGTTCTCGTAATCATGAATCATGTGCAAAACATTTCTTAGATATGACTCAAAAAAAATTGTTCTCTAAGTTTAAGAATGAAAATCCACAAATTAACAAGTAGCCAAAGATTCTTTGAAAGCATTATGATGTTTTTTTGTCAAATACGCCGTGTTTTTCATACCATGACATCATGTTGCAAGAGTGTGGAATAAATTTCCCACAAAAATCTTCAAGGGAATTTATTCGACAATATTTTGTGAAAAATCAACAAGACAATTTTTATAGAAAGCATGTTTGGATGGAACATGCAATGTATGCGGTGGCTCGCCAAATCTAAAAAGTTGTTTCCACGAGAAGAGTACATATTCAATAGTAAACGAATTGGTTGATTTCACCAAATATAAATCGGTGGCATATCAATTAAAAGATGGAAAATAATCTAAGAGGTGTCAAATTGTTAGAAAACAATTACATGTATCAAAATATATGGTCAAATTCAGAGAGGAAATTTTTTATGAGTATGCAAGGCACACACATAGAGCTCGATGGTTGGATGAACAATTCAAGTTAAGCAAGGACACATTTCCACTTGGTACTATTATTTTAGTAGTTGACTTCGCAGAGAATTACATTGCAACCAAAAATGGAGGTTCAGTCTCAATATTATAACTCAATGCAAGGTTTTATTTTCGTGCATATAACATTCATGCACTCACCTAAAAGCACTGAGCAAGATCAAAAAATATTAAGAGAGTATCATTTCTACATCAGTGATGATTGGACACATTCTATAGAATATGTACAAGGGTGTTTCCAGTGTTTTATGCGAACTTGAATGAGAGGAACATTAGTTTCGATCAACATTACATTTGGTCAGACAACTACACATCACAATTTAAGAATGCACGAATGTTTTATTGGTTAAGCAGGATGCACAAAGAAACAAATGTACAACATATCTAGAGTTTTACTGAGGCAAGGCATGGAAAAGGATAGCATGATGGTGCAAGAGCATGTGTGAAAAGAACACTTGCACGAGAAGAGTTAAAGTTCAAGGATGGCGCTAAATTTACAAATGCAAAAAACATTGTTGATTGGTGTGTTAAGAATATGGGCCATGAATCTTAAGAGAGATCAATGGTTCGTAGATATTTTTGGTTGATAGAGGAACAACATCTGGAAAACTTTGAAGATTGTCTCGACAGCACAGGATCAAGGATATGCACTCATTCCGTAGTTCATGTGCAAATGCTTGGACTATTTATACTAGGTGCATAGCATGTTTTTGTATATCATGCATTGATTTTACGTGGAATGAATGTGAGTCATAGCGGTGGGTGGATAAATGTGCTTTGAGACCTCTAATTCCACTCGACACACATCAAGTTCCACGAGCATTACAACTTGCAGGTCTTCGATCAAATGACAACATCATCTCGACTTTGTGAAGTCTCGATTTAGTGCAACAAGGTACATACATATATGTACATGCCATGTTTTAGATTTATAAATTATTAAATGGTCAACTCTTAATGTATTTATAAATTGACTAGACAAGCTTTACTTTGTGATACATAGGGCATGTTTTTACAGTTATTGCGACATAATTTAGCGAAGAGGAGCAGACTACTTCTTGTCTCGTTGTGTAGAGGGGAAAAAATTTACTTCTACAATCATTGATGGTGAAGACCTTTAGTATCCCACTTTGGATCGGTGGTAGTCAGCACGGAACTTGGCTTTGACGATATCCTATTAAAAAATCAAACATTTGGTTATTTGAAGACTATGAAGTACATCGGAAGATACTTCACTATTCACATTTCATCCTTGCAACAAATAGTAAATTGATCAAATATCGAGGTCGGCCATCAAATAAGAATCTATGGATGGTTCGTGAATCGATCATGAAGCAATTCTTGCTCATTGTCATGAATAAAGTTGATCCTCGCAGTTCATTGGATTGAATTTGCAAAGGTATATTCTTCATGAATTTAATTTGAATATTTACTTAAATGATTTTGTTTAAATTTGTATGATTTAAAATTCTATTTAATTGCTTACTAACATGTTTATGTAGGTTAGTGGTGCCAAAAAAGCTTCCACCTTCACGTGGTCGGGTAATCGTCACCAAGAATTTATTATTCTAGAAGCCAAGTGAAGCTAAGAGAAATTAAATATTAGAAAGGAACAACAAACAAACATTCTCATTTCACCACCTATATTGTAAAAATATCTTATTAAAATTCTCATTTCACCACCTATATTGTATGAACCACCTATATTATTTAGGTGATTGGCAATGGAAAACCTTACACTGACTCCTCGAATGGATATGGAGAAAACCGCAAGATTATTTTGTAGAGGGCTTCAACATGGAGGTCTTAGATATGACGAGACATCTCTAGGTGCCACGAAGCCTGAGAAATCACCTGTTGAAGATATGGCGTGTTTAGGCCTCAGGGCTCTTAAGCGACTACACCCGGATGAGGTAGTCCGAATGCACGGGGATCGTAGGGAACCAAAACGAAGCCTCCACTAGCATTCAGTGCCACCCCGACGTGTTGGCATAGTTGGTTCAGTCCCATAAGCTTTCGTTTGCAAACTAAAGCCTCTGGCGCTATACACCGACTCAAACTTCACTATTTCGCTTGTTTGCAAACAATAAAGACAACGAGAGAACCAGAAAAATATGGATAAAACCATGAGAATATTTCATAGAGGACCCCAACATGGAGTTCTCAGATCTAATGAGACGTCTCTAGGTGCCACTTGAGTCCGAGAAATCACCCGATGAAGATCTATCGTGTTTTGGCCTCGTGGCTCTTAAGGGACTACGCCGGACGAGGCAGCCCGAAAGCATGGGGAGTGTAGGGAACCAAAAAGAAGCCTCCACTAGTGTTCACCAAACCACTCCGACGTTTTGGCATAGTTGGTTCGGTCCCACGAGCTACCATTTGCAAAATACTGACCTTTAACTACCGTATATCGACTTAGACTACACTATTTTGTGCATTTGTAAATAATAGAACAATGAGAGAACCGGATGGAGAAAGAGAAAACCATGAGAGGATTTTGTAGAGGGCTTTAACATGGAGGTCTCAGATCTCGATGAGACGTCTCTAGGTGCAATAGATTCTAAGAAATCACCCGTCGAAGATATGGCGTGTTGCACCTCAAGGCTCTTAAGGGACTACGCCTGGATGAGGTAGCCCAAAGCATGGGAGTGTAGGGAACCAAAATAAAGCCTCCACTAGCATTCACCTGGCCACTCCAATGTGTTGGCATAGTTGGTTTGGTCCCATGAGCTTCTGTTTGCAAACTACAACGTCTGGTAGCCCTACACTGACTCAGAATGCACTATTTCATGTGTTTGCAAACAATAGGACAGCGAGAGAACCAAATGGAGATGGATAAAACCGTGATAGGATTTCATAGAGGGCCCTGAAGTGGAGGTCTCAGATCTGATGAGACGTCTCTAGGTGCCCTCCACCTCAGTGTAGGGCTGCCAGAGGCTGTAGTTTGCAAACAGAAGCTCATGGGACCGAACCAACTACACCAACACGTCAGGGTGGACAGGTGAGCACTAGTGGAGGCTTCTTTTTGGTTCATTATGCTCCATGTGCTTTTGGGCTACCTCATCCGGGTATAGTCCCTTAAGAGCCCTGAGGCCCAAACATGCCATATCTTCGACGGGTGATTTCTTGGACTTCGTGGCACCTAGAGACATCTCGTTAGATCCAAGACCTCCATGTTGAATACCTCTACAAAATCCTCGTGTGGTTTTCTCCATCTCCATTCGCCTCTCTCATTGTTCTATTATTTGCAAACACGTGAAATAGTGCAGTCTGAGTCAGTGTAGGGTTGTCAGACACTGTAGTTTGCAAATAGAAGCTCGTGGGACCAAACTAACTACACCAACACATTGGGGTGTCCTGGTGAACACTAGTGGAGGATTTTTTTGGTTCCCTACACTCCCCGTGATTTTGGGCTACCTTGTCCGGCGTAGTCCCTTAAAATCCCTGAGGCCAAAACATGCTATATCTTCAACGTGTGACTTATCGGACTCGTGGCACCTAGAGACGCTCTCGCCGATTCTAGACCTCCATGTTAGGCCCTCTAAGAAAGCCTCTCGCGGTTTTCTCCATCTCCATCCGGTTCTCTCATTGTGCTATTGTTTGCAAACATGTGAAATAGTGAAGTCTAATTCAGTGTATGGCTGCCAGAGGCTATAGTTTGCAAACGGAAGCTCATGAGACCAAACTAACTGTTTCACCTTTTTCTTATATTGTTTCTTTGAATCGTTGCTGAAATAAATAGATAGGTAGGCGTCAGCGTAGAGGAATACTGTTTAAATGTCACGGTGATGGGTTGTTGCACGCGTATGACTTCGAATCCACACCTAACTCGTGAGAGCTTCCTTTTGGCTAGGAGGAACTACTTGTAATGAAAGCAAGACCACCAGAAAGAATTAAAACATATAAGCAGTGAACTGCCTAGCGTGAGCTAGATCCGGGAAGTGTGGTACTTCCTAGATGGTTGTCAGTCCATTGTTTTAAACAAATTAATGCTGAAAACAAGGTAAATCCTATTATTATTTTAAAATGATTTAGGTATCTCACTTAAAACACAATAAGAAAATAGATCTAATCTAACAGGCTAAGCTAGAATAGAATCCGCAGGTCAAATGGTTGGTTCTAGGTTCTACAGGTCTGATAAAGGTCTCAGATAGGTCACTGGTGAATGAGGGTGAGATGAAATTAGGTGGGTAGGTCTCTGTTCTAGGCTGTGTAGGAAAATACAGAGACCGGTGTCGGTCAAGGGTGACCGACTGCGGTTAGGTATAACCGGCACCGGTTATTGTGAGATTTGGAAACGTCACAGAACAGGGTTTTGGCCTCCTTTGCGATTGCACAAAGGACTTTGGTTGGTCGAGATGAGGTATTGGGTGGTTCGGGAGTGGGCTTTTGTGAGGTTTTGATGGGTATATGGAGGTGAAAATGTCGGAGAAGGTCAATAAGGAGCAAGATAAACAATAGGTGATAAAACAATGATGAAATGAAATAACTGGGAAAGTATGATATTGTACTTACTTGGATTTTGTTCTTGAAGGCTTGTGTGTGATGGATGGAGGTGTCGGTGATGGATTTGAAGGCTGCAAGTGATTACCAACTGAAGAAAAGCTTCTACATGGGCTGCATGCACACTCCTCTTTTGCTTGGATAATTCAAAAGGTGGTTGGGATGGCTGTGCAGGAGAAGATGCTCAATCTCCTTCCTTGGATGTGAGTTCTTACTGGAATTGGCTCTCTGAAGATGTGTTATCTTTTGAGATCTCATTCTTGCTCGTCAACTTTCTCCCAATGTTTTCCAACCTTGAGAATAAGGTAGTTTAGGAGTTAAAAGGGGTAACCGATCATGTCAGCTGCGGCGATGTTAGGGGCTTAACCGGCTTAACGGTTAGGGGTAACCGACGTCGGTCAAGGTAGGATTTCCTAGGTTTACTAAACTTAGGGAGATCCTCCTGATTTCCTCGGATCTTGTGTGGTTATCCGCGGATTAGACTGGGAGCTTCTTGTGAGCATGCGGGAATGTGGTTAGAGGGAATGTAGGCATTGATTTTTAGGGTTTGGGTAAGTCTTAGTTAGTTATGGTAACTTGCTAAGAGTAGGTCTTAGGTTGAGTTGGCTTGGTGAGTTGTCAAAGTGAATCAGTATATGTATATATTATTTAAATAAGATATTAAAATAATAAATATAGTGAGGATAATGCATTAAATTAATTAAATTAATATTAATGGGGTGAAGAGGGTCATGGCTAGGTGAATGTGATGAAGGGTGTTTATTCGTCGAGGGACCAAACAGAGTGTGACCTTATTTTAGTGTCTATACTAACTATGCCAACACGTCGGGGTGACCGGGTGAACGCTAGTGGATGCTTAGTTTTGGTTCCCTACTTTTCCCATGCTTTCAAGCTACCTCATCCAGCGTAGTCCCTTAAAAGCCCTGAATGACTAGATTGGCTTAAGAATGAATTTGATAGGGGTATGTCTAAGAACACATGGGAGTTATCAATCGCCTAGTAAATCTTTTTGTTTAGTTCGGATAGGATTCAAAGCTAGCCTACGGCTTAGTGATCTTCCATTCATTGACAATTTATGCTATGATAAACCCATGGATGCTTTCAAAAACAACTTAAAAAGGATAGGGGTAGTCATCAAGCCTAGTGAAGGGTGTGATGTGATTTCCAAATAACTTGAAATGCCTACAGATTTAAAGGTAATAACATGAATTGGATAGGATTAGACAATCAAGAATCATTGAGTGTCCGAATCGAATGTCATTACATCTGGAGACATTATCAAGCATTAGAGTAATGTATATGGAGAGACATTCTCAAAATATCAACAAATGAAAGGCATCAAATTGTGACAACTCTTGGGTGTTTTAACAAGGGAGACGACTACGAAGCATAGAAGAATGTAGTAAGTGTGTGTTAAGATAGGAACCAATACAAAGAGACCATGAGCAAGAAGAAGCGCAAGTAAGGTAAATACACATATACACATTGATAAATTGAATGAATAATTACTCATATTAGGTAACTCTTTATATACATACATTACATAAATATTGATTTCCAAAGTTCGAATAATATTATACATTGAAAATTCTAGTACATGTACATCACCAATAAATGAAAAAATAATTCATAATGTCTTAAATAATGTCAAGTACACATCATATTAGTTTCATGCGAAAATAATCTCAAAATGTAAGGTCTCATACAAAATTATCAAGTTCCAAATAGTATTTTAATGTGCATAATAAATGCGAAATGCCCAAATAGGTCATATACCATCAAGTTCAAATGTCATATAGGCGTACATACAATGCCATGCACATAGGCATACAAAAACAATGTCATGTAAGACATATATATTTCCTACTCATCAAAATCTATCCCTCTCTTGGCCTTGCTCGAAGAAGACCCTCCCTTAGACGAAGATGGAGATCCATGAGATGACTTTGGATCGTCCGATCCCATGCTTCGAGTCCTCTTCTATTGAATACTCGCTTGTAGATGAGCTTGTAAATGTAAACAATGTTTTTTTGTCAAAACTTAATTTATATATGTTTTCAACATGTATTTAAGACCATGCTAGAATGAAAGTGTTTACATAAATACACAAACTTACTGCAAGTTGTCGATCATGCCGAATTTTTATCTCACGCTCAGATGAGTCATCGGGAGCTCCTGCAGATTTAACGGCAGGTACGAAGATGAAGAGATGGAGGAGTTTGTGCCCTCGAAGTCAAAATGGAGGGGGTTGAAGCTCCCTACATACACATAAGATCAGAAAATCTAACATCGAGAATTGGTGAAAATATAACTAAGTATATACGTACATAATGACAATATTTTAACTAATTTTATCAATATATAACTATTGTTTTTACCCCGCCACGCTTTGTGAATCAAATGAACAAGGTGCTACATGTTGCAGGTAACTCCCGCATATACACAATGAAGGACATTATTAACATAATTTAATAATTCTACAATGAAAGACATTACTAACATGTAATTTAACATAATATGAATTTACGAGAAATTTAACAAAATTTACGTGTTGTTTGAATAACTCGGTGAGTTTTTGTGCGAGATGAAATCGCGGCAAAGAAACAACACCTTTATCTATTTTTCACAGAGATGGTGGGGTGTCTAGTGAAGTCAACATCTTTATCAAACATGTATATCATGTGAGTTAGATAGACATACAAGAACATACATATAGTTGACTTCAAAACTAATACACACACACACACATGTATTGAAAATTTTACATAATTAACATTCTAAATTACATCGTGAATGTATGTGTATTCATGGTGCTCGCCGCCCGTGGTCGAGATGAAGATGTGCCTCCTCTTACTTGCACGCTGTAATATCAATGCATATACATGTACAAATACAATTATTTCAAAAATTTAACATATATAAGTAAATAAAGTACTCCAAACTTTTTGTAACACACATAACAAAACATATAAATTTACTCGCAAAGGTGACAAAGATGAATGTAATCATAATGTCTCACTCAAAAAGGCATCGACATAGTGACATTATCATGTGCACCCCTAGCACCAGTGCACCAAAATCGCACGCATGAAAGTATCGTCCTCCTTGGGCCCCAAACATATGCTACCACATGACAAGAAGAGATCGGCCTCACGTTAATACTCCCGAGGGAATACTCTATGTACCTCCACGAGCATCTGGCTCAGAAATCTCCCTCGTATGTCAAATAAGGGTCGCAGATAGCCCCTGAAGCGCATGGAGTGTATCAATCTCTATTGTCTCCTTCACTGCTTGAGGGACAATCTCAAGGTGAGGGGGCTTCTGTGCATGGGAATCTACCTGTTGAATAGGTGCACATTGTGCACCTTGTCGATCTTATGCAAATCATTTTCCTCGGCCCTGGAAATCTCGGAAATCAAAATAATTTGGGATCTCGTTGAGGATAAACTCATAATAGAGTTTCCTCAGAAAGTATAGTGGCACCTCGTTGTTATTACAAGGTGGAAAATCAAACACCATCCACCATCGGTCCCAAAAATTATTTTTAATCAAATTATTATTGCACCAATGGATGGGAAATCGTTTACATGACAACGGAACATGAAAATTAGTGCGGGGGTCCGTGAATAAGGCGCATATGAGGTCTTTTGAAATTTCTTTTTCTTTACATCCACATATGACAATTTGTTGGAATAATAAACCCTACAACCCTCTCTGTAAGTTGTCTAATGATCAATTTTCCCCGTTGTTGCATCAATTTGAACAAGTAATGCCTCCAATGTGTTTGCAAGAGAGGCGCGGTGGGGGTTTGTAGATTGTGAATCCCTCATTGTTTTGATTAAATCCTCAATTTCAATTTTGTTTTCAACTATGTGGGCTACTAAATCTTCTTGACTACCCGAGGGATGTTGAGAAATGGGGGAGTGTCAAGTGGGATGATAGGAATAACAGGGTTTGGTTGTGGTTGATTCCCTCGACCTCTAACTATAACAATAAAAAATATGTATTCAATTCAAATTTTAATCTATAATTATCATATTTTAATGCAATTTTGAGAAAAGAATTGTTCTTACCTCTTCTCCATGGCACCATCATCGATTCAGATCTTCCCATGATCCAGAAATGATCCTTTGAGCTTGAGATCCATTTGAATGACAAAACGCGAGGGCACGGTTAAGCTCTGAAACTCACGTTTGAGGGAGATAAAATGATAGAGGCTTGCGAATCTTTTTTTTGTTTATAGTAGACATAATGTGTACGCATTATAATGCGTACGCGTTATGCTTCGGTAAATCCCAAACCTGACAATTGAAAACGCGATCACGTTATAATAGAACGCGTATGCATTTTTCTTTTTTCCATATTCTTGTCCGCTTTTTGGCCCCCCAACTTCGTGCACTTACCCTATCCTTCCATCACCATCGAACACAACCATTTTTCATTTCCGTCTGCCATACAAACTCTTCAGTGGACATACAAATCTTTCTTTGGCATTAATTCAGATCTGCCAAGTCTTCATTACTGCCAATGTCAATGCATTTATTATTTCGTATTTGGTGTAGAAGTCTATAGTCAATATTTATTAAGTTTTTGTCCTTTGTAATACATTTCTCATAATCAAAAAATTAAAATTAAAATTTGTTAATTTGTTAACTCTCAGAACTAATGATAACTTTCCTTTTTATTATAGTAAGTGGCCAATCCCACTTTTTAAGGTAGTCTTATGTTTATTTTGTGTCGTTTGCCAAATAAATGGTCTTATATAGTTTATAAAGTGGAGAATGAGATGTAAAGTGTGGTTTATTAAAATTTAAGTCATGAGTGGTTTTGTAGCAGAATCTATTATATTATTGGGAATAATTACTAGTAATAAATATTCTTCAACCTTTTGAATATTACTCTTTCTTTAGAGTCATTAAGTTGGCTTTTTACGTAGTTATTAAATAAATTTTTATTTATTACGAGTGAAGGGAAATAAGAGTGCCATTTAGTGTTAATTATGGTAAATGTGGTCTAGATTTCTTATAAGTGTTTTGTCAATATATTTTAGGGGTTAGATTTATAGTTTATTTATAGTCTTTTCATAATTAAAAGTTGAAGTTAAATTTTGTCATTATAAAAGATGTATTGTTTGTAAAAATTAATAGCCTAATTGAATTTAATTTTTGGAGGGGGACTTTTCTATTGATCTAGTTATTTGAGTTAAGTTTATTAGAGGATGGAGGCGTAAGAGCTTGGAGGTCAATCAATGACATCTCATCAACCACCGACAATAGGGTCGCACAATGATTTAGTGGCATATTTTTACTTTTTTTATTTTATGTTTTTCATTGATCTTGTGTGGATTAAAATCATGTGGTGTGATGTTTGAGAACGAATCGTATTTTGAAAAATCTTGCTTTTTGAGGACAAGAGAAAATTTCAAGGTAAATTCAATATGGATTGTTATCTTGATAGTTTTGGAGCTCTAAGAATTTTGGAGATTTAGAATTCAATATTTCAGGAAAAGAGGTCCAAGAAATGACCCAAGGATTATGAGACAACTTGATATAGTTGTTCTTGTTCTAAACATATTTTCATAGAGAAGCTTCTACAAAATATGATTCTCTTTCTCATGTTCGCAATAAGAAAGGAATGTTAATAATTTATTAATACTCCACGTTAATATTTTTCTATGATTTAATATATTATATATTGTAATAACTCATTAGAGTGAGATATATGAGCACATGACTTATAACTACTCACTATAATAGAATAAGCAAGAGATATCATATCGTGAGTAAGGTTATGACAGATTTGTGGTGAATTAAAAATAGGGTGTTGATAAAGTTAGACTCCATGTTAATAGGATTCAAGTGTGACTACATATATGGAATCCTCATCTAATAAATTAATAGATGGAGCAAATCATTGTGTTTTGTTATGTTAAATTGAACTAAACTTACCATTTTATGCCTCTTTATTTGATTGTGTACACAATAGTATTTTATTTCTTGAACTTTTCCACAAAGCTTATAGGGCTATACACTTGGTAAGTTTAATTCATTACAATAATATATTTTCTAGGTTATTAGATTATTATTTTTATAAGTAAACGCTTTTGACAGAGCTATGAACCGGAGTACAAACACCAAGAAAAAGCATACAAGCCAAACCCAACATGCAAATAACAAAGCCGAACTAACGGGGAAAAGACAAGAATAACCCCGATCATCACTTGCTCCTCATTTGAAGAGTAGTAGTCGAGTTGCATTCGCATAACGCCCATTTTTGCCCTTTTTCTTTTTGACCTCTTGCCACTTGTTACGATCGAAGCTACCACCAGCGTAAGATTGCCATAAGGGTCAAGATTTTGTTCTGATCTCGAATCAAATTTATCGGATTCATGACCCCTCTTCACACCACCTACTAATATCTGCTTTTTTTTTTTTTTGCTTTGTTCAAGGTGGTCATTTTAACCGGCTCATAGATCCATTCCCTGAATTTGTTAGATGAGCCTCTCTGGAATCCGCCATATGATTTGTCTTGCGAGCCGGGTCCAGAGAAGGATTGTTCCAACCTCCTTTGTTCGACAAACTCTTTTTCGTTGATTCTTTTTACCTTGCGGGCAAGTCGCATGCCAATGACCGGTGTTCGACAAATGTTGATGTGTTCTCGTAGTCTAAGGTTTGGACATGTTGAAATTTCTCAATTTCAGTAAGATCTTGTCTAGCAATCCTTTACTTTAGTTTATCTCGTGCACAAAATTTGGCATAGGTGCAAAGGCCCACCACCTCCCTAGCGTGATCCACCTTTAATAATTTACCCAGAGCATTACCGATATCCTCAAGAGCATACCAAAAATGCAGCAGAAGGCATTTTTGTGATAGAAAAAATATTCGAGTCAAACTCTGGGAACCAAGGTGTGAGAAATAATCCCACATTGCCCCAAAACCATGGACCATCTGCTAAGCACTTTTGGTACTCTTCTGCCTCCTTAAACTACACCACAAAGAAACCCTTGGAGAAGAAGGATATTTCATAGTTTTTAGACTAGTTTTCGGAAATCTAATGAGAGAGGGCGGAAGAAGACGGCTACATGCCGTTGAATCTTCCAATGTCTGCAAGCTAGGACAGGGAATGGAAATGAGAAAATACCTCAGGGCTATCCAAGCTTAACAATGGCGTCTCCTCAGCCAGGTCGACGATGTAAGCCGGAGAGGCAGAGGAGCAGTGCTCTTTTGCTGCACGACTTCCTTGAATTTGGATGCGGCATCTTTAGAAGACTCTGCTCTACCGCCCTACTTTCTATAGACGGCTTCACCCCCAGCACTCTGATCTCCATTAAAGTCCGCGGGAATCTCCTTGATAACATTGACAGCGGAACAGTTGGGGTTAGGGATTCGAGGCTCCTGATTGGAATTTAGAAATTTGATGCATTCTAACCGGTCCTCCCTACTCATGGAGAAAAAGGCTCGGATGCCAACCAGATCCTCTCTACCCCTCTTCGCCACAGAAACATCCTTCCTCCATTCCGCGGATCTTCATCACCATAGCCTAAACCAAAATCATGGCCAAGTTCGGCGCCTTTCCCTGCGCTGGAACCGCCATTAGGGCATCACCTATCTGCCGCTTCCATCGCTCCTCAACTCTCCCTCCTGGGTTATTAGATTATTGTTCAGCTCATTTTTCAATTAATATTGGTACATAAGGTTACCTCTGTACACTTAGATCAAGTGAAACTAGCCTCAAATGAAATAATTAGCCGTTTAGATTTAAGACATTAACAATTTGAATTCAGCTTATTAACCACTAAATATTGAGTTTCAATACATGTGTGCTAGGGTTGTATCACATTTCACTACAACATTTAGAGTGTTTAGTGACGGATTTAAAGTCATGTCAAAGTCATTTTAATTTTTAAAATGTAATAATTTGTTAGACAAAAATCATACCTAAAGTTAGAAATAGTGACGGCAAATGTCTCTTGGTCATAACTATTTTCATGTAATGGGACTTTTGTAATTAAATAAGTTAACATCATTCCAACATCAAGGGCTCATGTCATCCCAATCTTCTCCCAAATTTATCGACTATAGGGTAACATTAGGTTGAGTTTAGCATGACTTAAAGCTGACTTTAAAATCCCCGATTATAGCCTAACGTCGATATTCAATGAGAGAAATGTCAGCCATAGTCAACAAGCTAACCATTTCGAGTAATATACAAAAATAGGTTTCTTCTACACCACTTATGGTTGATAATATTTCAGCAATGCAAATGGCGAAGAATCCAAGATTTCATGACTAAAACAAACAAATAAATACTAAATATCATTTGATTTATCATTATGTGAAATTTGAAAGTGCCAAATTATTGCATTATCCAACCACAAGGCAACTAACAAATATCCTAACAAAAGCGTTTGGAAGGGAAAACTTTATAAACTTCAAGGACATGTTTGGTCTCATGATAAATCCTACATAGTATGGGGATGCAATATTATTGTACATAGTTCATAGAGTAGGCATTCGTCTTCTTGTATAATTTTAAGAGACATTTGAAGGTGAACTAAATAGTCATCTTAAAGATGAATTAAATAGTCAATCTCAATGTAATTATGTCGGATGCATCTTATAATGGGGTGTGTATTGGTGGGAACCATCATTTTTATGGCGTCAATTTATCGGATAACATCGTTTAACCTCCTTTTCCAATGACTTCACCTTTGTTGTGGTCAACAAAAGACATGGGCATCCTCATGAAGAATTGACATTATTTCACAAAATGTATCCAACCAATGGATATGCACAAAATGGGTTTTGTAAGGCCTTGAATCTTTCTATAAAATACAATCGACAAAGTTATGGAGTTTGTAGTATTGACATGAAATGTGTTTGTAGTAAAGTCCTCTCCTCTTTTTCTCGTTTTTGTAAAGGTAAATTAAGTAATAATGCACATTTCAAAAGTTCCCTGAAATAATAATGATGCCAATATCATCCACCAACATTCTTAATCTATACCCTCTTATTTGATCATTCCCCCTTCTTCCAAAGACATTCACCCATCTTATGCCTCCAAAAACAACATGGATATCCATCAAAGTGTAATGGATTTAAGATTTTTGTTTCAGATGTTGTAGTTGTAGATCCCAAGTAGAAAGATGTATATAAATTGAGAAACAAATTTACAAAGCATGTGGACTATTAGACATAATGTACCTCAAACAAATGTGATCTCTCGATTTGCAACAAATGTAGCTACATAAAACATGGTTGGCCCCTATGAGAAATTGGCATTGTTTCACTTGAATTACAAACAACAAGAATATGGTCGATCAACTCATGTTTTTCCCTCATTCATCATAATCTTCCTACGAACTCCACAACCTTTTTCGGCATCCTCTCTTCCTCTACCAAAATGGGAAATTAATTTAAATCAAGGCGTGGACATCACTTCCAATAAGTTTACCTTTTCCAACATGTACTTCCTTTGAATCATTGTTATTCATAGTTCTAGGTGTTTGGAATATCATGATTGCATTTTACATAATAAATAGGCATTTCACGAAACATTGATTTTGTTTCACCAAATGTAGCCAATTGGTGTCCATTTTGATCAGTTCACCTTTTCTAGAATGCTACCAGCCTATACAAAATTAGGATCTTCAAAACATGAAATGGACATTTGTTAAAGCATTATGACGAAGGGACTTTTATAAAATGTTTTAGTTGCTTGTTTCATGACAAATATGTCTATAAAATTTGGATGCATGTGAATTGTTTGAAAAAAACGCTTTGAAAGATATGTGGTCTCATGGACATTAATGATGGTAGGATATGCAAAACCTTGGTTTGTTGACACATTTTTTAGGTTTAGCCACCCCTGAGTCCACTATTTTTGAAAACTTCATGAGTTAGCATATTACAAATTGATTTGATTTTGTTGTTTGTTGAGATCTTATAAATGAAAGGCATTTAGGGAAAATTATTCTTCACCGTGAACAATCTAATCACCTTCCAATTTGTATTTTTTAAAATTTTACTTATTGATCGTTAATATCCATTCTTCGGGCCAATTTCTTGTAAATATATATTTTTTTATATAAATACTTTTCCCTTGGTGCTTATATTCTAGGTTTTTAGATCCGGGTACTACTAGTCTCTTTTTTTTACTCTTTTCGGGTTACTTTGGGTATTACATTTTTAGTTTTTTCTTATCGAGATGTTAATTCAAATGTTTTTATATCGATCTAGGTGTTAACTTGTTTGTCTTCTCAATTAATATTTTTGAAGTTGAAATGTTGAATTGTTTGCATGTAAGTTTTTTTATTTTATAAGCATTCCTAGATCACATAGTTTGACCAGCGATATTCAATTGTAGTATGTTTGGTATTGGATCGATGGTTGATGTTTTCTCTCTATTTTTGGGGCATATATTTGGATTATCGATGTTAGGGATATTTTTATTCTTTATTTTTTCGAAGGGAAAGATTTTAACAAAGTGCATTGAGAGAATATTTGGGTGAAATTTTAAAATAAATAAATAAAAATTATAAATAGAAATATTTCTCTTTGTGGAGATGCGACCAAGTGCAACTCCTTTTGACAACATGTCGAAAAGCTTCTTTGAAAAAGTGAGCGGTTTATAGTGCACATGGGCATCCTCGCGAAGCATTGACGTTGTTTCACCAAATGCAACCAACAAGGGTTATCACGGGATATGCACAAAAGGTGTCTATTGAAAAGGCATTGGAACCTTTCACGCCAATGTTATCGTGAGGTCTAAAGCCATATTTTATACTTATTGGGCGCAAGGGTGTGGCTTGATGATGGGGCTCGAGTGCTCGCCTTGACTAGCCACCCATGTTCTAATCCCCAAGCCCGGGGGACCGGTTACCTTTGCATTTACACGACCGGTTGGAAGGATTTGCCCGCATTATTAGCGCCAAGAAGTGTGCCAAGTCATTTGGGTCATTAACTCTGTAGTGTATATATATATATATATACTTCTCATTAATAATATAAAAAAGTATACATTTATTAACAATGAAAAAAACTATTAAGCGAATACAAGACTTTGTGTGATTGAGCTTGATGATAAGTGATATAAATGTGTAAAATAATAGACAAATATTATGCTAATATAAATGTAGTACATTTTTTTAAAAAATGGTAGAGTGTGTGCTTGAGAAATTCTACTTCTATCAATGTCGGGAGATGGGAACTTCAATCTGCTTGAAGGCGGGCCCCACACCTTGTATGGACTTAGTGGGGTTTGAACTTAGGTGGAGCATGAGTGCTCAAACTTATCTAACTTGAACTACCAAGTCAACAACGTCTCCTGCCAGTAAATCTAGAAATTGTAACCATTTACATGTGTATAAGCATTGTACGTGATTTGATCATTACTCCCATCTTTTACATTCTTCAAGCATCTCTTTATTATAAACATAACTCGAATATTCTCTCCAACATGATTTACAGCTCATATACAATTGCTGATAAAAAAAAAAACACCTCTAATTTTTATTTTTATTTAAATCGAATTTCCCAATCCATTTTCATGGCCTGACATAAATGATAAACTACTCTGCAAGGTGGACATTTTTAGACCAAAACACAACTGCGATTGACACGGATCTTCTTTTTGCATTCCCCAGAAAAAAAAAAAACTAACATCGAAAACAGGAAAAGGTGGGTGAAACGAAAAGGCTGACACTAAAGGAGCACAAAAATCTAAAAGGTTTGGAATGGTTCAGATTCGTTTCAAAGGATTTGGAATGAATCGACACCATTCCTGACCCACTTTTCCCCTCTGCACACCCATTCTTCGAACTTACTTGCATGCATGTAAACTGAACACATGGCCTCTTGTTAGTCTCTGGTTAATTGGCTTTTTATCTACGTTCACGTGTCTCGCGGCCTCGCCATGCAAAGCAGTATAACAGATGAACGGGAATCTGCCACCTTCCATATCTTCCAAACGTTTGGATATCTAAATCCCTCAAAAGAGTGGCTGCCCGTGACAACTGCCAAACATAAATATCTGCCGACCGCGTCAACTTTGTATAACTAATATATCGCACCGCCATTCATCTTTGTTTAGCTATAAATGCGCTCAAATCTCTTTGTTTCCCCAAATCTTGAGTTGGAGACTGGAGTTGAAATGGGCGAGAGAAAACATAGCAGAGACGTCGAGGAGGAAGAAGATGATACTTCCGTTTGTAAGCGTTTTCGTGGGCTCATCCATATGCTGGAAGATGAAGAGGAGGACCCAAATGTGGCTGACGAGGAGGTTGTCTCCAGTGTCATGAAAAGTTTGGAGGAAGAGATCAGCTGCTGTTACTCAGGCTCTCGGGAAGACGCAGTATCAGCGGATGGTGAGATTCGATCCTGCGACGTCGAGGAGTGTACGGATGACTTGAATTACTTGGTGAGTGCGTCGAGTAATGAGTTGGGCATCCCACCGAGCCCGTCTGTGATATATTCGCCTCCTCATTCTGCTTTTTCTGAGTCATTCTTTCCAGAGCTTTTGGGGTGTGGGCTGTGGCGTTTCACAGATTATGAGTGTAACTCTGCGCCATGTGTGTATGACGAGTTGCAGGAAAAGGATTTTGGTAGTTGTGGATTAAGTTTATCTGATGTGTTCGAAGGAGATCCGAGTCCAACCTTATCCTCTAGACAAGATACTGTTTGTGCAATGTAAACACTTATGTCTTTGGGTATATACTCATTGTGTATGTAGGTACCCTACAGTGTAAGTGTGGTAACGTTTAAATATATTGTTTCCTACAATATATTTAAGGAAGAAAGTCAGTATTTTAATGAAGATCGATATGTACCTTGTTGTCATATATTTTATCTTCGAAATGGTAGAAATGGAACTGCCCATTATATTAATATAAATATAAGTTGTCCAGCTTTTATTTCATGGGAACCAATAATACTATGATATGCCATTAATTTAGTAACTAGCAATCGTACGTGAAGTGTACGATGAAAACACCGAAGGGGATATGTCGAAAAAGTGATACTGTTGAACGAAACAAAGTAAAGGAACAAGGTCAATCAAGAAGGGTTAGAGGGAGGAGAAGTTGTAGGTCAAGAGAAACTCGTTTGGGGAAACAATGTTAAACTCTTCTTTTCTATAACCACATCCTATTTTTGTCAATTGTTACAAGAGAAAAAGGGGTTTGGTGTGAAAGGAAACAAGGAAACATATTTTAGAGATATGTTAGAAGATAAGGAGTATTCAATCAATATTATCAAAGTAAATAGGTGTCTATAATTGCAGTGCTTCTATTTTTTAGGTATTAAAATGACTATCATGCTATCAAATTTTATTTGCTCCACATCATCATCTACATGCCACTTGCATTTTGCACAGGAGTGGAATTTGTAGTTAAAGGGGTCAAATAAAAATGGGGAAATTCAACATGATGCAAGTTTGAAACCCAATCTTAATGGGGACATATATAGGGGTCGCTTAGTCAATGTTGTTAACTTGTCTTTCACTTCTAGGTGCCAACAACTGACCCTTACACAATTGAAAGAAGTGGAAAATAAAAATAAAAATGGGGGACTTAAATGTGGGAATTCAATATATACATGTCCCACACCTATTACATGGCTCATATTGTTCCTAACCAAAAATATAATTGTTATATGTGCTCATTTTATCTTCTTGACATCATTCACATTATGTACATAAGTGCAATTTGCGCTTAAAAGGGCCAAAGAAGAGGAAATTTCGATACGTTCTAGGTTTTAAACCCAACCAAAATGTTGGCTTGTTGTACGACTGTGTACTCCCCTTTTCACTTTTAAGCTCGATCAATTGCAAAAAAAACAAGTGATGCACAGATAATAGAGGATAATTGAACCCCTCCAATAGGTAGGAATATGATTGCTAAGTAGAATTGATCTTCTAATTGTAAACTATAAAATTAGAATCCATACATTTTCTTACATTCTTTAGTGCAATCTGCTCATTGTATGACCTCACGATATACATATTTGTTTGTTAATTTCTCATTTTATTGCAAGTTTATTTAGTAAAAACTACTTGATAATGATTTTAGTGATTATGGGTTTTTAGGAGATTTTAGTGTGACATTGTCTCGTGGTTTAGATTTCCCGTTCTAGTGGCTATTGCATCTAGTAGAATAATCGGGGCAACTTTATGACGCTCTATTTGCTATCTATGCTATGCTTTATCGTTAAGCTCACATTATTCAAGCGAATGTGATTTATGCTTATGAGCCAAAATATAAAATGGGGTAAATCCAATTGGTTCCACATTGGAAACACAACATGCAATGTTGGTTTATTGTAGCACTTTTTTATAGTTTTAAGCTCGAGTAATTAAATGAAAACAAGCAATGTGTGAACAATGATGGCAAAACATTCCTCACACCATATATGTTAACTGTATAATTTCACCAAAAGACCGCCCTACAGAAACATGAAATAGTATAATCCATGATCAATTAGTTGTATGGTTATCTTTTAAAGAACATGGGTGTCAACACGATTTATTATGGCACTCGTCCAAGAAGAAGGTGCGATGTATGGAGGAGGCTCGAGTAATCAGATATATATCTGTCTACTCCTTCGTTGCAGCTCACTCCTCAATTTTATATCAGAGCTCTAGAATTTGAAATATTTGGACCTATTTTCTTACAACTTCTACCACACAATTCTCCCTGTGGTTGACAAGCTCCACAACCAGGATAAAAAATAATTCCAAAAGTGCTAAGTTTCAGTTGTAACAGAGCATAAGATATACAAAGCATTACAGTGCTAATGCATTACAAACCCTTAAGATATTTTTAAAAATAGTCGTAAGATTTCATTTTGAAAAAAAGGGCGTCGAGGTTCATCACACATAGCATTAATCTAAAGATTTATGAACACTTCAATATTTTCAAAAATTCTATGAAAGTAAAGAAGGGTGAAGAGAATTTATTGCCATGTCGCCATCAAAATGTTGAGGCTCGACCATTCTAAGCGATTCTAAAAATGTCTTTCTCAATGGTCTTTTGAAGGCCTTGGATGATGAACTTGAGCACTTGGCATACTCTTCCTTCCATGGGTTCATAGGATTTGCCATCACATTAATTGGGGTTTATACAATATTTAGATGGTAGTAGGTGCGATATTGAACTTCATGAGAAATAGCTTTCTCGAGGGTGAACATAGGGCTCTATGTAAAGAAATGGGAAAAGACTAGACGGGAACAAAATATAACTCCAAAACTGCAAAAATGCCACATTTTAACATTATTTGAACATATATTTTTTGTTATTCACTAAATTATAAGAAGTAAAAATACTCAAGTAGAACCAATAAAAATTTAGAATTTTCTTTGAAGGGAAAATTGATTCATATATATTCATTCATATAAGTATTTGTGTTAGTGTGTGTGTGTGTGTGTGTATACTCATATACCTCCTCTAGCTTAAAAAAATTCATATACACATTCATATTCATATGTTTTAAATTATGAAAACTATAACTAATTCATATACTTCCTCGACCTTAAAACGAAGTCATATTTAAGTATTCATTCATATGAAATTGTAGCAAAATATATATGAGCATTAAACTCGCTTTGTATTTCTTGAATGCGGAGGACACAAGAATCGACACTTAACTGTACCACCTATAAGAATGCCAAACCTCTCGCATCATAAACACGCTATAATGAACCCTCCTGCGCAGTTTCTAGTTTGCGTATTCAAACATGATGGTGGTGGCAAGGTATTGTCACCGTTGATGCTTTGAACCCTAGCTAGAATATGAAGATACAATGCGATGTGAATGTCGAAAGGGATGTGGTGGAAGAAGGAAATTTGAAAAGGGAAGTAAACTGGGAAGTGCAGTTGTGTTTGTTAAGGTATCTGATTTGTTAGTTATATGGAGGAAGACAGAGGGGAACATAAGTCAAAAATAGTACGGAGCATGGTGTTGTAATTTGTGGGAATGTTAGAGAGGAGTAACTATTTATGATGATTATTGAAAGGAAGTTACTTGAAATGCGAGTGAAGAGAATGGGAAAATTTTGCAAGAAATGCAGTTTCATGAATAAATGTTTTATGCAAAGAAGGGAAAACAAATACATACACCAAGAATTTTTTTACGATGGGGATGTGAAGGAGGATAAAAAGTGGGAGATGAGGGAGAGGTTGTATGGTATGCTCTCTGCTAGATCTATAGGCTTATGGGTAGTTAGAACACACATATATGTAAGGGTAATTCACATGCGTGTCTCATGGGACAATTTAGAGACAGAGAGATGTTGATCATATGTGGTGTGTAAGGGTCACAATTTCGTACACATTCGACATTAGGGTTTCTCTCTAGCTATAAGGGTAATGATTAAGAGTTCTCTCATCAAGAGTCCCAATGGTTTCATCTATCAACATACATTGGAGTTAAGGATTGCAATTGGATGGTGTTCAATCTATTGGATAAGACAAAGAAACGAATGAAAATTTAGAAATAAGGTGGTAAATAAATACGTACATGTCCCACATCAATTTGATGGGTGAAATTGTTCTTACCAAAACAATATTTGTTATATGTGCTTCACATTATTGTCTTCATTTCACTTGCATCATTCATATGAGTGAAAGTTAGGCTTAAAGAGTTAAAATAGAAAATGTGGGAAATCTATTAAGTTACTTGTTCAAAACCAAACCACAATGCTTGCTCTTTGGTGGTTGCCCCTTTCAATTTTAAGGAAGTACTCACTTTGAAAGGAAAACCAAAGTCCATAAGGAAATTCTTGGAGAGTTGGGCTGCTTTGAAGCATCTAGAAACTCTCTTGGACTATTGGCTCACCTACACCTTGGGGATATATTTACTTTCTCGAGAGCCTTGACACATAATTCTGAAGGATAGTCAGCAACAAAAACTATTCGTGGACCAACTCCAGTTGACCACTTGAAAGATTGATGTTTGCCTAGTTGATAAGATTTTAATGATTTTTTTTAGTGAAGACTATGGAGCAATGATTTTTGAGGCACCTCTATTCTAGTATATGCAAGGTTTATCTTTCACAAGCTCCTTTTGTGGCACACTTCCTCTTTATTATCTATACAACCTACACTTTTATCTGCCACTTGAGAAATGCTCTCTCTTCTCAATCCTTATGTGAATCAAGTTTTTCCAACTTTTCAACCAAATGTTGCTCCTCTCTCTACTTTTGAGTTTGGCTCACTACCAATCATCAAGTTCTTTCCAAGATTGAACAGATACTTCATCTTCATCAGTTGGATCCTTCTAAAAAAAGAAGAAAGAAGTCATGTTTAGCTTAAGGAAGTTTGATATAAACACCAAAAGATTTTAAAACAAATCTTGTATGCCTAAAACTGTTCAAAACAAAGAGGCATCAAGGGATAGTTAGAACGACTCAAAATGCATGTAAACAAGTATAAGAAAACAAAAAATGTCATTACAGTGGTTCTCTAATTGAATGCAAGCTAGAAACACTTATAAAAACACTCTTCTTTGAAAATTTTGTAAAATCATCTTCGTTATTTTATGGGATAGTTAATGGCATAATGACCTTAGACACATAAAATAATTCTCATACATTGCACTAATGGATCCACATTACATAGTAAATTGAGAATGCAGAAGGAAGTGCATTTTGACAATCCATTACAAATATATCAGTGCAATGGTTTAATTACTCGGCTCATTACATCCTTGTTAGCATACGCTTGATTCTTATTAAGTATACTATGTATATACACATAATAGCAATGAAAACTTTGACAAAAACCATGAAAATAGAATGAATATACAAATTGAAAAGGAAGCTTTCAAATATACACCTACCTGCACGTTGGTGAGGTCTACCCTGTTTTCTTCTAGAAATTTGATTAAGTCTTAAAAGTTTTCTTCGGTTGGGACATATTGTTCGCTATAACTATAAGGCTAAATGGACTGCAGACATAGAATAAAAGAATGTTAAATTACTTATTATTTTCATTATCACATATACGACTAATGAAAAAGAAGCATGTCATATTTAGAAAAACGGATTGAAATAGCATCTGTCGTTCCCAAAATTAAATTTAAAGGTGCAAGAAATAATATTTAGATTCTCCAGAATTTATTTTTTAAAATATTTTTGGAATATCTGAAAATTGGAGAAAAAAAGCCCATTAAATTAGACAAACATTGAGGTATAATCTTGGACGAGGTTACCTGATGAAGAAAACGGATTCAGCAGTAGAGACGTGCAACTCACCGGCGCCAGGGTGCTCTTCACCTTCGTTAACGATGGTCGGTTTGTAGAAGAAATGTTGCGGTCCATCAGGATCATGCGGGACATGGTGGAGCGGATCGTCAAAATGCTCAACTGGAAGAATCTCCACGAACAACACATTCAAAAATCCGCGGCAAAGAAAGAGGTCGAAAGGTGCTACGATTACTTGGGTTTTAGTCTAATTGGTCTGCGCATCCTGAAAAACCTTACCAAAGACCATGACAACTGTGCGAAGATCGGAAGCAACAAAGACCTCCTTCCCAAAATGCTGGCCATTAGTAAAGGTGTTCATAAGGAGCAATATGAGAGATATTCTTCTGTTCATGGGATTCGATCACCTACGCCTCCAAATCTTGGCCATTGAATCGCTTTCAAAACAGTCCCATACCAGTTGTATCGTTCCAAAACACAAAAAATAAATGTGAAACATAGAGACCAAATCGCGAATAATCTAGGGAGTTGCGTAACGTGCTTCCCATACCGAAGGACCAAAACCACTCTGGCACCTGACAAACCGCAGTTCACGTTACTGCTAGGAGAGGTGTACACCATGCCCACTACCCAAGCAAGAATTACAGAGGAAGTGAATCGTTAGATCGAAATAAAATATATTATGTCGACGATGTACCTATGCAATCTAAGCCGCTCACGTTTTATCACCGTCGAGGAGGCAGGGGGGTTCTCCCCATTGTAGAAACGCCTTCGGCGTAATTAGTATATCAATATCTAATATTTAATACTATATTTAATTATTAAATAGTAAATAATTTTTTAATATTTTAAAATATTTTATTTTAAATTATCTAAATTATGAATTTCTTTTTATTTCATTATATCAAATAAAAATATACAAAATTTTAAATAAATTAGTTTTTACAATCCTACAAGGTGTAGAAACACTGTGACCCCATAAACTTAGGGTAAACAAGTATGGTACCTTTCCTTGTAACTTTTCTAATTGTTATAAAATTAAATAATATAATATAATGTTATGCATTGTGGCACTACACCTATGCAATTACACACAGTGCGGTCACAAAATTGACAATGAAGATTTGTTGATTATTTTATTTAACAAGAAATGGAGAGATGATGATGGGATCTAAGTGAAATGCATTGCAGATGGATGAAAATAGTAATTATGTATAAACTAGCACTTGTACTTGCCTACACCAAAGATTGCAAAGTTTTGAATAAGAACAGTGATCAATTAAATAACATTTAAAGTGTGTTAAATGACATAGTTGATTCGATGAACAATTTCATGTTTCATTCGGTTAAGATATGTCTTTGAGATATTTCAATTTATTTATATGAAGTTTTTTTAATGCTTAAAAGTGACTATAACATGCATCACTTTAATAAAAGAAATTATCACGAGATAAAAGAGGGAAGAGAATATCGAATCATGGAAATAGGTTTCAATGGTGCTATGGCCATCCTATGATTTATTCTACTTGTTTTCATTTAGAAATGAATCATTTTATGATAAAAAGGTTTTCTTTACTAGTGAATTTATCACAACACAAGGGGAAAAATTTATTTAATGTTTTAAATATTTAAAAATATATATGACAATAATATAAATAAAAATGACGAAGAAGTGCGGATGAGTTGCGAATAATTTATTTAATGTATTAAATATTTAAAAAAAAATATAAACAATAATATAAATAAAAATGACATATATTGGAAATGGTGAATGATTTTGGAGTTAAAAAGAAATTTTACATATTATTAAGCAATTTTGGGAATATATTGGAAATGGTGAAGGATGTTAGAGTTAATTAAAAAATTACATATAATTGAGCAATTTATAATAGATTCATAGTTACAAATTTATTACAATTGTAGAATTGAATTATTATTCAATCACCCATGGATTAATTTTGATTGGTGTATCACTTGTGTTACAAAATTGTTCTTGTAAAATAAAATTGTTTTTTTCTAAAACATTATAGGGAAAAAAATAGTTTGAAATGTATAGTTGGATGGATGAAAAATAAAGACTCGTAAACATTGCATGTATATCATAAATTGAGATCATATTATATTGGCATTAATACCGGTGTTCAAAATTGAACCCATCCCTAATTTCAATCTTTTTATGGTTGGTCAAATTTATTTAGGATAAGAATTAGAGGATGAAAATGTGTCTTTGTCTCTTCATAATCATTATGGTGTATTCCTCTTCCATTCTCACATCATATCACCGACATTATCTTGAGCCTACAAGGACATTAGGGATACTTTCTCCACTTCTTGATCATTCATTGTATTTTTCATCCGCGCCTACAAATTTATCGTAATAGTGGTGTCTAACGGAATGTTGTTTATTGCTTTTTTCAATTACACATTCAAATCAAACAATTCAAACATAATTTTCTTTGCTTGGCTTACAACTATATGTAAGAACTTGATATATTCATGAAGAATTTATACACTCTGTCCTTGGTTTTTTGTCTTCGTTTGGAAAACCGGGATCTTAACTCTTTGTGGAGTATCTTTCTCTTGCCATTTTACACCAATCTACTAATTAGAGTGGTTAATTGTACTTTCTCACTCATAACTTGAACAAATTTGGCTACACTAACAAGCTTAGGACAAATTTCCTCCATTTGTTGCTTAAGATGGCATAATGTTTAAACCCGTGTTTCCTTTTGTTGTGCCAACTACATTTCCCCCACACCAATTTTTTGTTTTAGAGTGTTTTCGGCTCAATTTGTGTTTGGAATGGATTTTTTTATGTCCACCTCACCCATGTTGATAATGGATTGTGACACAATTGTTTGTGCAATTATCTGGGCAAGATGAGGAATAGTTTTACACACATGGGAGAAGGGGAGAATAAGCTTGTGTTTCCCTTCTTGCATAGTAGTATGTGTTCACCATAAAAATGTCTCGCATCCCCTCCATCACCTTATTCAATCGAGAGTGGCTCAAAACTAGAGCTTCCTACTTCTATTGCGCTATCCTTTTTCAATTTCTCCACATTTGAAATGATTCTCCACGTCCCGATCATCTATTGTAGTTTTTATTTACACCTACAAAGTCAACACACGAGTGGTGTATTTTTGAATGTCTTATCCAATAGTTTGGACACAATTTACTTTTCTTAGATGGTTACAATCTGTAAGAACTTGATATATTATTGGAGAATTAACATTATACCCTTAGCCTTTGTCTTTGTTTGGAAAACCTCAATCTTAATTCTTTTTGGACTATCTTGCTCTTTAAAAATTTCCACCAATTTACTAACTAGAGTGGCCATTTTTACTTGCTCACTCATAACATAAACACATATGGCTTCGGTGACATGCTTAAGACAATTATCCTCTATATCTATTGCTCGAGATTGCATAATGTTTGAACATGTGTTCCTTTTTGTGCCAATTACTTTTCTCCTGCACCAATTATTTCTTGTAGAGTGTGTGCTCCTTCAATTTGTGTTTGGAATAGAATTTTATCTATGTCCACCTCACTCGTGTTGATAATGGTTTGGGACGTAGTCGTTTGTCTTGCAACCTGTAAGGGAAAGATGAGGAATGGTTATACACACATGAGAGGAGAGAATAAGTTTTTGTTTCTATCCCGCATAGTTGTTTGTGTTCCCCATTAAAAATTCTATCCATACCCTTCATTGCCTTGCTCAGTTAAGAGTGGCTCAAATCTATAGCTTCTTATCTCTAATACGTTATCACATTGATTTTCTTTTGTTTAAGAACTATTTATTTATACCGGAAGGGTCTTTGTTGCTTCCACAATAGTTTTTATCGTGGTTTCTTCTGTGTCATTAATATTTTATTTTTCCTATTCTTTTGACTTCATAATTTCCTTCTCTTTCACATTGCGAGCCTATTCTTTTGTATGTCGGTTTATTTGATCTTTATTCCTTTGCAACCTTCTTTTATTTCTCTTCTTTTTCTTTTTACTACTTTCTTTCTTCCTTATTTTTCGTCTCTTATTCTTATTTCTTCTTCTCTACTTCCTCCTTCTACCGGTTCTATTCTTATTTTTTTATGTCTCCTTCTTTTTCCTTCCTTCCTTCATTTTTTTGTGCTTTTACTTATGCAACGATTGATCACTTTTGTAGCTTGTAGCTCGACCTCTTATTCCTTATGCTTCTACTCTTATTCCTCCTATTGTATTTTCTTTTATGGGTCATCCTTATTTTTGCCTTCATCTTCTACTTCCTTGCACTTTTTTCCTCTTCTTGTTCTTGCAAAGTTTGGGCATATTATTCTACCTTTCTTAGGACTTACTTGGCATATTATTCTTTTTAATGATGTAAATTTTGGTTCAAATTTGCTTAGATTAAAAACAAGAATAAAATTCCATTATTCATAATCCAAAACAACATACAAATATGTAAAAGGAGGATGTCCTAATATAAAGGAATCCTATTTTAACTCATATAACAAATCTCACCATATAATGTGAGTTGTTTAAACAACTCAAGATTTATATTAGTGTATTGTTATACAACGTAATAATATATCTTACATTATTATCCATATACTTACACTAATGTAACCCACACAAATATATTCTATGCTAAACTATGTTTGCACTAATGGATTCTTAACATTCCCCCTTAGTGCAAACATGGTAGAAATATAATTACACTTCTTATGTAGCATGCCACCTCTATTTTCTCATGATCTTGGTCCACAAATCAAAGTGAAGGTAGAGAAGGAACTCATATTCAACCATGCATTGTTGGGAACTCACCAACCAACCTAGTCTCGAAGTTATCCACAAGAATTTTAAATCTTTTCAACCTCCATAAATGGTTTTACATAAGATCACCACTATCTAAGGTATGAACAAGGATACACACATCTATTAATCCTATCCAAGTATCATGTGCTGTAATACACTTGTGTTTGTTAGAGTAGGTATTTACCTTAGCTCATGTTCACCTAGGTACTTTATTTACCTTTATTGTATTTATCCTCACCCATTCGTGTGTATATATTTCTTATATCTTATTTAGATATTATGATATATTATCTAGTTGTTAGGTATAGTTCTTTCCTTGATCTATGATATTGACTAGATCCTTGATGTCTAGTTCTCTCCTAAATCTATGGTCTTGACTAGTTCTTTGATGACTAGTTATTTCCTTGATTTATGGCTTGATCTACGACCTTTACTAGTTCTTAGATTGTTATTCCTTGCCTATATAAGCAAAACCCATTCTCATTATATTTCATTGAGTTCCATAATAATATATGATATTCTTTGCTCATTTGTTTGCAAATGTTTTATGTAAAGTTATTTTAGCGAATTTCTTTTATCTTATAGATCGTGGTGTTTGATTAACATCTGTGTTCTTGGCTTGGTATGATCTGCTTATCATTCCTTTTAGTGTTTTAGTTTTCCATTACATTATTACATGAGGGGATTACATAGGAATTATTCACTTATTACACATGTGAACATGATTGCACTTTTATTCTTATTTTAATCACACAACACAAAACAAATCTGAAAATATAAAAAACTAATAAATGAGGACTAAGTCATCATCACCTCTTATAGCCCCTATGTGTGATTGTTGTCACTCAATCTCACACAACCTAGATAGTTTCCACCGGTGAACATCCTCGATGTAGTCATTATTCACATGTTAATCACCACTACTACATTGTGTGGCCTCATCATTAACGACTTGTGAGAGGATGTTGGTTGTCATCTAGCCTCTTGTGCCTCCACCTTTTGATAGAAGATCATTTAATAGAGGTAGTCTTCATCACTTGGATTTTCTCGTATGGGTAGTATTGTATTCTTCATTCTCCTCTTCTTCATTAGTGGCCATGAAATTTTCTTGTATCTTCCCATCAAACAAATCTTATGCTCTTTTCCTGCAATTTATAGACAAGTGACCATATTGTTTACAATATTAACAAAGGAAGCATTTCCATGTATCTTTAAGAGTCTATCCCTTCTTGAAAGAATATTTGGATCTCTTTTTAGCATATGATCTATCTTTGTTGTACATCACACTTTCCACTAGATTAGTTTTATGAGTTCTATTTTCTTCTTCTATCAAAGAAGAAATCAAATCTTATAAACTAGGATTTATTTTACTCAATGTGAAGACCATGTTAGAATATTTATGGTCATCAAATACTAATTTTTTATCATCATCATACACATCAACTTTTATTCTATCTAACACAAGAACTTAAATTTTCTTTAGGACCACTATTGCACTTCCCGCTCGTGATCCAAACAATTTGTTCAATTTCACCTAGATGAATTTTAAAGTCTTTGAAAGGTTTATATAATGTATGTAGGCATTAGACAACCCTAGGCCAATACTTGTTTTTTTAATCTTTGGATTTCACCTTTGGACTACTTCATTTGCATCTTTCGGTTTGGTAATTTTCCATCAACAATTTCCTTTGTACAAATCTTTATTGATTAATAGAAATTGTATTCAAACTTTCTAGGTATGGAATTATTTGCCTTCAATTTTTAGATTTGATTGAAATTGTCCATTTTGACCCCAACATGTTTGACTCAATGAATGTAAGATAAAATTGAGAATATCTCTATTACAAATAAAGCAAAAAGATTTAATAGAAAACCAATTATATAAGATCCATAATATTAACTTAACTACAAATCTATTGAATAGGACTTAGAAAGACTTAATTAAAATAATAGATTGAAAAAACAATAGATGATATAATCTTATAACTTAAGACTCGACCCAATCCTACTTGATTTCACAAGTTTAAACAATTATTGACAATATATGAAGCATACTTGATCACAAAAATGAATAGTATGAAATAAACCTCCGTCCATGACAACTTTGACGATAGTGAGGATTTGGTTTAGCCATCTAGATGTGTTTCCAGCATGTTTGGCGTTGCCGTTTTGTAATTGGATCTTACAAACCTTATACATAGACCTGCAATTTATGGTGATGATACTTGGAAAAGTATTAGCTGCTTAAAACATTTATGTAATAGACCAAATATCATACATTTGTATCTAGACACCAAAATGGTTCAGTTTAACATTGGGCACATATAGAATAGTATATGCTGGCGTAATGGTCTAACAGGAACACGTGATGTTTAGAAGAGATTCCAGAATTTTAAAAATGAATTAATGTGAATGCACATAGGTTGTAGGAAGAGTTTTGACACAACTCACACAGGAGGAAAAATAAAAGTATATTGGTTTTCCACAAAGGTTGCAAAGAGATTTGATCCACGAATAGCTTCAAAAGGATGTACATGATAAGCCCAATACACTAGCATAGATAACAACGATCAATTAGATTACCACGGATGATTAAAATTTTCTCTTAGAGGGTAAGCATGCTCTACAAATGTAAAGTTTGGCTGAAATTGACTTGAATTAAAGATAAGATTAAACTGCCATTATTTATAATTGAAAACAACATATAGGAGGATCTCTTAATATTACACCATATTAGTGATGTAGGAACACTCATCGATAAGTGGGCCCCTTCACGAAATGGACATGAATGAAAGGAAGATTTTATCTGTTGATTGAGCTTTTATATTTTGTTATTTTACTTTTTTATGGTGTCATTTTTTTGAGTGCACGACATTTAATTTGCTAGATAAGGTAAAGACATGAACATAAATTCAGAAATAAAAAGGTGGGAATTAAAACCATGCATGTCCTTGCATATTACATGGCAGATTATTCCACCCAAATAACATCTATTATATATATGCTCCACTGTATTGTCTTGACCTTGGTCACATTATCCACATGAGAGAAATTACACTTAAAGTGGCCAAAATAAAAAAATGCCAAAAGTCTAATATGTTTGATGAAACCAACACTTTTTAATATGGAATTTAATATACTAAATTTGATAGATCGGTTTACTTCAATAAAAGAAAATGAGAGGTGAAAAATTTGGGAAGTAATTTTTACATGCATGTAAGGCTTATTAAAATATTAAAAATGTGTTGCATGAGCTATTGTCATGCAAAATGTTTAGCATTAAAAATTCAAAAAAATGTCATAAAAATCTAGCCCACATTCGAAAATTCCTCTCCCGGCCAATATAAACATGTCCTCCGCCAACTCGGTTATTGTACTACCCTCATAATGGTCAGAAGGAATGTGATAATGTGATTTTAAAGTGTGTTTCATGTGTAGGGAGGTGATTCATAGATTCATTCAGAACCATTCAGAAGGAATTGTTCCTAAAGGCCCAAAAGGCTTATTTTTAGGGGTTTTCACATTGGTGGACAGCCCCTAAGTGACTATTGAGGCACAACCCACCTAGGAGTTGTGTAGTAGAGTTACAAGATGCAATAAATTGATTTAGGAAATATTTGGAACATCAATAAAATCTTCTCCAAAACTAGGTTTTTTAGCCGATGATGGGGATTGTTTTTTCCTAAAAATTTTGGATATATCAAGAGCTTCATGAAGAGTTTAAAAATAATGAGATAATCATTTAAAATATAAGGATGTATAATTCATTGTGAAAAATGTTTCAAGGATTTTGAGGAGTAGATTTACAAATATTGGCCCAGCAGTGCAGACAAAGACCTTCGGTTCTAGTGAAGATTCAACTGAGGATTATGGGAGTTACAATGAGAGTTATAATTAGATGATTCAAACTCCAAATTGGATCAAATGGGACCATCTACATGTTCCATATGTTGTGTTGGATAAAAGGTAGTTTTTTCTTCGATAGCAATTTGACCTTTCGAGAACCACCCGTGACCAAAATTGAAAAAGGGATTAAATTTCAAATATAAGCTAGAATCAAGTCTTGAAAATTACTTAATTTTATTCCTTAGGTATTTTCCACTCAAAATGATATAATTTTGGCCTAGGAAACACCAACGAAAGCTCTCGGGTTAAAAAGGCACTCCGATAGGCTATTTTAGCAAGGCAATGGTGACACCCAACTTCCAAAAATGGAAATTCACGCTGGAAGCCATTGATGTACATTTTTCCCTTTACAAAAATCAAAGGTAACATAGGGGACACTCAGGTGCACCACCAAGGAGGGAGATGGATAATTAGAAGTTGTGTCACTTAAGTTGCAACTTAAGGTGTTAGGTAAGTGTTTTCAACTCACTTTAAGTTTTGGCCCTTTTCTCATGATGAGATGACCCTATGATGATTTGGAAGGAGGTGATTTCTCTTTTCCTTTTTTAAAGTGACATGGGGAACACAAGACTATGCCAACAACAAGAAGGAAGAACTTTGTCACTTAAAATTCATGACTTGTGCACTAAGTAGATGTTTTCAACCTCACAACTTAAATCCTCATGCCCCCTTCTCATGATGAGGCTACCCATGGAAAATTTTTGAATATATGATGTCCCTTTGTCCCTTACTAAATGTTTTAGTGTACATGAGGGGGTACGAGACTCATTTGGAAAGTTGTAACCCCATCCGAACCATGGTTAGTCAACTATGGTCAACACTGAATTCAAAAAATAAGAAAAATGGGGGGAAAGTATGTTAAGGTGAGTTTAAAAAACAACATGGCTTAACAATTAGTAATTTTCCTAACCATCCTCCATTTCTGTTATGACATAAATTATAACATTCAAGAAAAACCAAGCATCCACCATGGCCAAAACACATTTTTGCTCGTTGTTTGCAAACCCCACCTTCGATGGCCTTGAAACTTAAAATGTGGATTCCCATGAGAATGATTTTAAGATGAGTTTTAAATTACCTCATTAACACCTTCATTTATTTTTCAAACATCCCAAAGTTTTCAGCCATGGAAAATGTCTCCTTAGATCTACGGAGTTGCAATGATCCAAATTGCCTCAAAATCGAAGTCGGTGATCTACAAAAATCATTTGCTTTTGAGCATTTGCTTGCCCCATGAAATTGAGTGTGCTTGAAGATATGGATGATTATTATTTTTACATTCTTCCTTTTTGAAGAATAAATTACAAACCTACAAGTTTACTTTTCATTTTCACGAAGATCCGGATGAGAGAAACCCCCGAAAATTGGAGCAAAGCATCCCGGTGTGAAGTAGAATTTTTGGAAACCATTTTCACTCCGATCTGACACTCTATGGAAAATTTCTATTTTTAGTAAGTTCATATTCAATACACTTACTAATAATATTAATTCTAAATAATGAATGGATTCCCTTCACTCATCCATTTCCCCAAGAGGAAAGTGCTCAAAAGTGATAATTCGACAAAATTACCAAAACTAGTCACCCAGGAAGAACTTACTAAAAATAGTAAGTGTCTGGAAAATGCTCAAAATGGTCATGGTTGTTCATCCTCATCATGCCACACTAACCCAAACCTTCATGAAGGAAAAATCGTGCTTTGCAAAGGGTAGATAACTAAGTATCATGTCTTAAGGTAAGAGGAGCCCTCTCAATTCCCAATTTTGGTCACGATGGTGCATTTTGGTCTCGGTGTGCTTCTCACTTCATCGGATGGGTTGATCAAGGGTTGGAATAATCTTCCATCCAATCTCCCACCTTCATTCAGCTCATGGTCAGAATGTTCTTTACCTCATCTCATTGGTTGCTTCATTTCCCAAGGGTTGGGATCATCATGTTGAATTGTACATACATGCAATGGTCTCAAGTTGCATCAATAACTTGGTAGTTTGAAGGCATATCAATGTTTCAAAGGTTGGAAAGTTTATTTAAGAAAGGAAGGCATCCTTCATTGTCTTCAATGGTAAAATGTTCATCACCTCTCTTTTCAATGAGTTCAAATGTGTTACAGAAGGTGCATCATTCTAGGGAGGTCTCGAAGGGGTAAAGATTTCAAGGGATCAATCTTCATCGAAGAGCATCATCGTGGAGGGTCATTGTGTATCAGATTTCATCTTCATCATCGTAGTTGATCTCCATTAAGGGGGGCACCTTCATCCATGCTTTGGAGCATATTTTCTCTCCTCTCTTCATTCTTTCCTCTCTTCTCTCCCCCTTTCTAATTCCTCATTATATGTAATCATGACATTTTGTCCTATTTACTTAAGTGACAATAAAATATTTGTAAAATGTAAAAGTACTCTTGTAATGCCCCTCCTCTTCAACATTTATTTTACTAATATATTTTAATCATTGTTGACCAAAGACTTGGACCTCGTTCGATATTTTGATATATTGTTAGCACTATGAATATTGTGCTTATCATTACGTTTTGGCGTTTATTCTTGACATTATTGTTATATTTTGATTAACGGACATTGGAAGACAAACATTATTGTTTCCTTTCATTTAGTAGGGGATAAACTATATAGATAATCGACTATTGATATGTTGTGATTCGTATGGATTCTTGAGGCATAAATAAACATTTATATCGATGATGATGTGTTGTTAGCTTACATATTTTACCGACATTCGTGTTCTCGTCGTATTGACTAGGTTTTGGTGTTTTAACCAATCTTGCGATCTTCGATATTGATTATATGGTAGAATTGAGATTATTTTTTTTGGAAATTAGAAATGAATGATAACATTGTTTAGCTTTGATGATGATTTCATGATATGATGATGTTTATTGATGAATGTGCTTGTATTTTTATTTTTTATCATTGATGTATTTGATGCAGCCACGAGGCCGAACGAGGTATTGTTTGATTTTGCAGGTAATTATATCACAACAAACAAAAGAGGATTAAGAGACCAACCATAGCGGAATATTGTATGGATACTGATGACGATCACCATTGAAGCTTTATGTTATGTTATTATTTTATGTTGTTAGTTTTTTGGATGTCCCCATGGGGATGACCTCAAGAATGTGACCATGGGCTTTATGTGTTTTCCCCTTGCCTTTTTAATTATTTTTGGAGTATATGATTTATTTTGTTAAGTAATTCACTTCATTAATGTTGAATAATGTACTCTTATTTAAGTTGGTAAATCATGTTTATTAAGTTAATTTTGGATGGGACAAAAGGGGACATTTATTAGAGTAGTTGTTCCTTTGATTATGTGATTTGAGTTGATTGTAATTGATTTTGAGTGTTGGATACTCAACCCATCTTCCAAAATCTGAAATTTGACCTTTAAGCCATTTTTGGAGGCTTTTGGGACAAGTTAAGCTTGTCCCACACCTCTTAAATTTATCTACCAACTATACCTATGGGTTGGGGGTCAAAAATAGACCCCATTATGTGAATTGTAAGGTAAAAGGTGATATTTATTGCACCTTCTTACATGAGTTTTAAATTATGTCCTTTAGAGGTGTGGGTATGAGTTTGTGTGTGTAAGAGGCTTGTCATTTTTCTCAACCACCAATTTATTAACCTTAGGGTTGATGTTTGACTTGTGATGTGGAGTTGAGGATAAGTGATGTGGCATCCTACATGGAGCCACCTCACCCTCCTCTCCTCTTTTTCTATATATGCAAGTTTAATTGTTGGTTAGGGGGTTACTTCATTTGGTTGTGCACTTGTATTTTTTTTGGAGTGGAGTTTTGAGTTGCTTGCTTGGGAGTCTTGGAGCTTGTTTGGCTTGGATTTGAGCTTTGAAAGAGCTTGGAGTCTTGATTTTGGGATCAAGATCTTGCTATGGAAAGGTAGGAGCTACACCCATGTTATTTGTGTTTTGTATGTGTGTGTGTGTGTGTATGTAAATGAATAGTTTTGTGTGCTTGTTTGGGATCATGGGTAGATGCCTTAAGTATGGTGTAGGAGAAGGTTTATGGGAATCTTTTGGAGGGATGCATAAGAGTGTTGTTTCATATTTTGGGAGGGAGTTGGGTTGGGTGCCCCACCTTTTAGATAAGAAAAATGCTTACTTATCTTATATGTTTTATTTGAGGGAGGCATAAGAGATTGTGGGAGGCATAAGAGATTATGGGAGGCACAAGAGGATTTGAGGGAGGCATAAGGGTTGTGTAGGGGTTTGTTTTGTGTTTTAGAGGCTTTTAAAGTGGGAACCTAATCCATTGGGAGGTATAAGTGATTTCCCCATAGTTCCTTGCTCCATTGGCTTAGAGTTTTCAAGCCTCATTATTTTGAAAAGTTACATTTTTTTTATTGTTATTTTGTGCTTGTGTGTATGTTGAAAGATGGTTGTTTTGTGTGTTGTAATGTGGAAGCACTTGTGATAGTTGTCATTGGTTTTATCCATTTCTTATTGCACTTTGGTTGGGGCTTAGGGGCCAATGAGGAGAATGACTTATTCTCCTCATTGGAATAAAGTTGGAAGGTGAGTGTTTCCTACACCCCCTCTTTTGTTGTGATTTGAAGAAAAAAAAAAGCTATGGAGTTGAAGATTGGAAGAGTCATACTTTGTTGGAGCCAAAAGATCACCTTTATAAATCTTATCCCATTGTTGCAAGTGGAAAGTTTGTAATCCATGCAATGATATTTTGTAAAATTATATTGTAAAGAGCTCTATTTGGTTGTATATTGGATTATGAAGATTTGGGAAAAGTAAGGAATGCAAAAGTTGTTATAAATGAATTTATGAATGTTGAGAAAAGATATATTTTATTCTTGTTGTAGATGTTGTCTTATTTGAAATCTATAACTCATTGGAAAGATGGAAGTAATTCTAAATCTGCTTCAAATTTGTATGCAAAAATCTAGAAATTTCAGCATAGGAATCAAAATTTAGTGATTTTAGAAAATTCATTACTCCTAAAATATCTTCTAAGTTTTCCCAAAAATTGGACATCTTACTTATAACATATGAATCTCAAAACCCTTTAAATTTCATAACAACCCAATGTAAATCTCAAGATACAACACGATCTTTAGAGTAGTTTTAATCTGGAAATGTTTGTGTAAGAATTAAATTACAACAATTTTAGAAAATGTACTGCTCCTAAAATATCTTCTGGGTTTTCTCAAAAGTTGGACAGTTTACTTATAACATATGAATCTAAAACCCTTTAAATATCATAACAACCCAACATGTAAATCTTAGGATAAGTCACATTCTATATAGGGGTTTTATAAATGACCATGGTGAGTTTAGATTATTATGTGACATTGTTGTTTTAATTTTGGGTCAAATAAATAAATGTGTAGAACGGGTATATTGGAATTATTTTACTTAAGGTGATAAAAAACATAATGGTATGGGAATTCTAATTTATTATGACGATGTCTTAAGGGTATGCTATTTAGGTTGACCTTAGATTCTCATGAGTAAATTTATACAACCGGGAAAAGTAACTTTTTAAATGACTAAAATTTATTAATCACTTAGTCATAATATTTATGGGTAAGATGGAGAAAAGATGAGGTGGAAAAAAATGTCCCAGGAACTCCTAGGACAAGTCGCAGAACGGACATTTTTTTCAAACTACCCTGCCAACAACGATCTTTTTCACCTCCTGGTTTGAATGGATCGCCTAGCAATTCAACGGGACCTACTAAATCTAACCCACTCGATTCAAGACCCGCATTGGTCTCTTCATCGCCAATTTCTAGCACTTGTCTAGGAGTGTTCCAACATCTAACGACTCGGAGGTTGCGGATTTTGTGATAGTCTCTTTGGAATGTTCTATCGACCTCGATTCCCAACTACATCTTCTTGGACAACGGGCTATCATCGCTAAGTTTGTGGGTTGGTAGATCTCGGCTGATGGTATTCGCGCTTGGTGCGATACCCAATGGGGGAGTGGTCTTCGAGTTAGATTCTTGGACAAAGGTTTCTTCCTTGTCATATTTTGAAGCCAAGCTCAAAGGGATGATTCCCTTGGAAGGAAAGAGTTTTGTTTCTCGATTCTGGGCTTCATCTTCGAGAAGTGGATGACTCATTTCAATCCTGATCAAGCCATCATGGAAGGTTTTTATGTTTGGATTCACCTTTATTCTCTTCCTAGTGAGTATTGGTCCCCTTCTTCCCTCTCTCAAATTTGTTCCGGTTTGGGCGGGTTATCCGTATCGACCCTGTAACACTCGAAGGAACCCTTTCATCCTTTGCTAGGGTCTGTATTTTTGTAGACTTATCTAAAAAATTGCAAGACATGATCAGTGATTCTCTCCCCCAGTGGAAAATGGGTTTAGAGGGTTGATTATGAGACCATTTCAAACTACTACTTCCATTGTAAACAACATGGTCACTTCCAGGATGCATGTAAAGCTCCTCTCTCCTCGAGGCAGGTTGTTTGGCAGAAGAAGCCTCCCCTGTCACAAGTTCCAGCTGTGGCGGATCCTCCTCCTATCCCCGAGCCTTTCTTCCCCCTCCTCTGGTCGAGGAAAATTCTCTTTCCTTGGAACCCTTAAATCTAGATCCCAACACTATCTCTCTTGTCAAAGAAACAACCTCGGTGGTTCAAGACTCTACTTGAATCCTCTCTTTATTCCAAGAAGGTATTGCTTTGGGTCTTGGCTCTAATGTCGCCTCTTGAAAATTGGGTGGGGAATAAAGAAGATTTTCTCAATGCCTCCGCAGATGTTGTTGTAGAGGAATCAACTCATTCGGAAGAAGAAGGTGATATTTTGAATTCTAGTCGTGGCATTCTTCCTACTCCACCAATTCATAATTTGAATCTCGGCCCGAAAGCTCCTATTGGGCGGCCCTCCAAATCACATTCTTCATTAAAAGAGGTGGCTTCTAGTAATCAATCTCAGCTAGGCTCTTTTTTCTCAATTTCAAGTAAGAGAAGCGAGTCCTCTCTAAAAAAAAGATGAATATCCTATCTTGGAATGTTATGGGCCTTAACGCCCCTAACAAAAACGTCTGCTAAGGCGCTATGTCACCGATATGAACATTTCCATTTGTTTGCTGCAAGAGACCAAGATGTCTAGCTCGACATGTTTAGAAGGATGGTTTTGAGAGCTGGCGTGGTTGGGAAGGCCTATTTGTTAATTGGAAGGTGCCTCTGGTGGGTTAGGTCTTCTTGGAAATCCTCCTCCTGTAGTGTGGCTCCCCTCTCTTCTCATGCCAATTTCCAATGGTGCCAGTAAGCTTAAAACACTCGAGGAGACTTTTTTCCTTTGCAATGTCTATGGTCTGAATAATCCCATTCAAAAAGGGAAACTTGGCTTAAAATTCAGGATTCCTTGAGCTCCCTACCGGATCTCAAATCTATAGTGGCAGGGGATTTTAATGCTACAATCTCTGATCGGGATAAATGTGGTGGATCAGTTGGCAACCTCATTCCCAATCTGATTTCATTTCCTTTGTTCATTCCTCCAAGCTGGTGGATTTGGAACCACACTCAGGGTGGTTCACTTGGAATAATCGTCATCCAGGTTTTGGGAACTTGGCGGTTAGACTTGATAGATTTTTGATCTCGGAATCTTGGCTTCAACAGAATTTCCTCCTTCAATGCAATGTTTCCCCTTTCTGGATCGATCATTTCCCTATTTCTTTAACCATAAATTTTGATCTTCCCCCTCGACGCTCACCTTTCAAGTTTGAAAGCATGTGGATGCAGGACCCCTCTCTCAAATCGTTGATCAAATTATGGTGGGATTCCTTCTCTGTGTCTGGTACCAAAATGTTCATTCTATCTAAAAAGCTTTCCATGCTTAAAGATAAATTATTAGCTTGGAATTCACTTTCCTTTAAAAATATCTTTCAAGAAAAGCTAAGAGTGGAGAAAGCTCTCCGCACTATCAATGAAAAGGTTCTCAATTCTGGTATGCAGCTAGATGATTTTCATCTCGAAAAGTCCCTTCTCAGCGAACTGGGGGATCTTTTATGAAGGAAGAATATTTTTGGCGTCAAAAATCCAGGAAATTTGGTTAAAAGATGGTGATAAGAATACCAAATTTTTCCATGCTTCAGTTAAAGCAAGGAGAAACTCAAATTATATTTCCTCTATCAAGCTTCCCGATGACACATTGATATCTACTCAACCTTCAATTAAAAAGGAGGTGGTTTCCTTTTTCCATAAGCTCTTAACCGAAGAAACGCACTCTTCTTTGGCCTCCCAATCACCTCTGCTCGCTCAAATTCCCAAGTTGGTCACTGTGGCGGATAATGATAGGTTATCTTCCCTTTCTCTCTTGAGGAGGTCCATAAAATTGTTTTCTCTATGGCCCGGGACAAAGCCCCTGGTCTGGATGGTTTCCCTGTTGCTTTTTACCAGGATTTTTGGGGAGTTATTGGTATTTTTGTTTGGCAAGCTGTGGAAGAATCCCATTCTTCGGGTAAAGTCCTCAGCTCTCTCAACCACACTTTCATTTGTATGTTCCCCAAAAAATCTCCCGCTGATAAGTTTGATGACTTCCGTCCAATTTCCCTTTGCAATACCTCATATAAGATCATTTCCAAAGCTATCACCTCTCACATCAGCCCCCTCCTCAAGTACTATTGTCTCACAAGAGCAAAGTGGCTTTCTTCCTGGCAGATCTATCTCAGATGGAGTGATCATCTCTCATGAACTTATTCATACCTTACAACTCTCCTCATGTCCTGGGATGATGATCAAGTTGGATTATAGCAAAGCTTATGATCACATTAATTGGAGATTCCTTCTTAAATCTCTGCAGGCTTTGGGCTTCAGCAAGCTTTTTTGTGATTGGATTTTCAATTGCATCTCTTCTCCTCGCTTCTCGGTTCTGGTGAACGGTTCTCACAAGGTTTCTTCCGAAGCAGCATAGGGGCCTTAGGCAGGGAGATCCCTTATCTTCCTTCCTTTTCATTTTGGTTGTTGAAGCTCGAGTCATAGTATTAAGTCTATTGTTGTCTCTGGCTCACTTCTAGGCCTCTTGTTATCCTCCAATTTACCTTCTCTTACCTACCAATTTAGAAAACACTTTCCTCTTTGGCTCGGCCACAGTCCCTGAAGCCTATGCTGTCAAATATTCTTAATTCTTATTCCAATGTTGTGGGCTAGGTAATTAATTTCCATAAATCTGTTATCTTCTTTTTTAATGTTTCTCCTCGGATGCAGCAAAGGATTCTAGTGATCCTTGGTTTTGTTTCTGGTTCTCTCCCCATAAATATTTGGGTATCCCTTTATTCTCTGGAGTTGGCAAAGCTAGTTTATGGAATGACCTTCTGCAGTCCCTGTTGGCTAGGTTGCAAACTTGGAAAGGGAAATGGCTCTCTTTGGCGGGTCATTTGCTCCGATTAAGTCAGTTCTTTGTGCTCTCCCAAGTATATATGTTATATGTTCTAGCTCTACCTAATTTGGTGTTGTTGAAATTTGAAAAGGTTATCAGAACCTTCCTTTGGCAGGGGAACAGTGAAGATCACAAATTTCATTTGGTCAAATGGGATGTTGTTAAATCACCCATCTCTTCAGGTGGTCTGGGGATTGTGGATTTAGCTCTCCATAATATTTCCTAGGTGCAAAACTAGTTTGGAACTTTATCTCTTTCCCCACAAAGTTGGCTCATCGGGTTATTTCTCACAAATATTTGGAGGTGGTAGGCCGAGACTTCTTATTTCTTGTGAAGATCTCCCAAAGGTTCCATATATGTGGAATTTCATGCGCAAATGCAAATCTCTAATTGTTGATTCGGTCTCATGGTTTGTTAACAATGGTACTCGAGTCAACTTTTGGGAGGATGGTTGGAACGGTGCTCTCCTCTTAATTTGGTCTCTTCTCTCAACAATGTTATGAACAAAACTAGATTGTCCTAGGGTATTCATGTTACAAATCATGGTTCCCGTCATTTAGACGGTTCTCTTCGTGGCAATGGAAAGATCCCTCTCTTCTAAATGTCTCAGATATGGAGTGCTCTACTCTATCGGATGAGATCCTTTCGAGAAGAGTTTCTTATAAAGATGATGAGGATCATTTGCTCTGGCTTGGTTCCATCTCGGGCATCTACTGTTAAAGATGGTTATCGTATGCTTCTTTCTCAATCTGGTTATGTCGCTCTTCCCAAGCTTGGTTGTTAACACTCCTCTCTTCTTTCTAAAGTGGTGATCTTCGGCTGGCTCATCCTCAAAAACAAAGTTCTTACCCAATTACGAAGAAGATCCTGGGGTTTTGTTGGCCCCTCCAAATGCGTCCTTTGCGGTCAGGCGGAAGAAGATCTCGATCATCTCTTCCTCAATTGCCCCTTTGTTGGTCAAGGTTGGCAATGACTATTGGGAAAACTTAATCTCCTGGGTTCATTGCAACAACATCAAATACACCCTTCTGTCTTGGCCCTCTTTAGGTTCCAATAGTTCTTTGAGTTCCATTTGGCAGGTGGCCCCTTTTTTTCTCATGTGGCACATTTGGTGGGAGAGAAATTTACACCTTTTTCATAATCAATTGAGCTCTCTTCCCACCTTTTTGAGAAAATTAAAAGTTTCATCTCTAAAATCCTTTCCAAGAAACAGTTTGAATAATCCTTCGTTCTCCTAATGGATGCCCACATTTCTAAGGCTTGGCCTCTCGTCAAAATTCCAAAACCGGATCCATAGTCAAACAAGGCCTTTCCCAAGTGAGAAGCTCATTAACAGAAATAGGCCTTCCGGAGACCTCCCCCAAAGGTTCTTGTAAATTAAATTTCAACGATGCTTCCATAGGCAATCCGGGTTCTTTGGGGCGGTTGCATTCTCCGTGATGATGCTTTGGTATCCTCATTGCGGCAGGATCCTTTCCATTACACAACTATTCTTGCAACCTGGCGGAAGTACAAGCCCTCTTAGAGGGAGTCAAACTAGCCATCAAAATGGGTGGGGATACTTTGCATATTGAAGGAGACTCCCAAATAATTACTTTTACCGTTTTGAAGGGTTTGCCCCATCCTGAGCACATCAATCCTTTCATCCTAATCCGTCATCTTCTGGCTCGGTAAACTCAAATTCTGGAGCATCAGTCATATTTTTCGAGAGTCCAACTGGTGGCAGATCTTTTAGCAAATTATGTGATAGACTTCTCGCACGCTGAATATTGTTTCTAGTGACGCTATGGCCTAGGAAGGTCTCACGTCAATCCTTTCCTCTGAAAGATAGTTCCTGGTGATCTATGCCACGGACTCCTTAAGTTTCACTTGGAGCTACATTTTTTAGCACGCCCTTGACCTACTGGACTCTCTCTTCTGTTCCCATGGCCTTCATCGGATTCCCATTCGTAGATCTTCGTGGTCAATTCGGGAACCGGCCAATTCTTTTGCTATTAATTGTCACCGAATTCTGTCATTTTCGTGTATTCTTCATCGAGGAAGTGGAAGAGCGATCAAATCCATCCTAAGGGATTCTTACCATTTCCATTCTCGGCATCCCAGGACAGATTCAGACATCATCGGCCTTCATCTCTTTCTGCCTCCTCCTTCATCCCGACCCTGTTGTAGTTGAGTTCGTTGCGGAGGATGAAATTTACCCAGTCCACAGGGTGGGTTTACACGAACAGTTGATAGATTTTTCCCTCCCGGATCCTTTGTTGTGGGTTGAGGAGGTTGATGAGCTAGCACTGGGTTCTGGTCATGGCATCCAATGGCTCTGTGGCAATACCGCGATCTGGTTACCTTTGCTCAGAACTTTCATCCTTCACTAGATCATCACTTCCTCCCTGCAGTCGACATCGATGCGGCCTTATTCCCAGTGCACTCTGCGATCGATAACCTCAATGAGCTGAAAGATCACGCCGATGTTGCTTTCACTCTGGTGCTCATCAAGAGCTGCCAATGAACGTGTCGGCATGTCCCATGGCTAATCTCTTCGACCTGATTTGGGATTCTCGTTGTCCTCCTAACGCGGTTTTTGCTTTCGACTTCTTCATCCCCCGTCGTGCTTAGTTCCTTCTTCCTCTTTATCCCCCCGTTTCGATTGTTTTTCTACTCTCTTCCCTCTCTCCCCTTCTTCTTCTTCTCTGCTCTGTTGTAAGGTAGGGGCCTCTACCCTCCGGTTCATAGCTCAGGTTAAAAGCTTTTACTCATCAAATATATATATATATGGGTAAGATTAAAGTGCTAGTAAAATAAATTAAAATATTTAAATTTATTATTTAACTTATCGAGGTAATTTAAATAATTAAATTAAATTTAGTTACCTTCGGGTAAGTTAACGTAAGGAGTTAATTAAAATTATGTGATTTAAATTTATATAATTAATTTAACTCGTGATGATTTTGGGAGAATAGAATAAAACTACTTACAGGATGGGAAGTGTGGAAAATAAGTGAATGAGTTTTAATGAACATAATTATGTAGAAAAAAATATAATAATAATAAGAGAGTCGAGGATGAAATGATAAAATAATAAAATGCCCGCAACAATTGTTGTCAAGACTGCAACCATTGCCCAGGTGCTCAAGCAACTATCAATATTGCCATCATGCAGACCAGCGATCGCAACAAGCCCAACAACTCAGTAGCCATGCGCCAAGGCTCGCAATAAATGTCCAACAACTATGCCAATGCCCACATAAACTATGCAACAATGACTGCGCTTGCGCGCAGCAACAATATAGCAACAACCTCGTAGCTTCACTACCGCAAAGGCAAGCAACTGCGGCCATGCAAGTGTCACAACAATCCCCGAAACCTCAGCAGCCACTTTACCAAGTGCCAAAGTGCAACAACAACTTAGTAACCTATATCAAAGTGTAGTAACTCAACGAGTGAGATTTTAGTAAACGTAATTAATGTATTCAGAAACCTTGATTAATGTATTTTATATATATATATATATATATATATATATATATATATATATATATACATATATATATATGTATATATATACATATATATATATGTATATATATACATATATATGTATATATATACATATATATGTATATATATACATATATATGTATATATATCATATATATGTATATATATGTATATTATACATATATATATATATATATGTATATTATACATATATATATATACATATATACATATATATATATATACATAAATATACATATATATATATATACATATATATATCTGCATATATATACATATATATATATATATATATATATATATATATATATATATATATATATATATATATATATATATACATATACATATATATATATATATACATATATATATATAAATATACATATACATATACATATACATATATATATATACATATATATATATATACATATATATATACATATACATATACATATATATATATATATATATATACATAAGTATACATAACATATACATATATATAGATTTTATACATAACATATACATATATACATATACATATATATATATACATATGATTATATGTATACATATATATATATATATATATATATATATATATATATATATATATATATATATATATATATATATATATATAATTTCATATATATATATATATAATTTTCGTAAAGTTATGTGATTTAGTTTTGTGGGTTTATGAAGGAAATTAAATAAGTGAAATCTAAGGTTTAGTAACGTTTTAATCCTTTTAAAAAAATCACGTAAATTTTCCTACATAATTATGAGGATCGGTATGGTTTTGGTGCGTCTTTTTGTGGGTGATACAACTCTCTCAAATTATAAGAGAGATACTTAATTTGTCTCTTCTAAGTGCAATTGAAAAGTCACAAGTGATGGGACATGAAGATTCATGTGGGTGTATATGAAAAGTTGCATTGTAAAGCTATAAATTGAGAGAGCCTCCTCATTTCAAAGGAATGGTTATTCTTGTTTACTAGCTCCCATATTCTTTCTAGGAACAAGTGATCAAATTCCTCTATCTCCTTTGTCTATGTTTCCTCTCCATCTCAACTACACTCCATGAGCATGTACTTGTTGAATGTTATGCACTTAGACTTTGTGTTATTTGTATCATGTTCCTTGTTTTATGTAAATGGTGTCTTCTCATTGAAATCATGGATGTATTATGGTTTTAAGAAATAAACTCTATTGTGTTATTTATTTTGTAAAACCCTCTCACTATTCTCTTCACACCTCTCTCTCAAGCTATTTCCTCCCTTGTAGTATCTACAAGCATTTTGCCACAGGTGTAGGGAAGTACCCCTGTGTGATCCCGGTTGAAATACCACCCCTAGTTATTAGAATAATGTACATAATTTCCTGTTTTCAATAAATGGAGTTGCCCCATTCAAGCAGAGGGACTTAGTCCCACACTATTGGTGAGAGATCCCTAATTTTCCCATGTGACAAATTATTTTTCCAACACAAGCCTTAACGAGCTTTAAAAAGTGGCGATGATGGAAGAATGTATTGTGAGGGCATTGACAAAGACAATGACGAGAGATGATGATTTTGGAGGGGTAGTTTAGTCAAAGTGCAATACTATTTTTAATTCTTCTACATTTGTTTCGTTAGTTGAATTCAACAAGGCGTGACATGACATCATGTGAGGTGATCGGGGATTCTATTCATTGATCAATTGAAAACATGTCTCCAGATTTAACAACCTTTTGTGAATGAATATGTAACAAGTGGACGAATGTCATTAAGTCATGCTTCAACAACCAAAGTAATCATTGTGGTCCACACTCTGCTACTTATCATAATTTTCTACTCACATTTCTTACTTGGAGTGGAAACACGAAGGGGATGAGTCAAATAAGTTGAACTTAAGGTAACAAAACATTGGAGAAGGAAGAGGGGCGATGCAAAAGCAATTTGAGGGAGACGTAAATGGGAGGGAAAAGTGCTTGGGGAAGCGATGTGTAAAACATTTTTCTTCCAATGAAGCACATGAGAAACGTGTTTCATAGTATCGAGCTTAAGATCAATGTTGTACCACATCTATTGTAAGCCATATATAGGGGTCACTCATTCATTTTCATTAACCGGTCTGCACACAATTGAATGAAACATAATATTTTGGAAGAATATGGTGAAAATGGATTTTTATTTTTATTATATTTATTTTGGTGGCAAGGTTCTCATTTTTTATTTAATTTATTAGATAAAAGGAAGACATGAATGAAAATTTGGAAATTAAAAATGTGGAATTTACTTGCATTCTTTAGGTGATTGCAATTTTCCATTAAAAGGGCCGAAATAAATTTTCAGTTTTCCGTGGACGAATGTCATTAAGTCATGCTTCAATGACCAAAGTAATCATTATGGTCCAAACTCCACATGCTGCTACTTATCATATTTCCTACACACTTTTCTTACTTGGAATGGAAACACCGAAGGGGATGCCTCAAAGAAAACTTAAGGGAGTGAGACATTGGAAAATGAAGAGGCGTGATGAAGAGGTGATTTGAGGGAGGAGAAGTAAATGGGAGGAGAAAATGCTTGGGGGAAACAATGTGCAAAACTTTTTTCTTACAACGAAGCACATATGAAACATGTTTCATAGTATCAAGCTTAAGAATAATGTTGTATTATGTCTATTTTAAGCCATATGGAGGGGTCACTCATTCATTGCCATTAACTAGCCACACACAATTGAATGAAAGAGAATATTTTGGGAAAATATGGTGAAAATGGGTTTTGTTATTTTTTATTTCGATGACAAGGTTCTCAATTGTTTAATTTATTAGATAAAAGGAAGACACGAATGAAAAGTTGGAAATAAAAAATGTGGAAATTACTTGCATTATTTAGGTGATTGCAATTTGCCATTAAAAGGGCCAAAATAACTTTTCAATTTCCTTTAGCTACCAAATAGACAAAATTGTTTATATGAGAATGGCCTCTCCATGGTTTACAAAAAGTTGGTTATTTCCAATGTTGGTAGAACCTGTGACACTTTAATATTCTAACTTTGATGGATTGGTTTAGTTTTAATTTTTATGTTTTATTTTTATTTTCGAGAGGTGGCAAATTTGGGAAGATACTTTGACATATATCTAGGAGGTGTAATTAAAACATTTTCCATATTGTGGAGAAAACAAGGGGAGACTATTTCAAGGGAAAATATGATATCTTTGAAATAAGTAATGAATAACACTACATCAAGAATAGGTGCTTACCAATAATGTTGTACCATATGGAGAGGTCATTCTATCACCGCCATTAACTTAATCGTCTTTCGAACATTGACATCCACCCTATTCAAACTCCTTTCACACTCACTTTTACGGTGTCCCCCTGCTCCGCCACATTTAATGTTATCGTACGTGTTGAAATACTTGAATCCATTTATTGTGAAGTGCATTCCCCCTTTCCTCACACACAAAATCTTGCAAAAGCGCACACATAACTCCATAAATTACTCATTGCTCCCATTGTTAAGTTTACTACATAAATTGTTGATGTTTATTCACGTTCTGCATATAACATGGACAAGGTCGACCTCGTACTCTACAAACGTGAGGAAATGGGCATGGAGAGATCAAATGGAGATGGGGGAGCGGGCAGGGGAGGTGGGTTTCACCACACACCATTTTCATTGGGAGAGCATAATTTGGGTGACAGAAATTGGTGGCTGTGATGAAGATGGAAGGGCTTCTAGGATGGCACAATGCTAGGTCATTTTAGACACTTGATCTCAAAGTAGGGTCCACAACTTAAGTTGTTGTTGAACAATGTAGTGCTTAGTACAACAATTTGGACTCCATATACGTGTGAGTACATATTTCCATACCCAAAAGCACCCCTTGTAACATCCACTAGATCAAAAAAACAAAAGTAAAAAACCCCACATTAGAAAAAGAGCTCCACATTTAAAAGAAGAAGCTCAAATACCCAAATCTAACAGCAAATACAAAACTAGTTCTTACCCATTGTTCCTCAAGCATCACTCCCCAATAGAATGTAGCATGCGCTTCAATCTAGGCCCCAGTTTGGTATACCCCAGGTATTCTCTAGTACACCATACATGTTCAAAGGGCAATAAGTAACATTGTTAGGAAATACTAAAATCAAGCTCTATTCCTTGACTAACAAGTTGCATTTACCCCATGTTAGCCATCAATAGACTTTGAAGAGATGATTTTGATTTATAAAATATATTATGTAGTTGATACAACTCTTAACAAAAAAATTTAGAAGAGCCACCAACACCTTCTAAGTGTGTACACGCTTTTCGGCGTAATAAACAATGATGAAGACCATGCCTGAAATTTCAAATTAACTGTGTCTGTCAAATCAAAATTCGCCGACAGCTTAGCTCTTTGTGGTGATTTTTATAGATATATTTATAATGTGTTCATAGATATATTACGTTTTATATAAACCACTTCAAAAAAATTTACTGTTTTCAAATTTTGCAGCCTCTCACATTGTCTACGGTTTGTAAAAATATTCACACAGCAAGTTGCAACTTGCACTGAAAACTTACATGTTACACGTATTCTTACCTATACGAGCCAGTCTGCTTCACATGTGTGATGGCTTTACATACCTAAGTACCTGTTCTTAAATGAGGATGCAATGTATTTTGGCACGGATTGCGGAAGTACAGTTGCATGCTGCACGATCAGTGGTTTGTTTTATTGGCTGGATAACATACGTACTTAGATTCTGGATGATGCGCATCCTGTTTTTGTGTTACATTAGTAGAGACATCACCGGTACCCTGGCTTTTTTGACTTTTGCAGAACGCGCATTGCGCTCTCGTCTTATTTGAAAACCACTCTTTAAAACGGCATTGCGTATGTGGGAAAACCAGAAACTTTGCAACTTGCGGTCGCTTACTTTTACTGTTTCCCTCACCTGTTGTCACGTGCCACCGGAAATTCGTATGAAAATCATAATGCCAGCTGGACGCCGTTCAAATCAGTCCATAACATCCACAGAATAAGGGAATGGCTGCCCATTCCACTGCACCACACCATATCTCTTCCCCATCACCGCCACCTCCACTGTCAGATTTTGCTGCCAGTCCCATTGCACTGTGCACCCTTCTTCTCTTTATAACTTACTTATTGGTTTGGAAGTGTCGCTATTTCAGAGAGGAGTTCGAAATGGCTGAGAAGAAACACAGCAGAGACGGCGACGAAGAAACAACAATGGAAGGTGGTGTTCCCCTGTGTAAGCGTTTCCGAAGGTTAACTCCCCATGATGAAGAGCTGCTTATCCGTATGTTGCTCGAGGAAACAGGGGACGAATCAAATGTGGCAGACGAGGAGATCGTGTGCAGTGTGATGAAGAGTCTGGAGGAAGAGATCAGTTCATCTTGTTGCTCTACACAAAGTGTTCCGTCACCGGAGTTCACCGAGATTCGATCATGTGACGTGGAGGAGTTGAGTTACTTGGCGACTGCGTCGGATGATGAGCTCGGCATCCCTGCCAAGGAGTCGGTTGTGTATGATGACGAGCCTTGCTCTTATTCTGTTGCTGAGCTCTCTGGTAATATTCCTTTGTTTAGAAATGACGCGGATCCAGCAGATGCTTTGTGGTATTTTGAAGATAATAACTGTAACTGGTTGGAGTGTGTGGGTGCTGAGTATATTCTATATGATGAGGGAGACGAGAGATTTATTAGTTTGTTTTAGGTTTGCTGTATCTGCCATGCAAGGCTATATATGTAGTATACTGCACAGTTTGGTAAGCGTCATCATATTCAATGCAATAGTTAACGACGGCTTACACCGTGGACCTTACACTGCGTGTTGTTTAAGCCAATGGGTTAATGACGGCTTATATGACTAACGCACTCAATAATTTTCGTAAAAATAATTGAACAGAATACAAGATAATAGCTAAGTTCGAAGGTTTTTCATGAAAGATAATGTGAAGCTAATTTTTTTATTTTTTATTTTTTATGTTGTAGATATTACAGAATTACCAGCTGTCAAAACAGCACAACCCAAGTGGTAGAAAACAAATTAAAACTGAATATTCCTCATTTATAAGTGCATTTCTTAATCATATTCAAGCTTTCCTATTCGCTCTGTAATCTTTGCCATTCTCTTTTGCAGTACCCTATGACATTCTTAAAAAAATTAGACTATAGGTAGCATTTGCTTTGCCACTACAAACAATAACAAAATACAAGAATGATTTTAAAAAGTACACCTGTTTTTCCACAAATAGTTAATAATTGTCTTGTCTAATTGGTTTATCAATCGTACTGTTCAAGACACAATGACCAACACAGCTTGTTTTTTCAAAAACAACAGGAATACTGCTGGGAAGAGCAACCCAAATTTTTTAGCGAATTATCTCACCAAAGAAAAGGAGAATAAAAAAACTGTGGATAGCGAACTCAGAGATTTCGAAATGGACACTTGAGGGTGTTACTTGCAAGAAAATACCACTTGTCCCCAACTGTTGTTTGTAAAAAAAAACTTCCAAGGAGTGATCTTAGTTATACAGTCAACTTTAGATTGTTAAATGGCAGTTCCAAATTGTTTTACTTTTTATGAATCTGCATCTCCACTTCGAAATGGGCTTCTGTTCCGGGGATAACATGTTATACACATTTGAGCAGGAAATGATCAAACATGTTATTGGGCCATCTTGAACATTAAGTTGCAGTGGATGAGAATAGACATTTTGCATTATGATGAATCGTCTATAAGTTGTAAAATTTCAATTAACATTGTGTTTGAGTTTTGTAAGCGAGAAAGTCTTTAAATAAGATGCCAATGTTTCCACTAATTTCTCGAGATAAGTGTCATATATTAACAAATTGACGTATTTTCTTATCGTTTTATAACAAGGGACAACCCATTATTTACACCTTATATACAATAAGTAGGTGTAGGAACGTTATAAATAGAATATTATGAATAAATTAATCCATATTAACCATACAATCTAGCATAAAGCTATTGGTACTATAAATAATGATGAAACAATTATGTAAAGCACAAAAAGGATAATTATTTTGCTGGTCCGAGAGGTGTGTAAGTGATTTGGGTGTCAAGACTAGATGAAAAAATGGTGAGAATTTAGAAGTGCTTTAGCTATGAGATTGTGACAAGAAAATACACGTGTGGAACCATACATCTCTTGTTGAGGCATAAAATGGTCTTGTCTTGCTTTGTACTTGGGCTGGAAAATGATGGGGTTTTGTAACAATTGAGTACATGGTGGTGATTTGGAAATGAGCTTCACTATATGTCACTAGGGTTGTAATCATCCGACAATAACCTACAATGATAAAAACCCTATAATACTTGAACTAGAAATTCATGAACATGATTAGATAACCATATAATAAATTGAGGCATGGGTAGAATTGCACTAACTCTAGCACTTAACCCCTCTTGAGGTAATCTAGGTGGTGTACTACAACCCCTAGCAAAGGCAGAACAACCGGCATGTAGTTCTTCTCTAGTGTATGTGCGATAGTGTATGCTAATCTAATCCAACCCATTATTGTGCCCTTGTGTCTCTCAACACAAGAAGTGGGCATATCTACAAATATAATAAACATGTACCATGTGTAGTACTGATATAATGTGATGTGCTTTAGATGCTAAAATGGTTCCCTTTATCCCTTAAGACATTTGACAACACCGTGACATGCTCCTACTAATATAGCTCTAGGATGTTTGAATATTTGGTAATTGAGGATGTTAGACTCTTGAACCGTGTTTGGGTGCTTGAGACATCTTTAGTGGCTTCTCTAAAGGTTTTGCAACTTATTTTGGAAGATTTAAGAAATCCTTGAGTGCTTTAGGAATGTAATTTTTAATGTATACTCTTAAGAATGCTATGTGATTTCAAATGGTGAATTAGAATTGTTTATATAGGATTTCTTAGGTTGGGTATCACATTAAGGCCAACCTAGGGGAGGTAAAATGACCCATAATTGAATTTAAATTTGAGAATAGAATCGTTAGAGAGAAAGGAGTGAAACTATGTAACATTCCACCCTTTCAAGTCCCAAAATAGACGACCGATAGACCGTCAATTTGTTAAAATGAAGTGTTAAGGGATAATTTCACATTGCTAAAAATAACTCAAGATTTGTTTAAATAAAGTTAACTTGGTTGGGAATCTTAGCTCACATGGACATTTTACATTTGCATATCGAGATAATGATTATTTGGGTTGTTGACCACTTATAAGATCACTACGTGATCATCATTATGTTTGAATATCAACGTTTGTTACTTTTAACCTATGGAGTAAAAGTTGATTTTGAAAGTATATGGAAGGCAATAATTATATTGTGTGTTTATTCTCTTGTTTGGACTCCTCACATTGGGTCATTTATTAGGCCACTTGGCATTAGCTATGGCATGTTATGAGTTTGTAACTTGTCTATACAAAGTGTTGATTTATTAGAATACTTGGCATATGGGCATAAGTAAATACATTAAGTTTTAATTAAATACATGGAGGTTAAATGGATTTCATTAACTTAGAATAAAAATCCACTTGACAAAGAGTGGGTGACATGTATTAGTGTCTTGTTGGGCTTACGTGGCATGTTAGTTATGGGCCTATGCACAAAGATGAGGAGCAAAAAGTGGACACAAATCCAATTTTAAGAAAAACGTGAGCACATTTGGTTAAAGCGCGAGCGCGTTTGGTTAAAGCGCTAGTGCATTCGAATTATTAGGTTTTGTTGTTACCAAGCCTAAAACGCGAGCGCGTTATAGCGTACTCACGTTCCTATGTGCTATGTGGTATATGTGGTTGAGGCATGCTTCTATGTACAAAAATAAATGTTAGTAAATATAAAATCTTAGGGCCACTCTGCACCTTATGGAACTAGTCTCACAACTCCACCTTATGGAACTAATAAATATAAGATGTTAGGGTCACTCTACACCTTATAGAACTAGTCTCACAACTCTATCTATCACAATTTAGAAGATAGTTTTTGATTCTAATGCAGTGGTACATAGGCATTTTTAGGATTTTAGCATTCAACATTCAAGCTTTTAGGGTTTAAATTATACAATCGATATCTTTTGTGAAAGAATATAGGTGTTGTTTAGGTTTTGGGGCCTTTTGGATTGGTTATTGATATTTGTAGGAGTTTTGGATGTGTTATTGATTGGTTATTGATATTTGTAGGAGTTTTAGGATTCCATCATGTTCTCAGACAACTAAACCACCTATTTCATTCATCTAGTTGCTCAACATTCATCCAAATACTCCTCTCACTTGCCTTTACCAAAATTTCCCTTACATTACACAAGAGCAAGGTCATTGGTCACTTCTTGGTTTGTCTACATTGTAAACTCTTCAAGAAAGCTAAAATCATACCTAAACACCATTCTCAATCTCAAGGAGGTATGACAAGTTTGGTTAACATATATCCACTTGTATGGGGTTCCGTAGGAGAGGTATTTGTAATTATGGGAGGCTTTAAGGAGTTGCATCAACCATGCCACAATAATAATTATATTCTCATGAATAAACCTGATGGTGATTTGGCAATCTCAAAAACACACTTATCATAATAATGGCAAATAAATCCAACTAATAACAATTAATCATCAATAAGTAAATCTGTGGTAGGACAATCAATGTCTACCATGTGCCACCTCCAAATTCCAAATTTCATTTCATTTAAATTCACTTCAAGAAAGGTTGGGGGAAATGAACTCGTCATTTTCTTCACGCTTTTAGAGGTCTAGAATGTCAATTCGACCCAAATTTGGAAAATATGGAGAACTTGGAAAGCCGAATTGCATTTATAAAGATAAACTCAAAGCAAAGGAATGCATTTCGTAAGTAATTCCAATCAAAATTATTTTCTTTTTCTATTAATACCCGCTAAAACTAGCCTTGTTATTGCATCCTAATAAAAATAAGTTCCTAGGAGCCGAGGGAGATTTTAAACTTATCACACAAGCATGGGGAGTTCTCTCCGATAATACCAAAAAGGATACCAATGACACCATGAGAAAAACCAACAAGGGCACAACCCCACCTTCCACCAATTGAAGTCCACAGCACTTTGGCCACTACCACTGCCATTGGCATTTCCAACAATCTAAATGGGAATAATTATTCAAGTGTCGATTCCTTTCCTAAAACTTCCATATTTGATGACCACAACCAGAACTTGAAATATAAATAGGACCAGGAACACAACCTAGACCAAGACCTAGACTAGCAATTTGAGAGGATTTAGTAGGTTCAATTTTATTTTCCAAGATGCATTAATCCAATATTTGAGAATGTTTCTCTAAATGCAACAAAATTTTTATTCAAACACTCGATGATTCCTAAATGTCCAATCCTTCCATGACCCCTATAGTCCTCGATCTTTGGATATAAGGATACCTTTTACATTTTGGCTTCCATTTATAATGATAGATATATTTATAAATTCATGTTATAAACTCTAAATTTGTATGCATTTCAAGTTGTTGGAAATCACATCACTCCCTTCACTAGGATTGATGACTACCCCTATCTTTTTTAAGGCACTTTTCAAAGCATACATGGGTTTATCATAGAAGGAATTATCAATGAATAAAGGTCACTAAGCCATAGGCGGTGACTCCCATTCGAGAACTAAACAAGAAATATTTACTAGGTGATTGATAACCCTTGTGTGTTTTTATCAATTCCCATGTTGTTATGCTTATTTTGTACAAGCAAACTCAATGATGATCCTAGGCACGAGACTAGAAAATATGGTCCTAACATTTTCATGCCCTCCTTATCGAGTAGTCGGAAGCCATGTTAGTCTTGTTGATACTTAATACTAATTACCCATGAAATATAATTTTCCATATTTCATTTGCTTTTGTCATCTTCCACATCATCTTGAATAACCGATTGTGACAGGGGAGTTGCCCTCTTCAATGGCGATACACTGAATATGAATATAATCCTTGAGAGTCGACCCTCATCAAACCATAATACCAGTACGAACTCCTTTGTTGGTAATGTTGCATGGTTAAGGGTTGAGTGTTTAGGGTTAAGGGTTTATGGTTTATGGTTTAGGGAACTTAGGGATCAATGTTCAGGGTTTAGGGTTCATGGTTTAGGGTTTAGGTTTTAGTGTTTAGTGTTTAGGGTTTAGGGTTTAGGGTTTAGGGTTTAGTGTTTAGTGTTCATGGTTTAGGGTTAAGGGCTCAATAATTAGGGTTTACGGTTTACGGTTTAGGGTTTAGAGCCTAGGGTTTAAGGTTTAGGTTTAGGGTTTAGGGTTAAGGGATTAATTTTTAGGGTTTATGGTTTACGGTTTAGGGTTTAGAGCCTAGGGTTTAAGGTTTAGGTTTTAGGGTTCAAGGTTTAGGGTCCATGATTTAGGGTTTAGGGCTCAGGGGTTAGGGTTTAGGATTTAGGGTTCAGTATTTAGGGAACAAGCACTCTAATGGTATTGATATTTTGCACTTGATCTTTAGTCTACAGTAGTGATTATGAAGTGAAAATTGTTCTTGATCTTCTGCACTATAAGGATTGACAAACCTTATATATTACACATCTCTTCCAAACATGTTTATCCCCACATATACTTGCATTATTGAATGTTTCTTGATCTTCTGCATATACTTGCGCTATTTATAACACTCTTGGAGCTCCAAATATTTCACAAGCTATAGGAAAAAGGAGATAATTGTATTGGGTTTAACATTTCTTTGTACCAAATTAATCTTGGATATCTGACATTTCCCTCCTTCAAAATATTAGCAAATTAAATACATCAAATTTTGATGACTTTCTTTGAATGTTATTCCTACGAAGCAGATAAACCCTTTTCAGTTGAATACTCTCTTTCAATACTAATAAGAATGGGTAAGACATAGAACATTACAGTGAGTGAAATAGTTCCCATACGATGGGAAAAATAAGATAGCTCTATTGGGTAACATTTCTTTGTGCAAGATTACCGCAGGGAAGGGGTTGCTTAGAAAAGGGTTGTCACAATTTTTTCTTGGATATATGAAATTTCCCTCCATCAAAATTTTTGTACCAATTTCAATCATTCTCATTAGTATCTTTTTTAGAAGTCTTTCCAAAAAGTATTTTTAGTGTTCAAGGTTTAAAATTTAGGGTTTAGGGTTTAAGGTTCAGGGTTTAGGGTTTACAATTTATGGTTTAGGATTTAGGGCTCAGGTTTAGGGTTCAAGGTTTAGGGTTTAAGGTTTAGGGCTTAGGGCTTAAGGTTGATTGTTTAGGGTATAGGTCTCAAGGTTCAGGGTTCAAGGTTTAGGGTTTAGGGCTCAAAGTTTGGTAATTAGGGTTTAGGTTTTAGTGTTTAGGGTTGAGGGTTTAGGGTTTAGGTTTAGGGCTCAAGGTTAAGGGTTGATGGTTTAAGGTTTAGGGTTTAGGTCTTAGGGTTCATGGTTTAGGGTTTAGGGTTTAAGTTTATGGTTTATGGCTTAGGGCTTAGGGTTTAAAGTTCATGTTAGAAGTTTTTCACTCAAAATCGGTGGCAGGACAATCAATGTCTACCACGTGCCACCTCCAAATTTTAGATTTCATTTTGTTTAAATTCACTTCAAGAAAAGTTGGAATAAATTAACTCACCATTTTCTTCATGCCTTCAGAGGTCCAGAATGTCAATTTTCCCCAAATTTGGAAAATATGGAGAACTTGGAAAGCCGATTGTATTTATAAAGATAAAATCGAAGAAAAGGAATGCATTTCGTAAGTAATTCTAGTCAAATTTGTTTTATTTTTTTGATACCCATGCTACAAGACCAGGAACACGACCTAGACTAGAAATTTGAGAGAATTTATGAGGTTCAATTTTATTTTCCAAGATGCATTACTTGATGTTTTAGAATGTTTGTCCAGATGCAACGACATTCTAATTCAGACACTCGATGATTCCTAAATGTCCAATCCTGTCATAAACCCCAATAGTCCTCAATCCTTGGATACAAGGAGACATCATTACTAAGACAAACCAGGGACTTTCAAGGAAGAATAGGTTCTTGTAAATAAATATTTTTGACACATCACATCACAACCTTCATTAGGTTTGATGACTACCCCTATCTTTTTAAGGCACTTTTGAAAGCATCCATTGGTTTATCATAGAAGGAATTATCAATAAGCTGGAAGGCCACTAAGCCATATGCCAACTGAATCCCATTCAGAACTAAACAAGAAATATTTATTAGGCGATTGATAACTCCTTTGTGTTCTTATCCATACCCCTATGACTATGTTTATTTTACACAAGCAGACTCAATGATGATTCCACGCATGAGACTAGGAAATATGGTCCTAATATTGTCATGGCCTCCAACTTGAGTAGTCGGAAGCCATATTAGTCTTGTTAATACTTATTACTAATTACCAATTAAATTTAATTCTCTAGCTTTCATTTTCTTTACTCATCTTCCACGTCATATTGAATAACCAATTTGAGAGGAGCTTCCCTCTTCGACGACGTCTATGATGAATATGAATATGATCCTCAAGAGGGGAGTTGCACCTGGAAAGGTATCATTTGATCCTACACCTAAGCCCTAAGTCGTAATCCCTAAACCCTAAATCCTAAACCTTGAACCCCAAAACCTAAACCCTAAATCCTAAACCCTATTTTTACCACCTTGAACCCTAAACCCTAAGCCATAAGCCATAAACCCTAAACCCTAAAACCTAAATCCTAAACCCTAAACATTAAAACTTAAACCCTAAGTCATCAACCCTAAACCTCGATCCCTAAACCATGAGCTTCAAACCATGAGCCGTAGACCCTAACCCCTAAACCATAAATCCTAAACCCTTAGCCTTAAACCCTAAACCCTAAATCATGTGCCTGGACCCTAAATCATAAACCTTAAACCCAAAGCCTAAAACCCTAAACCTTGAGCCATAAACCCTAAACACTAAACCCTAAATCCTAAACCATAAACCCTAAACCCAAAACACTAAATCCTAAACCCTCAACCAAAAACACTAAACCCTTAACTCTAAACCTTGATCCCTAAATCCTAAGCCTTGTGCCCTAAAACCTAAACCCTATTTTTACCACCATGAACCCTAAACACTAAACCCTAAACCCAAAACCCAAAACCCAAAACCCAAAACTCTAAACCCTTATCCCTAAACCCTGAGCCCTAAGCCATAAACCCTAAACCTTAAACCATATTTTTACAACCATGAACCCTAAACCATAAACGCTAAACGCTAAGCCCTAAACCCTAAAAACCCGAGGCATGAGCCCTAAACCCTAAACCCAAAGACCTAAAAAATATTCCTAAATCTTCCTAAATTATCTCCAACACTTCCAAGATTCTTTGACATCACCTCCATATGCTTAATATATTTCTTGAACTATCTTAGAAGGTGTTTGATTAGCTCATAACTATTCAAGGATTAGGGTTTATGGTTTAGTGTTCAGGGTTTAGGGTTTATTGTTTAGGATTTATGGTTTAGGGTTTAGGATTCAGTGTTGAGGGTTTAGGGTTTAGGGTTTATGGTTTAGCATTTAGGGCTCATGGTTCAGGGTTTATAGCTTAGGGCTTAGGGCTATGGGTTGAATGTTTAAGGTTTAGGGTTTAGGGTTAACAACTAAGGGTTTAGTGTTTAGGGTTTAGGTTTTAGCGTTTAGGGTTCATAGTTTAGGTTTTAGGGTTTAAGGTTTAGGGCTCAGGGTTAAGGGTTGATGGTTTAGGGTTTAGGGTTTAGGGATTAAGGTTAAGGGTTGATTGTTTAGGGTTTAGGGTTTAGGGTTTAAGTTTATGGTATCAGGTTTATTATATAGGGTTTAAATTTTATGTTAGAAGTTTCGTCACTCAAAAACACAATCTGGGGTGTTAGGAAGGTGTTTTCAACTCACAAAAATTGGCCCCATCCTCATGAGATCCTTACCCATGGTAAACAATAGTCTATTTATGATAGTACCCATTCCTAGAGGTACTTATCAATGTTTACAAATATTAACCTATCACCATGTGGTGATCATATCTTTAGTGCTTACAAATTTAGGGCCATTTTTGTCCAGGAACCAAAAGGGGTAGCTACACTATCTTGAAATTCTTCATGAAACCTTCAAGTCTTAGAGAAAAATGAATGTTACCAACATGTATAGGATTCACATATCTTTCCAGTGCCTATTTATTTTCCTCCTAACTCCTTACGAGAGCTCCCAAAATCATCCGAAGAAGTCAAATTTCACCATTAGAGTGTTTGTTCCTTGCACCTAGAAAACCGTTGTTGAGAAGATTGCCCTTGAATGAGTAAAACTTTCCTAAATCTTCCTAAACACTCCTAAAAATGTCAATAACCAATCCAAAATGCCCCAAAACCTAAACAATGACTATATTCTTTCACAAAATAGATATTGATTGTATAATCTAAACCCTAAAAGCTTGAATGTTGAATGTTGAAATCTTGAAAAATACCTATGTACTGACTAGATTAGAATCTGAAAAACTATCTTCTAAACCGTGATGATGGAGCTGTGAGACTAGTTCCATAAGGTGCAGAGTGACCCTAACATCATATATTTACCAAAATAAATTTAAAGTGTAAGTTTTTCTTTTGTTGTTATTTGTATTTTATAAGTTTTTCTTTTATTATTACTTATATTTTATTATTTCTTATACTTAAACATTTGTTTTTGTACAAACACATATACCACATAGCACATTGAAATGCGGCGTGTTATAGCACGCTCGTGTTTCACCTTTTTGGGTTTGAAATTCTCAATCCATAGGCTTTGATTTTCTTGGATTACCAAACCAAAGGTTTGGACTATTTCGAGTGATTAAAACCATGTTTGAAAAAAACATCAAACTTTCACGTGTGCACCCCAATATCTCATGCATTAAAACATAATATTCAAAAATAAATTCTACTACGATGTCAAGCTCGATTTTACCTTGATGACGATATAATTATTTTTAAAATCCAATTAGTTTAAGGCTTTCATCCATATTGTCTTTTACTAGTGCCTTGTTTTCTTGCAAAAACCTATGCATACATTTTGGTGCACAATTTACGATTTTTTCATCCAAATTAAAAAAATGGTTTTTCTAAACTCCATTCTACACACACTCAAAAAACAAAAACTAAAAATGAATTTTTTTCTCAAAGTTAAGGGGGTGCACACACAAATATTTCATTTTTGCGATATGTACACATTGAATATAAATTAAAAAATTATACATTCATCCAAAAATTATGAAAAATTAATGGGACCTCATACATGGTCTTAGCTAAGTTTCTACCAAATTGATTTGAAAAAAAATTATAGAACTCAAAAAATGGTTGGGGGGGTGGATGGTGTGCGCACACACAATAGGTTAGTTCTTATCTTTTTGACACAAAAATAGACATACTTTGTGTGTGCACCACATTTGACCCGCTTAATTATTCGATGAAGTTTAGGTTTCACGATTTTAGGAAAAGGTGTCCCCTTTTTACCCCCTTTTGGCCCCCATTTCCATGCACTTACCCTTGTGTGGCATTGTTAACTTGGGAAAATGACTTGGAAAATGTAATTCGAACCATACTTGTTTAATGTGATGTGTAGTGGGCATGGTTACGTGGAATGAGGAAATAACATTGAGAGGTTTTGGGTTTAAAATGTTGAATTAATGGTTGGTCGGCTCCTCGGGAACTGTTAGATTCCCTAAGAATCCAACCCTAAACTTGGTCATATTCTCTACATTCGGTCATTTTGTTTGTTTGGCATGAGATTTTTTAGGGGTTTCAAAGGAAGTGGAATTTCTCTCCACTATGCATGTTTTTCGGTCATGAATGCTAATCTGGAAATGGATATAGAGGAACTTTGTTTCAAAAAGGAATGTTTTTATGAATGCATTATTGTTGTTTTTATTTATGGAGAAGATTACAGGAGAAAGGAAGTTGAGTTGAGAAAACGTGGACATTACATGCATTAGTTTCTCCATGCCACTCTAAATCATAATGTTCATATTCTGTTAATAGAAATTTGGGGTGTTTTTGTATTTAGTTTTTATGGAAAAATATTTGTATTGATTTATACCTATCTACTGGGTTGTATGTCGAAAATGTGAATATATTTATGAGTTTAAGTGTTTTACACTTACTAGGTATGTGTATTCTTATGAGTGCAATGAGTTTTATGAGTTAAGTATTATTGATTTTTCAGTTCACGTATTCTTGTAAATGGAACGAGTTTTCAGCATCTCGGTTGGGACTACGTTTTAATGACTGAAAACATGCATTTTCTAGTAGTAGTTTTCAAATACCCATACTGTGTTTGTATGTTGTAATTTTATTAAGGGAGTGTGTACGCATTTTCTGTGTTGGGAAACTATTGGCGTCTTTAGTTATCATAATCTTGCAATTAACATCCATCGTTTTATGGTAGGATACATGAAATTATTGTTTTTGAATGCCTTTTATGAGCATAATAGCATATGTCTCCTAATATTTGGGTAAGAGTAAATGAGAATGTACGAGGGTGTTTTGTTAGATGTCCTCTTTTTAGACCTGAAAATTTTACAGTATAATATGAAGGTTTCAGTCATACACTCTTATAGTTAGATAAGTGTTATATTTTGTATTGTGCTTGAATATAAAATATGAACTTTGTTAATGTTGAATATGTTAACAATCTGTTGGAATATTATCGTAACAGAAAGTAATACTGACTTGTTAGATTTTGATGTATTTATGAAATGAATTCTTAACTAAATGAATTGTAGAAAAAGTATGATTAGTTTTCATAAGTTTATTACTTGATGAATTTTTATGGTTTGTTGTGAATTACAAACTAAAGTTAATTATTGTTGATTAAATACGATTCGATATGAATTACAAGTAAAGTTAAATATTTGTTGATTTATTTTAGTCTGATGCAAGTTGATGATGTTATACTTGTTGATTTAATTTGGTTAGTTTGAATTAGAAAATTTACTTGATACGGTAGATGTGGTTTTAGACACAAAATTATGCACTTGGGTATAATTATAGATCCTAAAGCATACTAATGTATAGATGATTCCTAAGAAAGAAAGTTAGTGGTTGACAACTCCTTTTGTATTTTTGTTTTATCTCTTGCATTCTTATTGGTCTTACAAATCTTATAACCTTGTTGGTACTTCACCGATTTATATTTTATGGCCTCGATACTAGCACCCGATTAGGAAAAAGCGCCCAGTGCTCCTGACCCTCTCTACCCTTTTCTTACTCTTTTGGGTATCTTTTACTTCTTGGTCCCCTTTTAGTACTTTGGGTTGACCTTCCAATTGTAAATTATTAAATTCAAACAAGGGAATCATATATATATATATATATATATATACTCTTAGTTACTTCTTCTAAATAAAGGGCCAAACACTATAAGCATTATCTATCATCACCTAAGCTTACACAAAGGCATAAGGAACATTACAAAGCATTCATCTAGCACACTCATACAAGGGACAAGGGTTGCATTGATTTGCATACACAACATAGGAGGGAAAGTTCATTCTATTCCATCACACACATTTGCATACTTGGAGCAATCTAGATCTAGCCCGCTATCATAGTGCAACTTGCACAAGGGAAACCTAGGGCATCACTTAACACACATAAACAAAAACTACATGGAGTCGTAATATCACTCTTCGGGTGATCGTCGGGAGTCAATCTGACTCCCCATTTTGAATCTTCTTTATTAGGTTTGATTTTGTTTGTGGGAATGTGTGGCTATTTATCTATTTTATAGGTTATGGGTATGACCAACGATATTGAGTGAAACTAGAGAAGAAAAGGAAGACCATCAATGAAGTTCCTCCAAAGACAAAAAGCAACAGAACACGAGCATCTTAGTGGACACTAACACCGGTTTAGTCACACTAGCACCCAGGCGCTCATGTCCTCATGTGGGAGCTTTTTTCCTATGCAATTATGAGTTCTAGAATTCTCAGAGAGCCTTGAAGACATTTTTCCCATCCCTGTTCCAATAGTTTCTCCGTCCAAGTCATCTCTAGGTTTCATGAAATTAGCTAATTCATCCTCTCTCTCTATCTTTTACTTAGGGTTTCATATATTTACATGCTTATTTCTCGTGTCTTACTGTATTTTATCACATGTATACCATTATTTACAATAGTTACTTTGAATTAAGATTTAATTCAATTTAGATTAAATCATTTGGTGAACCCTAAATCTTGATCAAACACTCAGATCCTTATTTTGCATGCTCTACCGGTTATGTTCTTCTCCAAACCCAAACCCTAGTTGCATCATGGCCCCTAAGGTTCCTCAAGTCTCCTTGTATCAATTACTTCAAATGCACCACCTTGCAAAGATTCTCTCCAAAAATCCGTACACACTATGTACTTCCCTCGCAATATGCCACCTTCAAGTAAGTGCCATTTTTTATTGTCTTTGAACCTCCTATTAGTCCTGATAACACATCCTATCAAGCTATCTTAGAGTCAATTCAAGATTTACACCATACTTTTCAAGATAAATTTAAAGATATGGAAACCACGATTACATCCCTCAAAGCTGAAATACAACATCGCAAGGATGCTTCTCATGCCAATGTTAGTTCTTCTTCTACATTTCATCTTGATCCCATGTCTACTTGATCCGTAAATTGTCTAAATTTAACAATTAACAGGTCATTATGCTTGTGAATATGAATGAAATATGTGAGTTCTTTATTAAACCAATTATTGTGCAATATCAACCACAATCAAACTACAAATTGAAAAGAGAAGAGACGAGATTTATCCTAGAAAAACTGATGTGGGAAAAACTCCAGTGGGTGAGAAAATTATCTCCCCTTCACTATGTAATCTCAAAATGATACAACTTACTACCAATTTGGCCTTCAAGAAAGATGATACTCCTTCTAATTGTATCTACTTGCTCTCAATTCTCTCAAACAACAAGAACTCTTCAATATGAACAAACAAGACAAGAATCCAACTCTCCAACTTTTCTCACACTTTGAATTCACCCAAAAACTTGTTGGAATTCTTCAAAATGCTTTTATTTATAGATTCTCAGCTTGGGGATGTGGGAATAAGTGAAACAAATTGATTCTCAAACATTTGCAACTGTTGAGTTCCTGAGTTCTAGAAACGATCGTACGTGCGGGACCACTTGCTACTACAAACTAGTGGTTACGTAACCGCCATAGTGGTTGACAACCGCCACTCGCATAGAGCGATGGTTATGTAACCATCGGGCAGTTACATGATCGACAACTGAAAATCCATGAAACAAAACATAAATGGCCTGCAATGTCATTTGAAGGTGTTTGGATCACCTCCGACTTATTTGGATCATCTTGTCTGAGATATAATAAACTAAGAACCTATGGAGCAAGTATCAAATATAGAGAATACATAGAATTGGGCTTTTCTTGATCCATTTTTGGATCATACCTCCCCAATTTGAGGATTTTAAGTCCCTAAAAGCTTCAAGGATTGATGAGGTGAGGAAATTTATTCCCCACATCTTCTCTAGAATACCACTTGGCCTTGGACAATAGCGCCCTTTCAATCCAATCAAACCACATGTCTTGCACTCATATTTGTGTTTTCCATTCTTTTCGTTGTAAAACCACATTTTCCTCTAATTCCGGTGACTATCCATAGCAAGATACTCAATGGACGGAAGCAATAACTCTTATATTTCTTCATCCAACATGGAGAGCTAAAAAAAACATAAGTTTTCAACATTCACAACTGAATAAATCTTCATATAAAGAGGTAGATCCAAGCAAAATGCATTCTTACCCAGTTGTTCCGTAATTTTAAATGGGCCATAATAAAGTGGTTTGAGTTTCTTAGCTTTTTCCTTTAGCTTGTCCTGGCTGAAATACAACCATACCTTGTCTCCAACAAGGAAGGAATGCTCAGTCCTATGTTGATCATGTCGTGTTTTGTACTTAACATGTGACTTTGTCAACCTCTTTTGTACCTAAAGGTGTATTTGCTAAATTTTCTCAATAAACTTCTCATTTGTGGACCTCCAGTTCCACTTTCTCGTTGTCTCTGCATGGTAATCTTAAAACAACATCAAAAACACTCTTAGAAAAATAACCAAAACGCATTTGAAAGAAGTTATACTATTCAAGCATGAACTTCCCTGTTATAAGAATGTTGGATATACACCAAGTTCTCGTCCCAAGTCCTTGGATGTTTCCTGTTGTACCCTCTCAAGAGTTGGACCAAGGTATGATTCACCACCTCTGTTTGCCCATATGTCTATGGATGAAATGCAATAGACTTCTTTAGCTTTGTATCCATCTTTTCCCACAAAGTAGGTCAAAACTTCCCTAAGAACCATGAGTCCCTGTCTCGACACAATATAACTAGGAAAACTAAAGTGAAAACACACATTAACAAAAATTACTCAATTACATCATTGGCCTTAATGGTATTTTTGCAAGGAATAAGAATGCACATTTTTCTTAATCCATCTACAATCATATATATAATCATGACCTAATATGGTGGTAGGAAAACCGCCCATAAAATCCATGGAGATACTTTCCCATTTTCGGGAAGGAATTGACAACAAAGATATATAACTCCAAATTCCTATTGTTAGGATTTCTTGTACTACATAAAACACAAATCTTGATGAATTTATCAACTTCGGCTTGCATGTTTGGCCAATAGATATAGCTATGTAAGTGCACTACAACATTTTTCACACCAAAGTGAACGGATACCATGGAAGTGTGTGCTTCTTTCATCAACTGCACTCTTTCCCTCCTAGGAACACAGAGTTTCCTGTTCTTGTAGAATAAAACCATCCTAGAAATAGTATTCCACTCTAGATGAAAATCCCTCGTTTAGAGGTTTCTTCTGAAATATCCCTGCAAAATTTGGATCCCGCTCATAGCCTTCTTGATATGCTTCACACACAAAAGGCTCACGAAGAGTTAACATGCCCAACTGGAATCAATGGAGGTCTAGATAACATGTCATCCAATTTTTAGTCACAACTTTTTATATTTAATAACCAAATGAAATTGTTGTAAGAAACCCATCCATTTATAGTGCCTAGTTTGCTGAAGTTTACTTTGAGCCTTGCAGATATTGAAGAGGTTGATGATCCGTATGAATGATAGTTTCCTTACCCATCAAATAATGTTTCCATTTCTTGACTGCTTGAACAAGAGCATACAATTCTTTTTCATAAGTACAATAATTCAGAATTGCATCATCAAACAACTTGGAGTGATAACATATCAGCCTACCTCCCTGAAGTAAGACATCCCCTATAGCATAGTCACTAGCATCAGTTTCTACTTCAAAAGGAAGTTGTAAGTTAGGTAAAGACAAAAATGGAGCATGAATGATTTTATATTTAAATGAATCAAAAGTAATCAGTTGTTTCTTACCCCAATCAAATGTCTTACCCCCTACTGTCATTGAATGTAGTGGCATTTATGGAAGAGTAGTTCTTAATGAACTTCCTTAAATATCGAATCGCTCAAACTAAAATATTAGTATCTATCAAACTTGGTAGTGTATGCCAATTCGAATGGCGTCTATTTTAGCTGGATCAATCCTTAATTCTCCATCTCCAACCATATGTCCCAAAAAGATAAGAAATTTTTGTACAAAATGATACTTATTTTCATTCAACACAAATCGGTTCTCCTTAAGAACTTGCAAAACTTGACACAAATGATCAATATGATCCTCAAAATTTCTGCTAAAAACCATAATGTCATCCAAGTACACAATAACAAAGGAATCAATAAACGGCCTCATTACCTCATTCATTAACCTCATGAAGGTAGCTGGTGCATTGCATAGCCCGAATGGTAATACCAACCATTCATATAACCCTTTCCTAGTCTTGAACGTTGTCTTCCATATGTCCTCTTCCTTAATCTGCACTTGATGATATCCATACTTCAAATCAATCTTAGTAAAATATTTATCATGTTGTAACTAATCTAATAAATCATCAATGTGAGGAAGAGGGTACCAATTCTTAATGGTTATTTTATTTAAATCCCTATAATCAACACAAATTCTCCATGAACCATCTTTCTTAGGCACTAAAACAATAGGAGAACCACATGGAGAAGTGCTAGGATAAATTATACCTTGTTCAATCAAAGACTATAAATGTTGTTTTACCTCATTGGCATCTTTCAAAGATTACCTGTATAATCCCAAGTTTGGAAACGAACTATCGGGTATCAAATGGATCTCGTGCTCAATTTCCCGACTGAGGGCAGCCCTGTAGGTTCCTAAAAGACCTCTCTGAACTTTTGAACTAACTCTACTATATGTTCCTGCTCTTTATTAGAAAAAATGCTACAAGTGGTTTTAGAGGTAACAATTTGTAGACACCTAAATTCCTCTTTTGCAATCTTCTTTTGCCAAAACGCACACAAATCACTCTCATTCTCACCAATTCCATTGTAATTAATGATCTTTACTAATTAACTAACATTTCTTTCCATTTTGGTCGGTTAAAAAGAACTTCATTGATCACCAAACATATTTCACATTCAGGATGCCACTTGACGACGAATCGTAAGTCAAAATCCTCTTCAAAACAGACAATTAGCATTTATAAGCTAAATAAACCTATTTTTCCCTTGATTTGGTCAATATACCCTAGTATTGACTTAAACCCCTCTTCCAACCATTCAAAATCACCCCATTCACCTCCACAACGTCAGTAACAAGTTTCAAAAGTTTATCCTAGCCTCTAGTTTACCCTAAGTGGTTAATTAAGGCTTCATACCTCTTAATCACTTGGTAATTCACTAATTGTGATTAGCAAGGCCTAATCATGATTAGTAATTCTAATCTAATTTGGGGCTTTAAGTCCCACATGCACCAAAATACAAGTTTCTCCTAAAAGGAAAACTATAAAAAGAGTTCACCTCTTACCTTAATACTTTACACCATGCTTTTATTTGCATCTCTTATATAATACATATGATTTCTAAGCCAAGTCCAATCTTTGCTTAAAACCTTCAACAAGGTTAGTAGATGAATATCTAAAGTGACTTAATAAGTCATTTGGAGATTTTATTTCACCATTGTTTGAGTAGAAACCATAACCATTTCATTGCCCCTTAGGTATATTTAGGCCCATGTTAGGTAATTAATCATATTAGTCGGCATGTTTAGTTAGTTTTGCATTGTTTTCATACTAATTAAGCATTCTTTTAAGCTTCTATCTTAATGTTACATTCCTAGACTTAGAGCCCTAGCTAATTAGGTGGAAATGGTGTTAGAATTCTTGTTTAGCTTTGTAGTTTGCTTTGTAGAGTTTAGGGTGCTTTCATTTGGCATGCCCGGTGGGACCAAACCCCATTGCATTCAATTTTTAAAATATTTTTAACTTAGTTTCAAATTTTTTCATTTCAAGTTTTAGATTAGTTTCAAGTTTCTTAGATTAGTTTCAAAGTTTCTTAAATTAATTTCAAGCTTTCTAGAGTACTTTCAAGCTTTTTAGATTAAGTTTCTCAAGATTTTTAGATTAATTTCAAATTTTTAGACTAATTTTCAAAAATTATAGATCAATTTCCATTTTTGAAATTTGTTTCAACTAGATTAGGGGTAGAGGCTGTGTTTTCATGCTTTTTGCATGATATAAGGAGGTGAAGCCCCTGCAAAATTGACTCAAAATCCCAAATATTGTACCTTTTTCAAGAAATATTTTCAAAAACCTGAATTGTTTAACACCTATAGGAAAAAGGCTCATGTGAGTGAGTTTGTGAGCATATGTGCATGATTTGGAGTGCATAGGCATGACTATGAGCACCCGTGAAGCAATGATTTTTTGTGTTCTAACTGAAAAATGTGTCTATGCATGAAGAAAGGTGCATGTGCCTCACTAGAAGTCCCCATGCATTAAGGGTTATGTAAAAATGACAGAGGGGTGCATGTGCTTGACTATGAGCTCTTGTGCATTAAGAGGGGTGCCCATGCATCAAGGTAAAATTTCCTTAAACTGCAAAATTTCAAATTTTGTGTTTTTGGAGTAGCTGTTATTTCTAGGGGTTTTAGTTGTTGTTTTAGTCCATTTATTGATTTTAGAGCAATGTTCCTAACAAAATTCACTTAGGATTTAATAAGTAATTCTTGTTAAAATTGGCCTAGGGTTTGATAAGTGATTTTTCATGCTTTATTTGAGTTTGGAATAGGGTGTGTATGCTCTTCATGGATATACTTGATCTTTTAGTTTAAGAGATTTTTCATTTTGATAAAATTATCAAGGCTAAAATTTGTGTATGCTCTTCCCTTGCACCTAGTGTGATCTTGGGAATCAAAAGCAATTTTATTCTTTCATTAATAAGCACTTAGATTAATTGAGAATAAACCTTTTTTTTACAAAATTTGATGGTAGTTAGTTGATTTACAAGCATTTTTATTACTATATTTCTATGATATTATGGATCTTGTTAAACTACTAACCATTTGTGTGAAGGACCTAAAACATTTGTCAAAGAAAGAAGGGTTTTCTCCAAACCAATTTCTAACATTCATGTGTGTTGTAGGTTACCAACGATGGTCTAAACCAAATTGCTTAATCAAAAGATAAAAAACACACCAACACACAAATTTAAAACACCGTATTGTAGGTTTCGGTTAAGAGCTATGGTTCATCTTCTTAAAACTAGGACATAACCCTTTGGCATAAGCCTTAAGCCACAACAATGGGGTTCATCCTAGGAACCCTAAAGTAGTTCACGCAAGAGGGAACATTGTGAACGAAATAGGAAAGTGCTCCACACTACCGACTTGTCTAGTACGCCTTGGTGAGATTAGAGTCAAAGTTATTTCCATTGCAACCCCAATGAAAGTATAACTGAATGCACTTTGGTGCTCATTATACTAAAGGGGGTAAAGTAAATTTGAGATACTCCTTGGGAAACCTTGGTAAATTGAGCTCGTAGAAGTAAACTTGTGACACATAGACAGAGAGAACCACCTAGGAAGCTTACCGGCTTAGAGCCATTATTTTTGTCTTAATTATTACACTTGAGAGCTATCACAAAGTGACAACTTTGTTAGATTCAAAATCTTGTTTTTGAACAAGGGAAAATAATCTCTTCAAGTTGAAACTACATGAAATTTCATCAAAATCTACTTAGTGTCATTTTGTCCTAGTTTTCACTTATCCTAAGACAAGGTGAAACTTTGCCAAAATAACACCAAGTTTATTTCAACACCATTTGATCTACACCCTTGTTTTCTTGTTGCCCATTTTTGTACCAAAGGAAGCAACATATATGGATACCGCTAGATATCACGTGTCCACCACTTTTGTATTCTACTTGTGCGACTAGGTATCAATGCCGAAGCGCAAGTGTTGAAATTTTGCATGGTACGCATTCATGATCTAGTAGGCCCCCTTGTCTCAAAGACCCATATTTGAGACTCATTATCATCTTAGTTAGGTTATTTCATCTATCTTCTTTTTAGTTGTTATGCTACCCGCATTATAGCCATACAATTGAGACATTTATGTCTTGTTTCCATTGTGAAACTTGACCTAAATCTCTACATTGTATCATTACGTTGCTCGCACGTATAGCAATTTCTTGTTATACTTAGACATAGTTTTTATACCCTAGCTTTATCTTGCATTTTGTGAGTGTTGAGGGTACATTGTTAACATCACGATAACATCATTTTGACACTAAAATTCTTTCTTTTCCGAAAGCTTGGTTCACGTGTCCAAATAGTGTTGTTACATTGCTCACATTGTTATCGTCCATTTTACAAAACTTAGATTTTGTTAGTGTTTAGAAAATGATTTCTAAATATACCTTGTTAGAGGATTGCGTCAACATTATCTTACCATTTAGGCCTTGTTTATTACAAACTTGACCTAACTGGTGATATTGTGTTGTCACTATTTGGTTTCAAACCTATTTAGATAAATCATAGAGAGTAAATTTTTTGGTGTAACTAAATTTGAGTATTAGACATCATTGTACTATTCAAATTTAAGCTTGTGTCATATTACCTTACTCATTCAGATAATTATTTATTCTTCGGCTCTTAGGTCACATTGACCTAGTGAATTTGTGGTTATTCTATAGTCACCATTGTTTGAGACAACATTAGCATCGTTACACCATCAAAATTTAACTAAGGTCCTTTTTGTAAACCTTAGTGGAATTCATTCGTGTTATACCTCCTACCTTGAGTATTCCTACAACAAGAATGGGATCCTGAAGATTAGGAGCTGATATATTTGGACGTGATAATGCTCTTTTAGAGAATAATCTCATGGTTGATCATAGTGGGGGAGAGGAAGATTCTCCTCGTATGGATATAGAGCATCCTCCCACCAATTTTGATGATTACATTTTCCAAAACAAACATGAATTCCTCATGCATGTCATGGAATTAGGAGCTAAGTTACCTTCCACAATAGACCCTTCTCTCATTTCTGGAATGATTCGTAGAGAAGAGGAAGTAGACTGATGTCATCGTACCGTTAAAGAAATTTTGAATCCAAGTCATGCTTCTACTTCTGCACCACAAAATAATGAGGAGGTTCCATTTGAAAACAATGGAGACTATCATATACCTATAGTTAGGGTATGTTGTTAAGACAACGAGGAACATGCTCATCATGCACAACCTCCCCCTAACAAAAATCATCATGAAGTACCTATTCAAGAGGTGACATTAGAACAATAGGTCCAAGCCCTTACTCGCCAATTGGAAAGTTTGGCTTCACACATACAAAAGGAACAACCCAAAGTTTTGAAACAAGCTATACCGAAAGGAAAACCTAAAGATTCATTTCACGAGTTCCCAATAAACACTCCTCGATGGGAAGCACAAAGAGATCCTTATGAAGATATTCTCACAACAAATAGGGTGGGAATACACCTAGATTTAATCCTACGTATAAACCTACGCCACCCATGTAAGATCAAATTTTTAACCAAGAGTGCTCAACTATGAATAATGCCCTTTAAGTGTTACAAGAGAGCTTAACCGGAAATAATAACAAGAAGTATCGGTTCGATGAGCTATGTCCTTACCCATTTGACAAAGCCATGCTTCAAGTACCTTTCCCAAGACACTTTGATTTCCAAAGTTTGAAAAGTATAACGGAAAAGGTGGCCCTTATGACCATATAAAATATTTTTATATGGCATGCCAAGAGGTCACGTATAGCAAAAAATTATCTTATGCATCTCTTCTCATGAATTTTAGGAACAACAACGCTAGAATGGTTTGTACACATCCCTAAGGGATCCATATCAACATGGCGAACTAGAAAATAAATTTGTATGACACTTCTATTTTAATATAGAGAACTATGTCACCATGTTGGATCTCTATAATATGAAACAGAGAAATAATGAAAATTTTGTTACATTTTTACAACGATGGAGGGGATTAGCTAGCCACTTTCCTTGCTCCGTACTCCGAAAAATAGTTTATAGGCATTTTTTTCCCAACCTCCACCCAAACATTATGTTCCACTTGCAAATGCATTGTGGAAACACGTTCAAAGAGGTTATCAAAAAATGGATTCAAATTGAAAAGGCATTGTTAGCTAGGGGGATTTTGAAACCTGTCTCCCATGATCATAATGATTCTAAATCTAGCGATAAAACAAAATTTGGTCCTAATAGAAACAAAAATGTTGTTAGTGATGGAATAGTAGATTCTAAGCAGGTACAAGCCATTCAGAACCACGCACCTTTAAAGCTTGCAAAAGGCAATCCACCTATGTAGTATAAACATCATACTTTCACACCTCTATCTGAATCAATATTGTCCATATTAGAAGAGTTACATGTTGTTAACATGGTTAAATACCCTTAAACACAAACCTATGGAGAAAATACACCTAAACCATCATGGTTTAGAGATAATTAATTTTGTAACTTTCACCGTAAAGGGTCATAAAACTGACAAATGTCTAAGATTAAAACAATACATTCAAGACCTAGTTGATAGTTGTGATATAGAAGTAGAATTTCTGCCGCTGCCAAATCTCCAAACAAAAAATTAGGGATCTTTAAAGATCCTTTCCTAATCACAAATAAAATAAAATGGTGGATCGGGGACAATCATCTCAAAATAAGAATTCTAATTGTGTGTCCAACAAAGACCACTTTGATGCCTTGATAGGTTGTGTTGATCCACTTGTTGATAAAATCAATAAGATTAGAATCAAAACAAGAGAGTGCACTATGGCAACATGATGGGCTTGCCTTGTTATCTCTGAACCTACTCCCCCTCTACCGCAAGAGAGTCACTATGAGGTATTAGATCAACTAGAAGATACTACTACTAAGATTTCAATCTTAGACCTTTTAAATATCTCTAGTGTCCATAAGGATATACTCTGCAAAACCTTGTAACATGGATCAGGAGTATCTATTGATGTTGACCCAACACATTTACAGGCCATGGTAGCGCAAATCGCTCCCATAAGACACATTACCTTCAGTCTTATAGAGGCCTTAGTTGAAAATCCCTCACATAACTTACCCTTACATATTGAGATAATCATCAAACGTAAGAAAGTCATGAGATTTCTTGTGAATGGTGGATCGGGTCTCAACATATTTACTCTCAAACTAGTCCGTCAGCTAGGCTAAATGGAAGCTAATCTAAAAACAAAGGTCATTACCATCAAGGCATATGACAATGAAGAACGCCAGTCAGCTAGGATGATCATTTTTTCATTGGAAGTAGATCCCATAACACATGATATGAAGTTCCATGTCTTGGATATGGAACTCCCTTACAACATCTTGCTCGGTCACCCATGGATTCATCCCATGCTTGTCATACCATCTATGTGTCACAATGTTTAAAGTCAGTAGTGTGAAGGAAATACACTTACTATACAAGGGGATCCCCAACCCTTTGCTCATTGTAGAGCATTGTCGGGTTATTTTCCCACTATCTATGAGTGTCCCTCTATGGAGATTGTTATCCCTATTCAGTCAAAGGCCCTCGCTTCATGAGTGGATTCAAACACCCTGACTCCTAGTGACAATAGTATGACTACATTGGAATCTCCTTTTGCTACGTGGGAGATGAAGGTCATAAACAACGGTTATGGAGAGTATAATATTCAGAAAGACATTATGATTCAAAGCATTCCGCTTATCATTCCAAGCACATGGTAGACCATGCTATTTAATTCCAAAGATCAAGGGAGAATTTCCCAAGATCAAGGGAGAATTTCCCATTCGATAATTTCATTTCAGGTGGTTTGTTAGAAGATGAAATAATTCTCAATGACATTATATTTCATCCTCAAGATGATGAAATGGCTTTATGTTACAAGTCATCTGGGTATGGTATTCCAAACATAATCATGCTTACTATGAGATATCAAGGACGCGGTCATGCTAGAAGCTCTTTCAATATCGTGTCATTTCTTGGGTAAATCAAGTATAGGCATCCATTTGTATGAGTCTCACCCTTCAGATAAAGAGTATGTTTCTTCTGAGAGTGAGGATAATTTTTCCAAAAATGAAAGCAAAACAAATTCCCAGTGTAGTCTTTACAAAGACCTTGCCTCTATGAACCTATTCTCTAACATGTCTATCCTTACCATAACCCCTGTTATACCCATCGTAACCCCTACAACTCAAACATTAACTATTATCTACCAATCAATTATGAATTGAGATCAACAATAACACGTACCTATTGACATGTTTCAGAATGATGAGGTTATTGGTGAGTTCTTGGGCATCAGAGATAACATTCTAAGAAACGACCACAAGAAAGGCTTCTCAATCCAGCTCAATGCATGTGCGTGATTTCAGTAAAGGAGGTAGAATTATGTGGACACTTAAGTAAAAAGTGAGCAAGGGCAAAAGTTTCAAAGAAAATCATGGGGAAGTCCTATAAAGAAAACCTCTTTGAGGTACTTGTGGAAAAATAAGCGAGTAACAACCTATGGTAAAGATAGTTTACCCGTATAAAGATGAAGATTTCCCTAAACCACATTTAGTGGAAGAGGATATCAATCTTCCTCTTGATCCTACATGCATGGGGGATGAGTCAAAGCTACTATTGGAAGATACAATAGATGTTAACATTAGTATGGAGGATCTGCCAAAGATAGTTAAGTTGAGAGCTTCACTCTAATCCAAAGAACAAAAACATTTACAGGAATCTTAAGAGAGTATGCAGACATCTTCACTTGGTCTTATGTTGACATGTCGGACTTGATCCTACATTAGTGGTACACAACCTAGTTGTGCATCCAGATGTCAAGCCCATCAAACAAAAGCTCGAAAGATGCATCCTCGTGTCGCCTGGCTGGTAATGGAAGAGTTGAAAAGTTATTAGAAGTAGGTTTCATCAGGCCTATCAAGTACTCATAGTGGATTTCTAATGTGGTGCTAGTACAAAAAAGTCATTCGGTATTAGAGTGTGTACCGATTTCAGAGATATAAATAAATCTTGTCCCAAGGATGACTTTCCTCTCCCTAACATCGACATGATCATCGATTCTACCGCCGGTTATAAGATATTATCACTCATGGATGGCTTCTCAGGTTATAATCAAATAAAGACTACGGAAGAGGTTCAACACAAGAAAAATTCACAACCCTCTTGGGAACGTTCGTTAGCAAGTCATGCCTTTCAGCCTCAAGAATGTAGGTGCTACCTATCAAATGGTAATGACTGTAATCTTTGACGATATGATAAGTGACATCATGGAATATTACGTAGATGATATTCTAGCTAAATCAAGAACTCAAGAGGAGCACCCAAAAATATTACGACGTGTATTTCAAAGGCCTAAGGGACTACAAAGTCCACCTTATCCTGAAGGAATGTGTCTTTGGTGTGTTATTTGGAAAGTTATTGGGATTCATTGTGTCAAGGAGATGGATAGAGGTAGACCTGCAAAGGTCACGTTTATCACATAGATTCTTCCTCCTAAGAATATTGGTTGCATCGCTTACAAGGGAAAATTCAGGCCATTTGAAGGTTTATTTCATAGCTAGCAAACAAGTGTCATACATTCACACATCTTCTTAAGAAATATTTTCATTTCACCTTGGGGATAGAACAACAACAAGTGTTTTCTTTGCTAAAAGAATACTTGGCTAAACCCCCTGTTCTCATGCCGCCCACATAGTAGGAGAACCCTTGTTGTTATACATATCTACTATACATTTCACAATTAAGGCATTGTTGGCCCAATATGATAAAGAACATAGAGAAAAATTGAATACTACTTAAGAAGGACATTGGTAGCATATGATCTCAATTATCCGCAGATCAAGAAGGCTTGCCTTGCCATAGTGTTTTCTTTCTAGAAGCTACACCACTATATTATCAACAACAAAATCAATCTTATTTCAAATATCGATCCTTTAAAGTACTTATTGTCAATACATGCCTTAGATAGAAAGATGGCTAATTAGATCATCTTATTAAGTGAGTTTGACATTGAGTACATTCATCAAAATTCAGTAAAAGGACAAGTCTTAGCAGATCAGCTAGCAGAAGCTCCACTACTAGGTATTGAACCCTTGAGTCTAGAACTACTAGATGCATCTATCATGTACCTTGAAGAATCTATTGTTTAGCAACTATACTTTGATGGATCCTTTACCTTTCATGGTTCAGGTGTCGAAGTTGTGTTAATCAATCCTACGGGAGACTTGATTCCTCAAGTGTTCCGAATCGGGTTCCCATGCATGAATAATATAACAGAGTATGAAGCTCTCATTGCAAGGATGAAGCTATCCATCAAGTGGGATATCAGACAAGTCAATTGCATTGGTGATTCAATGCTCATTATCAAACAAGTCACAGATGAATACAAGGTAAAAGACAAGAAGCTTCTCCCATACAAGAGGATGGTGGATTCTTTGAAAGAATACTTTGAGCATATAACATTTGAGAAAATACCAAGAGCACAAAACAGAACAGAAGATGTTATGGATACAATAGGATCCATGCTGAGTTTTCCACAAGGGGAAAATAATACGATGTTCTTTGTGGAAAACCTAAGAATGTCGGCATACGACATACCAGACTCTTGTTTGGTGTGCGAATTTTTGGTACCTTTTCACAAAGAGTACGCTGAAATCTTCAATTACATTCATGATGGAACATTTCTCACTAACATTTCCCATGTTGAAAAATGCACCCTCATCCAGTGTATATCCCATTATACCCTACTTAGGGGCACCCTCTTCCATCGAGGCTACAATGGGAATCTATTGCGATGTTTAAGTTCAGACGAATCCATCCAAGCGATCAAGGAGGTACATGAAGGCATATGCGGGGCTCATACTAATGGGATCATCCTTACAAAGAAAATTTTTAGAGTAGGATATTATTGGCCTACCATGGAGCATGATTGTTGTCAACATGTGAAGAAGTGTGTGGAATGTCAAAAGTATGACAACTTGATACATGTGTCGGCGTAATCCTTACAACCAATCACGACACCCTAGCCGTTCTCAAAGTGGGGTCTCGATCTAATAGGGAAACTTAATCATGTCTCCTCGAATGGCCATAAGTTCATTATAACTGCTATGGAGTACTTTACAAAATGGGTAGAGGTTGTTCCTCTTACCTATACAGAAGGTCCCCAAATTTCTAAATTTATAATGAATCATGTCATCATGTCGATATGGTACTCCCTCTACTATTATCACGATAATGGTAAATCATTAAAGAATAAAATTTTGAAAGCACTCTGCAAACACTTTCAAATCTCCCTTAAGTTCATGACCCCCTATTACCCTCAAGGTAATCGGCAAGCTGAGACTTCCAATAAGACCCTAATTTGCATTATGGAGAAGATGGTGAACAAGATAGGTCATGATTAGCATTTAAAAATTCCTTATGCCCTCTGGAAATTTAGAACTTATATCCACACCCGCACGAGTGCAACTCCATACTCCTTAGTATTCGGCACTGAAGCCGCACTACCTTTAGAGATCGAGATCCCTTCTTTGCGCATTGAGCTAAGGGACTAACTGAATAAAGAGGAGGAATATAGAGTAGCTCGAATGACAGAGTTGGAGTTATTAGATGATAAAAGACTTCACACTCTCAATCACCTTAAAGTGTATCAGGATCGAGTGTGGAGAAGCTACAATAAAAGGGTCGTAGCTTGTCAATTTGAGGTAGGTGACATGGTGTTAAAACAGAATCAAAAGAACATCAATAAGGACCGTGAAAAGAAAGGGGAATTTCAGCCCAATTGGCTAGGACCATATGTTGTGGTCACCAAGTTCGGTTCAGGTGCCTATAAGATAGCCCATGCAGATGGTCATGAGCTTCAAGAACCCATTAATGTAATGCATCTTAAGTGCTTCTATACTTGAGTATGGGGTTTTTGTAGAATATCAAGAAAAGAAAAAAGTATAAAAACAAAAAATAAAAAGATAAATAAATAGGTGCATCCAATAGTGAAAACCACACAATGGTGGTACTTTGGACAAGTCCTTTGGTGAAAACTAGTTTTCGGTACCAAGGGAGGGTCTGTTGTTCACAAGCAATTAAGGTTTAGGAGTACGAAAACTTTGCCCTAAGTTGGTATTTTCCTTCATTTGAGTCCTGTGATCATATCCTTCTTTTCCCCGATGCAACTAATGTAACCTTTTGAGTGTGGAGAAATCAACTTTGAATGAGCCCATCTCACACTCTGGGGCCACTTCACAACATCACTTCTAGCACATAACATGTGGCATTATGCCCTTGTATATCCCATCTAACGTTGGGGGCATCCACATTTCTTCAATTTCCTTACACGTTTGCTTTGGAAAACTATTGAGAAAACAACAAAAAAACATTCGTATAACTTTTGAAAAACCCAAAACATGTAGATATGTTCATTGGAAAAACCAAAACATTCAAATACATTTCATAGAAAACTCCAAAACAATAGAAAATTGTCTTAGATATAAAACCATAAATAGCGAAAAACGTACCAAAAATTTCCCACAAAAACAAAGTAGTAGTTTTCTTACTTTTAGTTGTTGGTTTATATGGTTTTTAGTTACATTGATTTTTCATGTTGTGTGCTTTAAATTGAATTCACTTGTTTACTTAGATTGAATGTTGCTTTAATCTGTAGTTCATTGCTTTGAGTTCATTTTATATTGCATGCTTGTAAATAAATGTGTTGCTTTGATTAGATTTATTTAACTTGTGCTTGTCAGTTTTTACTTGTGCATTGTGGTATCTATACATACCCAAAATTGTAAGGTACTGTACTGCCGGAACAACGTGACAAGTGCCCCAATGATGATACAGGTCTCCTCACAAGGTGTTCGGAATCCGGAAAAGATCTCCAAGTGTGCGTTAACATCCCGCATGCCCCGCTTAGCCCCGCGTGCTTTGTTTTTCCCTTTTCCCCTCTTTTCTTGGCCTTTTGCTCTTCAGTGACGAAACCGCCGCCCTGCATGGGCGGCGGTCTCGTGACCACCGCCCTGCTCAAAGCGGCAGTCCTTTACGCGTTTTCTAGAAAGCGTTTTTAACGCGACTCACGTAAAAATCAACGATTCACCAGCTTTTTTACCGACTTGGGCTTGCATTTATGTTTTTGGTCCCCTGGAATAGTGTTTGGCCATTGTTTATAGTTTTAGAGTTCAGTTTGGTTTTGATATTTGGGTGAATGAAAAGCTATAAATAAATGGCTTGTGCTCAAACAAAAGGTCTGCCCTCATTCACTTCTCATACTCTCATTTTCAATAGTTCAGTCTATTATTTTGCTTAGAAGCCATAGTTTCAATTCTTTGCATGCTTAGTTAGCATTGTTCAGCTATTGGTAAGCCACATATCCATCTTGTGCAGGCAGTGCTGTTATTTCACCCAATCCATTGGAGTAGAATAGCTTAGGAAGCCATTAAAGTTATAGGTTTTTCTCCTCAAAATAGGATAGTTTCAGGTTCTGGACGCTTTATGTTGCATGACTTGCAATAAATCCCGCTAGGAATTGCATAAGCCAAGCTCTGTACTCTTGCGCTATCCCTCTCCTACTCGCATTATATTCAGTCTACATTCTGAGCTGCCTTTGTCCCAATATCTACTTCTGTTGATGCTAGCATTACACACTTTTCTGGATTCACATGAACACAAAGGAACGAGGAGATCACACTGAGGGGACAAGATCACACACACCATTGGATTCGCCACTGTTCTGCAGAATCCAGGTTCTAGCTTTCAAAGTATATCAAATAGAGTAGATAATCACTTCTTTTCAGTTAAGTTTACTTTCGATATTGCCAGGGAAGCTGTGGGGATTGATAGTTTCTGAGAAACTATGATTCATTCCTCACTTCTGAGGTAGGATCGAGAGTCTGGCAAATAGATTAAGCAAGTTATTTCATTATTTAGAATAGATCTACAAATTGCACAGACAAATAACTACACTCGGTTATTTTGTTTGTTTTAAGTTTTATCTTAGTTGTCAAATTCTAGATACGTTTAAATAGTTGCTTTCTTAAATTCTTAAGGTTTCTCAGAAAATACAAAAATAGAAATTATATATATGTTCTAGATTTATTCCACGTAGTTAAAATTTGCTTTGTTGCAGTTAGATTTACATTATTGTTTTGTATGACAATCACGGGACCTAGGGAGCCCAGGGAATACGTATTTGAGCCAATTGTGCCTCAACCCAATCTCGTCACGGAAATAGTTGACATAGACCAGAACCTTAGAATACAAATCTTCCAAACAACAACAGATTTACGACAGATCAGCTCTCAGTTGAGGGGATTAAATATAGAAGACGACCAAGCACACACGTTTTGGTCAAATCAACCGAACTACAGATTACCCTAGGCAAACATTCACATGACTGTAGAAGGGTTCGAAAGAGAACAAACATTTGGTTGTGATCCTTTGGTCCCACAGCCAGATGCAGGAGACACTCTTCTAGATATAGATACCAGCCTAAGAATCCAGGTTGCAAGAACGCCTGTGAGGTACTCTGAGAAGATCGCGCAGTTATTGATCCTAAATATAGAAGCTGAGAAAGCATATGATTATTGGATACTAGGGATTAGGACTTGATTTTGTACATGACCATAGCAGGACCGCAACAACCAAGAATCTACGGTTGTGATCCACAAATCCCGCAACCTAACGAATCCATAAGTCAATCAGACATAGACACTGGCCTACGCACATTAGTATTCAGATCTACCCCACTTCCACCCACCATCATCGAATAGTTATCCTTACTAGATATAGCAGCTAACAAAGCTAGAGAATTCTAGACTAGGCCAGAGAATCATCCGTAGAGTCGATTGTATTCATTACCCACCATATGACCTTATCTGGAGACATACACGAAACTATCCCAGGTCATTTTCCACGTATTCCACAACCCATAGATCGAATCACGCCAGAGCTCGATATTGATTGGAGCCTTCGAGTAGTCATCCTTGCCGATCAATCTATCACACCAGTTCAGGTTAGAAGGGCCTTCTTTGCCTTAGATTTGCAAATTCCACTAGTGCGTATTGAAGACATTAGATTGCCTAACTAGTTTGTCTGCATCCCACGCATATTCCATCCCCACCGGCTATCTCGGCACGACCTCGGGAGGTCGGGTACGCGAAGAGTTACTTGTAGATTCCCACGCTCGCTTGTCGCTTTTCCAGATTAATGTTTCATGAAGATCACTTCATTATCATATCACATATATCCAATCACATCTATACATCATATATTAAAAATTCTAAGTCTACATCACGCATGTATGCTAAAATCTAATCATCAAGCATTGTATCACTAATGGGGCTAGAGGGGTTGCACATGATCACAAATCTATCCCCATCACACCAATATCAAAAATATAAACATGTTTTACTCAAAGTATCTCATCAAACATACAAGTATGATATCAACTAAGGCTATCTCATAATCTAGCATGTGATACAAACATAAAGAAATAGATTAAGCATGATATCTCATATACAACATGTGATACATCGGTAATCCATCTATCATCATATATCATCGAAAATATATCCATCTATCATCATAATATCATCAAAAATATACTTGATCATGGGCATATATACAAAAAGTGCCTTCATCACGAGGCATGATAAAAAACAATACATATACATCCGTATAAAAGTATGCCTTCATCATGAGGCGGTACACCAAAAAGAAAGTAGTACATCTGGTACATCAATAAGAGAGTCAACCATGACTCTCACCCACGTCGGGGCTGCCTAGTTCCAATATGCTTGTAGATGGGGTAGCTGAGGTGTTGCACATGTAGAAGGTGTTATGTCATGCCGAATGAATCATGTTGAATTGTATCAAAGCTGAAATAACCCCAAAGCTTAAATGACCCATGTCTTTGCTCTCGAAGCCTCCTATCCTAAAGGACCCTCTATGGATCGCATTGATCATGATGGCCGATGAGATCCTGGATTGTGACTGCTATATGTTATGTGACTATACTAAGAAACCCTTCGTTTGGCTGGAATGACCATGTAGTATTGCATCCTATAATAGGTGGCCTCACCTACTACAAGAATACTATGCCCACTCATCAACTACATCCCCGAAGACGTGTCTTCCCGCTACAATGTATCACGCTCCCCGCCATAATGCTAGCTAGCTCTATTCATAACTATGACCGAGGTGCTATAACATGATCTCGCCTGTTATATCCTCGATCTCACCGTGTTAGTAGTTGTACTATCTCGCTATCACCCGGTCTCACTCTTTCTGGCTTGATCTCACTCTATCAAAAGTTGATCCCCATCCGCAAGGGTCTAATCCTCTCAATCGCCATCCGGAGATGTAGGGATGTCACCTATGTAGTTAGCTTTCGCTGCAAGGTAACCTCCATGTATCTCGGTATAGCCTACACATCCCGTGTATCGGGGATAACTTGAGTATTCTACACATCCTATGTATCCCTGTGTATCAAGTATAGCCTGTGTATCTTGCACATCATGTATATCTCATATATCATGATAGCCTGCGTATCCTATGTATCTTGTATGTCTAGAAAATCCTTCTCCATATCGTCATCATCCCAGTCATCTCCTCCACCTCCTGGTGGACTATGTCATGGACTCGCGTGAAGGGGTGATAAAGATACTCGCACTAGATCCTCAGATGGCATCCATGGTGCCACCACTTGTGGTTGCACCACTACCCACTACTAAATGAAGATAAGTCATTATACTACTACTCGGCTAGATCTGGTACCCCCATGTATGGTACTACCTATCCCTATGTCTTTGCATGTGCCTCTATCGGTGGATCTGGATCTTTTTCCTCATGTGCCACTGCATCCAATACCTCCTAGGGAATAGTCAATCAATGTGGTAGCACTACTGCGTGCACCACGCCGCATAGTCCGGTATAGTGCCTGGATCTACTATTTATGCCCGATGTACCCAATGTTGTGGGGCTACCCAGTGAAAATATCCTAAGGGCTCGATTCACCCTAATTGTGGTCCCATATCAAAAATATCTCTGTACCGACATGCATACCACATCTCATTTCTAGGAATCCCATGGATGAGACAAAACGGCACTATACCCATCCCACCTGTACCACTCTAAGACGCGACTCTTGCTACCAATGATAAAATGGTCTATTATGGTTGTCCTCAACTTGTTTGGATCCTACTGACCACCGATATAGCATGTATGACTGCCATATGATCATATGGGGTTGTAACTCATCAAATTTTCACCGGTAGTAGTCTGTCTCCCCCATGTAGCCATTTGTGAATATCATCTTCATCAGAACTTAGCCCATGAGATAAGGTTCTCCTGTAGAACCCGAGCTCTAATGCTCCTAAAGGACGTCCAAATAGCAATATGATCCCAAGCCCAGATTTGTAATAAAGTGGTAGGGCCCAAGGTGTCCCTCGACCATGATAGGCTACTAAATGCAAATCGAGAATACAAGTGAGCTAATATACACTGACCCCAATAGTAAAATATACCTCAAGCAGTCATGGATCACTCTAATAACACCCGAGGAAAATCATGTGCAGTCTTGTCAGAAGAACATGCCACTAATAAGAGCTAAGAAGTACACGGGGACTCATCCTAGCCGTTGATCGTCCATGCATCTCCTAACCAAAACTGACATACCTCGGCGAGGGATATTAGTCAATCCAAATATCATGGTCAGATAACGCTAAACCCGGTCCAGCGACCATCGTAGGTAATCAAATGACCATGAATCAGAAATCGTAAGATCCACCAAACATCCTCCAGTGTCACACTCATCTCACCGATAGGGAGTCAAATAGTCTAGCTCTCACTGCGCCATCTCTCAACTAAGGTTGTGAGTAGAAAGTGATCAAAAGTGATATGTGGCATACATGGGCTATATAGGATAAACTGTCACCTCCAGGGTGATCTCTAAGAAAATATGGTCCGGACATCCAAACCTCTCCTCAAAATTTTGAATTCATGCAAGCCACTCCCACATCCAAAGCGCATCTAGATATAACCTCGGATCCAGCTTAAGTCAATTATTATAGTCTTTCTTCTATGCTACCATGCAATTTCTTCTAAAAAGTCTAGTTTAGCATGTTATTCTTCTATTCCATCATTAAATTTCTCTATAATTCACCTTTTTCTTCTACGTGGGGTTTGCTAAAAACTAATTTTTTTCCTAAAAGTAATTTTAAATTTCCTTTTATGCGTAGGTGCCCCCTGTGTGCACCAGCACCATGTTCTCAGCATGGGCACTGCATGCTCGTGCGTAATCATAAAATCAAAAAAAAAAAAAACATTGCCAACATAGGCGCCCATGTTGTAGTTAAAAACTAAAAAAATAGGCAGCCAGACAGCACCCAGTGCCCATGCGTCGCATTCCAAAATTTTAAAAATCAAAAAGTAGGCTAGACAGCACCCATGTTGCCTCACAAAATCCAAAAAACCAAAAAGGAGGCCATCACAGCTCGCAGCACCCATCTTTGCCGCCTTACAAAATGCAAAAATCAAAAACCAGGCAAGCACAAATGCCTAAAGCGTGCATATTGCCTCACAACATGCCAAAAAATCAAAATACTTAGCCAACATAGGCGCTTAGGTGCCCATGCTAGCAAAAAAATGTCAAAAAAGCAAAAAAATGACCCAACATAGGTGCTCAAGTGCCCATTCTAGCAAACAAATATCAAAAAGCAAAAATTGAGCCAACATAGGTGCCAGGCACCACATCTTTGCCGCGAACAAAAAAAAAAAAAAATGCCAACATAGCGCCATGCTAGCAAGAAAAATCCAAAAATGCACAATGACCACCAATGTAGGTGCCTAAGCACCCACGTTGTGCCAACATAGGCCCCCAGTTTTTCCCTAAATTTAACCTAAAATGCTTATTTTTCGCTAAATATTCAAAAATTTAAATTGTTAGGGTGAAAGAGAGAGGACTGCGTACCTGTGGTCCATCCTCTGGAAGCACTAAGTAGTCCCTCACGTGGTCCACATGGTGCCTTCGATTCACTATCCTCGCCATTTCCTCCCATAGGTCAAAGCTCAATTCAATAGTCAAATGGTAAGGAAATGTGGTAAAATAACTTACTGCGCAGTGGCTTATATGCTCATTTCTACCTCCCGCAGTGTGTTTCCCACTTCTAAAGTTCCTCGAGACCGTTGCATTTCTTTTAAAATTCCTCTAACACTAGTCATGATGATTATTTTTTTAAAAATATTTATTTATGGCACATTTTCACTACGTTGGGGTATATTTTTGCTTCATGACGACCTTTTCTACTACATGGGGCATTTGTTTTTACGTCACGGTCATTTTTAATGTTGTCTCGTAACTTTGTTATTTATTCCATAATATTTTATTCCATAAAAATCAAAAAAATCAACACAATCACAATTTTTCAATATTTATTTTTATAAGATCATTAAAAAAAATTGTAAAAATTTAAAATTTTACAAAAAATGGTAAATGACATATACGCATGTGACTAAAGCCCTGTGTCAATTGCCTTATCTTTGAACATTGAAGTATGTCTTAGAAAATCATCTTTACATAGTTCTTGTTTGTTCTGGTCTCAAATGACTTGTGAATCATCGTGATCTACCTCCATAAGCAAAATCTTGGCTGCATATTATGTCGGCCCTCCCGTAATGTGATGATTTGTCTAGGGACTGTGTCAGTAGCGTATGAAATATTTTCCATGAGACTACTTGTGTCCTTTGTTATTCCCTCGCATATATCCTTGCTTGGGGCACCATTTTTAACCCTTGTCATTACAACACAAACATTTGGGAACTACATCTTGATAACAAAAACATTAGTGCAACTGTCTTACATGTTGTTTGTTTGAGTGTGTGTGATTATACTAGTTTCTCTGTTAGGTTAGCTGGTTTACTTTCTCATATTGCATTGCATAATGTATGTTGCATGGAGTGAAATATCATTTTACTTTCTCGTATTGCATTTCATAATGTATGTTGCATGGAGTTACGTATTTTTAGTAGTAAACAATTGTTAGTAATTTAGCTTTTCATGTTATCTTACACTTTTGTTTATTTTAAATAAAGGATAATGATGTAAACCTAGAGGAAAAATGATATAAAGCAGATTGATTATGGAAAATTTGGATGTAAAGGTTGGACTTGTCCTATATTTCTCCATTGATCATTTCTTCTCCATTATCATTTATTACCATTACTAATTTTCTCTCCTAAGAACTCAAGGCAATAAAAACCATGTTTATCTCTATCATCATTCCTCAATACCTAAGGGTTTTGTGCCCGTTCTAACCTATCTTCTTCTATCCATTTCAATCATATTTACGATCATCGATTGACTTTTGTAATCTTATCACCAAAACACACACAAATCACTCTTAATCTCACCAATTCCGTTATAATTAGTGATATTTACTAATTAAGTAATGTTCTTGCCACTTTGGTCGGTTAAAAGAACTTTGTTGATCACCAAACATCTTTTGCATTCAGGATGCCACTTTACGATGAATCGTAAGTCAAAATCCTCTTCAAAACAAACAATTAGTATTTATAGGCTAAATAAGCCTATTTTGCCCTTGATTTGGTCAATATACCCTAGTATTGACTCAAACCCCTCTTCCAACCACTCAAAATCACCCCATTCACCTCCACAACGTCTCAACAAGTTTCAAAATATTATCCTAGCCTCCTAGTTTACCCTAAGTGGTTAATTAAGGCTTCATACCTCTTAATGACTTGGTAATTCATTAATTGTGATTAGCAAGACCTAATCATGATTAGTAATTCTAATCTAATTTGGGGCTTTTAGTCCCACATGCACCAAAATACAAGTTTCTCCTAAAATGCAAACTATAAAAAGAGTTCACCTCTTACCTTAATACTTTACACCATGTTTTGATTTGCATATCATATAATACATATGATTTCTAAGCCAAGTCCAATCTTTGCTTAAAACCTTCAACAAGGTTAGTAGATGAATATCTAAAGTGACTTAATAAGTCATTTGGATATTTTATTTCACCATTGTCTAACTAGTAACCATAACCATTTGATTGCCCCTTAGTTCTATTTAGGCCCATGTTAGGAACTTAATCATATTAGTAGGCATGTTTAGTTAGTTTTGCATTGTTTTCATACTAATTAAGCATTCTTTTAAGCTTCTATCTTATTGTTACATTCATAGGCTTAGAGCCCTAGCTAATTAGGTGACAATGGTGTTATCCTTCCTTGTTTAGCTTTGTAGTTTTCTTTGTAGATTTTAGGGTTCTTTCACAATCTCATCATCTAGCATATCCCTCAACATAAGCAATGCAAATTTACTACTAGCATTAATGAGATTCCGAGCTTCGTTGGCACTTACCAAAGATATCTTTGAATCTCCTTAATAGGTTGAAATGGACGTAACTCTTACCATACTTTACCAAGAGGTATTGATTGGCTCTCTTTACGAAGATAACATCCTTGACATATAGATATGGGCTGCCAAAACCACACCACACACATCAAGGGGAACAACATTCACAGTTACCCCATAAATAAACTTTTTGTCAATACCAAAAGTGATCTTACACTGCTTCGTTACCTTGATGTCTAAACATTTCTTTACCCAACCCAAATAATATGGGATTTGGTGACTGTAAGTTTCCAACTTCAACCCGTTCACTAACTCTTTACTAATTTAATTAGCTTGAGAACATGTATCAAAAAGAGCATCCACCTTAGTTTTCTTCACTTGATTCTTTAAATGAAAAGGCTTTGTTAGTTCATTTTCTGAGCAACATTGTTACTACCCAAACATACCTCTCTTCAAATGGAGGCTCAACACATAGTCTCATCCACCTCTTCACCGAAAAATAATTCCTCTCCATAGAGGGTAGCCATAGCCTTCTTTTTATTCTTCTTGTTTTTGAAGAGATGCAATTTCGGATGGAGCTTCCAACATGTCTCCTCGGAATGAGTGTCAACATCAAAGTTCCCAGAATGAATTTTAGTATCCTTTTTATAAATAGAAGTAGCATTGTTCTTACCCTTTCCTTTTCCTTTATCCTTCTACTTGGCATTACCTTGTTTGTTCAAAGCATGCTGAGAGGTATATGAACTCTTTTTCTTGTCCATCTCCAAATAACGAGCTTACATACAAGCTTCATCTACATCTGTAGGTTTGGCCAAGAGGATAGGTCTCCTCAAATGGCTATGGATTCCACCGATATACTTCATCAATAGGTCCCGATCTGCTACATCCTTTCCCATCTGAATAGATTTCTTTCGGAACTCACTGGTATACTCCTGCATAGTTTGGCCTTGTTTCTACCTGAGATATTGCCAATACATGGACCTCTCTTCCTCATAACAAATAGGATAAAACTACTTTTGGATTAGCTTCTTAAAAACATCCCACTTAGTAATTGGAGGAAGTTTCTTAATAACCAATGTATGAACATAACTTTCAAACCAAGTTAAAACATGTTTGGTTAATTTTAACCGAGCAAAGGAAATCTTCGACTTTCATTAATTTGATGCAAACTAAAATATACCTCCAGTTGATATGGCCAATGGTTTAGCTTCTCAAAGCATTCACCTCTCCAACATAAGGCTCAATTTCGATCTTAGCCTCTACTTTGAATGGAGGAGGTATGGGAATGGCATGGGATGGTTCTTCTTCACGAACCTCTTCTTCACGATCTTCCAGTGTCTCATTTGTAACACCAAGCTTTTCCATGAGTAGTCTCATGATGGACTCAAATTTCCCAATGGACAAGGAGATATTTCCCACATCTTTGGACAAAATTTCCACATTATCTTCAAACTTGTAGAACTACTCTTCACCATTGTCCTTTGCATCATCTCTTTGAGCCATCTCTCGAATTCCTTACTTGCACTTCCTTGTAGAAATATCTGCTTTCAAAGGAATAAGGCTACCTCCACCAATTTATTTTCCCTTTTGGGTAAGGGCGTCTAACTATAATCTCAAAACAAGTTAACCACACAAAATATTGAAATCTTAATTGCTCTGATACCAATCGATCCAGTAAACTCGCCTAACTTTAACAATTAACATATCACTATGCTTGTGAATATGAATGAAATATGCGAGTTCTTTATTAAACCAGTTATTGTGTAATATCAACCAAAATCAAATTGTAAATTGAAAGGAGAAGAGACAAGAATGAGACAAGATTTATCTTGGAGAAACCCGATGTGGGAAAAACTCCAGTGGGTGAGAAAATTAGCTCCCCTTCACTATGTAATCTCAAAATGATACAACTTACTACCAATTTGGCCTTCAAGAAAGATGAGACTCCTTTAATTGTATCTACTTGCTCTCAATTCTCTCAAACAACAAGAACTCTTTAATATGAACAAACAAGACAAGAATCCAACTCTCCAACTTTTCTCACACTTTGAATTCACCCAAAACACTTGATTGAATCCTTAAAAATTATTGTATTTATAGATGCTCATCTCAAGGATGCGTGGAGAGGTGAAATGAATACATTGGGGAGCTCAAACATTTTCAAATGTTGAGTTCCCGAGTTCTAGAACCGTATTGCACAAGATAGCCACTTGTTGCAGACCGACGGTTGCATGACCAACAACTTAAAATCCATGAAAAAGAACATGAATGGCCCGGAACTTCATTCAAAGGTGTTTGGATCACCTCTATCTTGAGTGGAGCATCCGGGTGCGGACATAATAAGTTCGAACCTATGGAGCGAGTATCGGACATAGAGAATACATAAAATTGGGATTTTCCTAATCCATTTTTGGATCACTACTACATGTGATCATACAAGTAAGGTCAAGGTCTTACCACAACAAGAACCTCTCCAGCTCTATCGTAATTCTAGAAAACATGATATATTATTTTCACTACTCGATAATCACTTAATTAATTTATTACCTAATCATTACCACCCTCCTCATTGAGTTATTCAATACAAAAGTAGACCATATTATAATTACCATGGGATTAATGGACATTGTGATGAAAATTTCTATGCTTTAGAAAAAAATATGACATCTGGAGTGTAAGGGTTTCATTTCATTTTCTACACATCATTCTTCTCACGCTCATCTCCAATTACTAAATCCCAATGGGTTCTTAAATCTGATCCATCTATGTCTAGTGAGCATCATGCCATACTAATGTTCCTTCTCTAGTAATTCAAGAGCCACCTATTCAACTAAGTATCATACCACCTATTATGACATTTGTAGTGTTACCGATCGTAAATATGTAACCACCATTAAAAGAAGCACAACTAATTCCCCTACCACAAGTTGTGATCCGTCACCTACTTACATTTCCTTCGTTAGACCCAAAATATGATGTTAGTCACACTCTTGCTTCTACCTACCATTGTGATGACCATATATTTTCTTATGACACATTTCAAAATCCACCACCATGGCATGGTATTTCTGACATCATCACATAGATATCCATTACTCACACACTTGGGGGGCATCAAACTCCCCCATAGTCACACGTTTTAATAAGTAGTTTCCTATCCATATTACTCTCACATTCACATCTTTTCATTACGTTTCACGTCAATATTTCTAGTAACACTTTCTCTTATCTACACTATGATCACACCTTGCTACATCTATTTATGCTCTTATGCCACTCCCTACATTGTTTTCACCTTATGCTTAATTATGGATCCTAATATTCATAATACACATACTATAAACTATACGTACTTTGGCTACTCTTACTCACAATGATCACATATATTTTCCAAAGAACTCTTGATATACACAATTTGGTGGCATCATTATTCTCCCTCCTTAGTTGCTAATTATACCATTGATTAACTAAAAATGGACTAACTATGTAGTATAGAGATAATTAATCTAAGCTATGAACAATTGTAATAAAGTAAATAAATGTAGTAAATAAGAATGTAAATGAGCTAAACAACTATGCAAAAGGAAATGCTAACCCTAATATGTAAGAAGGAAGATGACATAACTTAGTGAATAATGAGATGCCTGTTTCGGAGAGTGTTGTAGAGAGGATTGGAAAAATCAGAGTAGGAACGGTTTTTCAGAAGTCTTGAAAAGGATGGATTTGGAGGATCTAACTGGACTGGAGAGCCTAGAGGAGGACTGGAGTCCCTGTGGGTGCTCGGTCTACAACTGGGCACCTTGGCCTATGTAAAAGCTCGAAATTGGTTTTTACAGAGCCGAAGATGACCTAGAACCTTTGTTATGTGTTGCATTAACTTCATTGTCCTACGCTAGATGTCACCAATAATCCACAATGAAAGAAAAACTTGCAAGACCCCAAAATAAGCATCAAACCCTAAAAAAAGTAATGAATATGAAGGGGTCATAATGACCTTAGCTACCATAATGGTGGAATTACTAACTGAGTGTTGCACTACATCTCAGAACCGATGTAGTTCTATGTGCAAGTGTGTGTGAACATGCCCTAGGTTGCTCTCGTACCATTCACACTTTGTGAAGTAACAAACAATAGATAAATGTATAAAATGTAATAGTATGTGTGCATGGAATAAAATATAATCCCTCTACCTATGAAGTGTGAGTAGATGTCCTAGACTTGTGCCTTCATGATGGAGCTATGTGGATGCAAGTGATCTCCAATGCCATAGATGGATGTAACTCTAGATGGAGTGATACTAGTAAGTGATGCTAGGTCCCTCATTATGGTCTCATAACTTTATATTTATATGGTTCTCTTGAAAACTTTAACACCATAACAACAACATAAAAAAAAAAATAGGCACATCACGATGTCTACACATGCATTTCCACCCTAGGTTCATTTTCATCATCACGTTTTACACTTTCTCCTCCTTAGCATCTAGGCTTCACACTTTTTATCACTCCACGCTTTGTCTAGTCCCTCGACATGCTTTCCTCATCGATCTACATGGTTATCGGATACACATATCTTATCTACTTCATGTTACTGAGCTTTTCATTCGCCAACATAAAGTGGGGGAAAATGTAGACACAAAATCATGCACTTTAGGTAATTATCTAGTCCTGGTTACATAGTACTATTCATATGATTCCTAAGTAGGAAAAGTACTAATTAACCCATATATTAGGCCACCTTTCTTTTCTTTCTGTTACCACTTTTGGTCTTGCACCCTTACTTGCTCAGTCTACCTTTTTATAGCTCGACTTTTATCATCATGGACACCAATGCCCAACCATGATGTCAACACCAAGTGCCCTCATCTCCTCTGGGCACCCTAACCCCTTTGTACTTTACTCACACTTTTTGGGTCCTTTCTAGCCGTTTGAGCATCTTATCTTTTTGGTAGTCAACCTTTTCAAGGTTGATTATGAAATTCAAGCAAAGGAATCATATAAATATAAAGTTATGTGATCATAATAAAGGACCAAACACTAAGCATTAGTTATCACCACCTAAGGTTGCATCCATCAAGCATCTAAGAGATCTATTGCATCCATATAGCACTATCCAAGGGACACAAGGGTTGGTTATTTTGCATACACACTTCATAGGATGGAAGTTCATTCTATTCCATGCACACATCAATTACATTTATTTACATCTAGATTTTTCACTCGCATTATCAAGTATGAATCACATAAGAGCCATCTAGGGCACGATTCCACAAACACATGCACACATAGATCTATATTGGGTCCGAGATGTAGTGCAACACACAGTCATAAGTTCACAATTGTGATAGCCGAGGATAGTCTGACCCCTCATTTTGCATCATTTTTAGGATTTGATGTCATTTTGCATCAGAGTGACCAAAGGAGACTAATAGTGAACACCTTATGACCACTTAGAAGAGGTTTGGTGAGCTTTTTGTAGACCCAAGAAGCGAGAAACAAGCCTAGGGCGCCCACAGACGACCACCCTGTCCCTCTCCAGTGTACTCCGGCCTGTGCTATCTCTCCAGATCTACATTTTTTTGGGTCTCTGTGTGACGCTCCTACTGCTCTATTCACTTGGTCAACACTTTGGTACACTCCAGATTTTATTATGAATCAACTAAGTACCTTTTTCTCCTCCTTGCAACTAGGGTTTCATAATTTATTGCTTAGTTTTCTTGAGTATCATTTATGTACTTAATTGCATATTTATTTACTGCTACAATAACATCATATTAGGCTTTTATTTCCACATTTATCTTAATTAGAGAGAGAGAGAGAGAGATTCATTAAAATCAAAGTGAGGTTTTTGTTCTTAACTTCATAATCCTATAAATTCGTTTAAGAGAGAGGGGGAGTGAGAGGGGGAAAGGGGGAGGGAGGAGAGAGAGGGAGAGGGAGGGGGAAAGTGAGGGGGAGGAAGAGAGTGAGAGGGAGAGAGGGAGAGGGAGATGGACATAAGGAAAGGGAAAGAGAAAGGGGAGGGAAAAGGGAAAGAGGAGGGAGAGAGAGAGTAAGGAGGGAGAGATAAATAGAGAGAGAGGGAGGGGGAGAGAGAGAGAGGTTTTTTTCTTAACCTCATAGTCCTATAACTTCACTTTTATGAATTGTTTTACCTTTTGGATGTTGGTAAGAGGATTTAATTTAGAAATCCCATGGACCAAGTTTGATCATCAAACACGACATAATTTTTCGTAGTATTTCCTTTTGAATTAGAACCTTGTGTTTAAATACTTGTAGCTGTTATCCAATTTTGCACATGTGGCAAGATTGGACAACGGGGTCCTATCACGTTCAAAATGAAATAATAGTCCCAAGAACCCACCTCCGGTTATTATCGAGATACAATAATTAAAAATAATTCCTAAATTGCATATGAAGAGATCACCTAGCATCGGAAGGCACCCAGTTGATCTCAACTCAGTGAAGAGTTTGGGGTCAAGTTGATAGAGAACCCGGTGTCAAATTGATAGTCATCTCGGAAATCATCTTGGTAGAGTCTCTCAGTTGTAAGAGCTCGATGAGATCTTGTTAATACAAAATATAGCTAGTCAAAAATTGACAACCGAAAGGAACTCTATAAGGATCTCGGTAGGGATCGATGCAAAAAGATGAAGGCCGAGTCAAGGAAAACTAAGTTAACATGAGGCTAGGTCTAATCCATTAAGACAATGCTCGACCAACCACTTGGGAGAATTATCTTGTTTGACCGAGATGATATGAGATTATGCAGATATGGGAGGTTCAACATCATTGAATCTTGGGTTTGTAATTACGTAATGGAAGGACTTCTATCAACCCAGGAAGATAGTATAAGCATCATAGGATACCAATGTAAAATTGAGTCAAACCGACATCTTTAAAAGAGTTGTGAATTATAACGGTGTTCAGACCTTCCTCGGCCGAGCATTCGGTGCACAGGCAATAAGCATGTTGCAGTATAGTAGAAGCCTTTTTGAGCGCTTCCAACAAGCAGGTTGTCCAACTATGTTGTTATCTGTTCAGTATCGAATGCATCCTCAAATTCGGGATTTTCCTTCAAGATATTTTTATCAAAATTGATTAAGTGATAGTGAGAGTGTTACCGGGAGATCTGATGAAATTTATTACAAAGATTCTCTATCGAGACCTTACTTGTTTTACGATGTAACTCATGGAAGTGAATCTCATAGAGGTGGATCTGTTTCATATCAGAATATTCATGAGCATCTTCAACGAGTCACTAAGTTGGTAGGCATAAAGGTTTCTGTTGAAATTATCACACCTTACAAGCTACAGCTGAAATGTTTGCACCGAGAGAATGATGTCTCCTCACGCTGAGTGGAAAAGTGGAAATCAGTGGCCATCTGTCCAAAATGAAATATGGCCAAATAATGATGAAACCCCGCACTCCAATCCCAGACGTGGAAAATAAGGTGAGCATTGCAAGGGAAATGACGTGATGTCAAGCCATCGAGAAAAATTCCGAGCGTGGGAGAAGATTGAGTCTACTGCCCAAAAATCGGGAGCACGATGATGGTAAACCGAGCAAGTAATCCCGCGCATGTGAAACATTTTACTATATTTCCAAGGTCAGAAATTTGATGATGGCAGGCCTAGTCAAGCTGTTCACTCCGCGTAGGGGAGATTCAGGTGAGCATGGTCAATGGGAAATATGGGGATGGAAAACCAACATGAGACTTCCACACGGGCCATGTAAACAGAAATCAGAGCACGTTGGTGAATTTGGAGGAGGAAGTTAAAAGAACGAGTCAAATGCCGAGTGGAGCGGCGCATGGACCTTGAATGCATCGCAAAGTGAGGAACACCAAACATTGAAAGGATATCGGTAAAATGAATAACAAGTGTTCGTCAAATGAGAATCAAGACTGAGTTGAGGTCTGAGTCGGGGTGGAGATCAAAGGATGCGAGGAAAGAAAGGCCAATCAATCATTTCATTCTGCGCCTTCATCTCCAGAGACACAAGGATTCTTTGATCATCCTTGGTGAGATTGCAGAAGAAAAATTTCACATCCACTCTTGTATGGACTGTGGATTGGGTTCCATAGATCATACAAAGAAAGTGTCTCCTTTCATACAGATCCGCCCTTGTCAGATTCCAATCGAATACCGAATCTGCTCGGACTTTGAATCAGCTTTAATGGTTGCCACGACCTTCTCCTCATCCTCTCGTACAATACCCCGAACTTGATGTGGGCAAGTGACAAGCTCCCACGCACAGGCAGCAGGCATGTTGCAGTATAGTAGAAGCCTTTTTGAGAACTTCCAAAGAAGCGGGTTGTCCAACTATGTTGTTATCCTGCTCAAGATGATCGAACGCATCCTCAAATTCGGGATTCTCAATGCTCTAGCATAATGCACTGTAGGCTTATCATTATTCGAACTCGAGATCCATGGCACTGCAGAAATAAATATTCACTTCCGTGTATGATGGATTGGAGTCACACTATTCAAGGCTTCATAAAATTTCCTCGAGTCAGGAGATGGAAGTTTATTACGGTGCAGAATGAAATGATTCATATTGCAAAGCATTTTTCTCCTAGAAATGAATTGAATGTGAAGGTCAACTCAAAATGAAAATACGGTTGGCCGTTTTTTATGCTACATCCTTGTTACTTGTAAATGGTCTCTTTGAGAAACTCGAGGGCAATAGGCAATATTTATACCCTTCCATTATGTAATCCATGCATAATAAAACTATTCTTTTACCAGTTTAGAGAAACTTGTTTTTTACAATGGATGATTATACTTTGTAGTTTCAAGCTAATTTTATCTAGCTTTATTTCTATTAGATTTGATCCACGACTAAGGAAGAATTCATATGGTTGTTACCTATACATTTTTCCAAGGTCCTCTTGGTTGCCCTATTGTTCAATGTATTTTTGGAGGGCTTCTTTTATGTGTTGCAAATTGTAACATAAAGGATCTTTTTAGTTTACGGAAAAATGAGTATATTGTGTAGCTCATGTGGCATAATTGTTGATTGGAGCCGAGATTGTAGAGTGCACTGCCAAAATACCGAAGGGCTCTTTGGCCAAGAATCAGTCTTAAGGGTGTCTATCGACATGTTATGGGCATGAACCTGGGTCATCATCATGGCAGCATTAGGTCTTTATTGGTAATGGCATTTTCTCATCGTTTGGAAGGTACAATTGTGCTTATTATGGCAAAGCCAAAACATTCTTACTACAAGTGTTATATAATAAGGAAGAACCATGAGCATTGTGGTAAAACCATTCTTTTCAGAAATGTTGGGTTAAGCTCGGTATTCAAGTGAGTTGAGCCAGAGAAGAACTCAGGAGTTCGGTTCTGGAAAGAAGGTAAGATGACACGAAGCATCGAGAAGAGCTGGTGGAAGACGAGTTGTGGAGAATTGAGTTCATTTTGATTAGCTCACAAGGTGTTCAAAAAGCCATGACGGTGGGGTAAATTGGCTCCGGTCGAGCTTATAGAGGATTCGAAACTCACCGAGTTGGGCTATGTGCAGACTCTATCCACATGGACCCTCCTCCTCTTCAAGTCAAACGGTCAACAGGGGTCCCGACATTATGTTAATTGATTTAATATTTTTATTTAAATATTTTAATAATAATATTTATTATTATTATTCAAATATTTTATTTAAATATTCTTTTAATTAATTGAGAAGACTAGGTCATCAGGCAATTAATGACCCATGATGGAACCTTCTCAGGTGGTTCAACTAACTGTAATAAATACATCATGGGCCTTCAATTTAGGAATGTAATTATGACATTTCCTCTTCTTTCTCACATATTCTTCTCTAAATGTAAGTTGGAAGCTCATTTCAAAGGGTTCCAAATAGCCTGCATAAGTTGGACGATTAGATATCTCAAAGTAGTGTATACTTTTCAAGAATCCTCTCTCTTATGCAAGTTGTTCTTATGTGTTGAGAGAACTTTCAAGCCTCCTCTTCAAGACCTGTAATGCCAAGTATTGCCTCTTCTCGAATGTATGATGCATTGTGCATGTTATTGAAGCAATAAAAGTGTGTGTTTTGTGACTAATCACGGTCATTTCATCCTTCTATGCTTCTTTGTGCCTTTCTCGTACTTGCAGGTACACTATGCAAGTTTAAGTTTCTATTGGAGGTTCTTGGAGTTCTGTGCTTATAAAGTGGTGGAGTATTGCATGCAGTTGAGTTGTGGTGTTTGTTCACCCTTATTGAGTTCATCCTTCTTCACTGGGAAGCGGTATATTTCTGGTCTCGATAAAGTTTAACAAAGGGAACGTGTGTCTCTTAGTTTGTGGTATCTTGTACCCTCTCTAAGTTGCAGTAGGTGAGGTTGACCTGTGGTGCACACACCCTCTTCAAATTAACCCTTCCTGAGTTTGGAAATACCCTTTATTTGGTGCATCACCATCCCTAGTATAATTTCATTTCTGTAAATCTCTTTCCCTAAAAACCCATGAAGATGTTAGCATAGGATTAGATAATCATTTTTGTTACACTAGGAGTAGTACAGCACTTAGTTTAGGAAAAGGAAGTTGGCCTTCTCCGGAGGTTCACTTCGAGCCCAAGTCTCATAGCTTGAGAAGTGATCCCATGTGTCCCAATCACACCGAACGTCCTATTCACATCCTAGCCATTCGGAGGGTGCAGTGATTTGGCGACAACAAGTAGCCATGTGTAAAAATCCAAAATAAGGCTTGGTTGAATGACTAAGCCATTTTCTTAGGTATTGAATGGTCATGGTTTGACCAATATACCCCAAATCATTTTGGGAAAGTCCAAAATTACTTACCAAGAAAGCAAAACATGAAAAACTAGGTCATCTAAAATAGACCCTAATAGTATGATAGCTAGATACCAAGATGGATGAATGGCCACAAGGAAGTGGCCTAGTAGGAAGGGTTCAACAGTTTAACCCCTCCTAAAAATATATTTTTGTGAAAGAAAAATTATAAAGTTGAGTATAGTTTTAAAATTAAATAAGGTTATAATTATGGGGTATGTATTTACAATTTTATTATGAGGGTCATAAATATATAACTAAAAGAATGTATTTTGATTGTTAATAGGGGTTATAAATGTTAGGAAATAAAGGATAAAATATGTGGAATAATCCCTCACAGAATCGCAACAGAAGAAACTAATATGCAGAAATTATTACAGATCTCAAATAAAATTGTAGAATAAAATAACACAACACAAAGAGACAGTATTTAACGTGGTTCACCCAATTTGGGCTATGTCCACCAAGAATCACTTGCTCAGATTTTATTACAAGCCACCGCTCTCTCAATACAATACCCAGATCCGTTTGGAGCTATGCTCAACAAACTCTACAGAATTCACAGCCAAATTCAAAACACATCTGCAATACATTTGCTTGTTCATCTATCATATGCATGAGACCATATAAATAGACAATCGCTAAGCAGCTTTTACAAAATCGTGGGTATCAAAACCATGGGAAAACCCGTCCCATAAACCTATGGGTCAAAAACTTTCCCATATGAGAAAAGCATGTTTCCGATATTTCGGGTGCAATTTTTCGAGGCCAAAAAATTTACGCCTAAAAATAAAATTCGGGGCTGCACCCCAAACCCCGGCGAGGATACATGAAAAGTGTACAGTACTCTTAGTGTACAGTCTTCAACACTTTCACACATGAAAACAAGCTCCACAACCTAACAATAAATTTGTAAATCGTGGATTATAGGTATCAAACATATTGATCTAGAAACATTTATGTAGTTGTTAACATATATGAGTCAATTGAACATAAGATAAACCTTATGTAGGTCTATAAAATAATTCCTCCCTCAAATGAGAATTTTGGAACCAATTTGCTTTTGTTAATAATGATTTCCATGATGTCGTAACAACATAATTATTGGAGATACCAACTATAGAGGAAAACTACCAATGAAACCTAATTTTAACTAGACTCTTTTTTTGGTATTACGACTTGACCAAACTCTTTTGTGTGACATAACCATAGTTCGTTATAAATTTTAATAGTCACTTTCAATGATTGAAACCGGGTGCTAAGGTTATTTCTAAATTGTTGAGAAGTGAAACTTTATGTTGCAACCCTAAGAACAAGAATTTATCTTTTCAACACTATAGAACTTCAATGAAATCTAAATTTGGTGAATGAATTGAATGGTCATATTATATAATCAAGATTAGATTTAAAGTTTATTTAAATGTGGGAAAAAATAAGCATTTTGGATATATTTTAATAGTCACTTTCAATGATTGAAACCGGGTGCTAAGGTTATTTCTAAATTGTTGAGAAGTGAAACTTTATGTTTGTAACCCTAAGAACAAGAATTTATCTTTTCAACACTATAGAACTTCAATGAAATCTAAATTTGGTGAATGAATTGAATGGTCATATTATATAATCAAGATTAGATTTAAAGTTTATTTAAATGTGGGAAAAAATAAGCATTTTGGATATATTTTAATAGTCACTTTCAATGATGAAACCAGTGCTAAGGTTATTTCTAAATTGTTAAGAAGTGAAACTTTATGTTTGTAACCCTAAGAACAAGAATTTATCTTTTCAACACTATAGAACTTCAATTTGAAATCTAAATTTGGTGAAGGAATTGAATGGTCATATTATAAAATCAAGATTAGATTTAAAGTTTATTTAAATGTGGGAAAAAATAAGCATTTTGGATATAACCCTAAAGTCATAAAAGTTTAGTTGCAAAACACACAAAAAAATATAAATCACTCAAAATTTCATCAAAAATCAAACCAATCATCGTTGATTTAAGATCGGTGACATTTTCACTCAACCAATCGATGACGATCCACCCAATCACCACCGATCCGACATTCCCACCTCAAAAATTCAAAAATAAGTACAAAAAAATGAAAAATCAAAACAAACACCAAATTCAAATCTACTTACCCTCTCTTGGTCCTTTCACTGCTCTCTACTATTTTTGTTTGCCTCCATCTCTCAAAAACACTAAAAACAATTACCAAGAGCTCTCAAATCGCATGCACAATGACACATTCTAAATGAGCCATTTGGGCAACTAACTTGGCTTATATATTTTTAGTTTTGGAATCACCGACAATCCTAAATCACTTCTAATCGTTGTACAAATTTCGGTGATCCATAATAGCCATTAAATTAAGCCATTTCTACACAAATTATTAGTTTTGTTCACCTAGACCTCTCCTATCACACTGTAACTTCATCAAAAGATTTATACAATTTTTCTTTGAGCTCAACACCTTGTCACATCTCTATTTTTGATAATATATCAAGTTTTGCACTCCCCTGCAGATGTTTCCTTTGACCCTTTGGTCCCACGACTTCACACATATCCATGAAAGAGATCCTATTGGATCCTCTCCATGCAAAAAGTCTTCCTAAAACATGTTTCTATAGGTGTTACACATTAACGATGCCCTCCAAAGGCTAGATAATGTTCCCTACTAAGTGTTTCCAAGATTACTACCATCTTTACAAACTTCTCCAACATGGTCATTTAAAACTAAAACCCAAAACCATGTAGCATCTTAAAACAAACATTTCCAAACAATCCAAATCTCTTCAATCCAATGACCAACATAGTCGGTCATTGGCTTGAGGGGGAATAATATCCTTATCACAAAACTGGGGCATCCTCACACTAGTTTTTGTCTTGTAGCCTGTGCCTATAAACAACTCAATAAAAATGGGAAAATGTAGACACCATTTTTCACCCCTAGGTGGCCCAAACACATTATCATAATTATAAATATAATCTCTATCCTAAGTATACTTTAAAATTACCATCGTAAATACTAAAAGCTGCTAATGTAAATCTCATTTACCCTCCCCTAACCATGTAAAACAAACCTAGCCTAAATTACCATGCGAAATCTTAACCCCCTAATCTCTTACAACCCAAATCTCTAACCTCCCATGGTCTACCAAGCAACCTAAGGCCTCACATGGAAAGTGGTTTCAATCATTTCCCATATTTTCCTTTGTTGGTTTGTAACCTCCTTGGAAAAATTGATGGCGATCCATGATCGTCGGTGATCATTGCGGATGTCATAAATTCTATAAATAGTAACCCTCTATCTCCAATTCCCAGTTAGTCAGAATTTGGATTTAAGGATGAATTGTTGCACCTATAAATAGCATCACTATGCTTGGGATCACTCACTAACACTATACTACCAAGTTTTGGAAAGCTTCATCGATCATTGGACAACCTATTTGGGAGCTCTATCACTTTCAGATCATCTTTCAAGGTTAGTACACCTTTTTGCATCTTTATTAGGTCTATTTTTACTCTCATGATAATCTCTTATCAGTCATCTATATCATCTTGCATATCCTTCCCAAGATCTTCCTCTCATTTAGTCATTTAGCCTGCCTTTAGAATATCTATAGTTTAAATAGAGATCACCATCGATTAGTCCCTTGGCCTCTTTTTCCTTCATTTTCCTCCTAAATACATCTAAATCTCCATTTTTTCATAAACCTATAGGTTCCTTATAGTTTACCTCAACACTGTCGAATATGTCTATCACTAATTAGTGTATGTTTTATCAATATTTTGTCAAAGTTAGCATTTTATCCCTGATCACCGTCAATTTCCAATTGTCATCAATCGATATCCATAGCCTCTTTCCTTCTCATAAGCCTTGCAAACACATCCAAATTACTATTTTATGAATCTCACAGTGCCTCTAAACTCCTTCCAATCTGTTTTAACATTGACAACCCTTATATGACATTTCATTATCATTTGTTTTATCAGTATTTCATTAAAATAAACATATTACTTATGATCATCGTTGATCCCTATCTTTTCTAATCATTTCTAGCACATATCATATATTTTCAACAATCTATTTTGATCTAATTAGTTGTTTGTAAGATGGATGTTCGTAGATGACTATTCCATGTCCTTCACATCCCATCACCAACATATATGATCTCCCGATCATCCAACAATCGTTCGTGTGGGAAAAATTTGACATTGTCCATGAAATCAGCTTGTGTGCCATCACACTCTCTCCCAATATCTAAGAGAAAATATAAATCATACAAGAAGAGCGAGAATCCATGAAGAGTTCTAGTACAACTACTTCGAGGATTTTGAGCTTGCTACCACCCTTGCCTAGGCCACTTACAACACTGAACATGATCTTTACATCCCCCTTGAATTCTAAATATATTTTTTTCATTTATCTTATCATTATCAAAATACTTAATTGTATCAAATTGACACCCTTTAAGGAAGTCCTTCGAGTTCCTGGGATCGACATTTTCAAGAAACTTGTTCTCACCTTTATCTAATATCTATTTGTTTAGTTGACCGTTGTATACATTTCTTCTCACTTGGTGAAAGGAATAATCTCTATCATTTCTCACATATTTGATCATCTTGACATTGCATCGCCGCGACGGCATTGGTAAACCCTGTCTTATTCGAGTTTTTAGTATTTTCAAAGCATATATAACACCTAATTGAAAAACACCTTAAACAAATTCATCATGAAATCAAGTCTTTGAGGTGTCTACGTAACAAGTTTTTAGAGTTTTACGTAGAGCGTTACTTGGTGATTTTATGATATAATAGTTCACTTCATAAGGTTTTTTTACATCATGTACATTTGGGATGAATGGTATGATGCAATGTAGATTTTTTATTTTCTCAAAATGTATCGTTATACATCATATTTTAATTTAGCAGTTCACTTCTTGAGGATGTTTAACATATATATTCCTAATACGAGATGACACGCTACAATATATCATATTTTATAAAAAAATTAAAAGTGTGCATCTTAAAAACCATCTTGTTATTTTTTTACATTTTTCTTAAGTTTTATTTTATTTTATTTTATTGATTGGTAAACAAGGGTTGAAGGTTCCTTTACCCTTTGTTTCAATTTTTAATCACTAGAGTGATAACTAGTTTGGGGGAGAACCATGGGCCTCGGTTCCCAAAACCACACAACATCGACAAAATGCTATAACCCACATTGGGCATTAATTTGCACTAACCTTCGAACATTAGCCAAAATCAAAATTTCCCCCTCCATCATGGGACCTACCCATACCTTCCACAGGATTCACCGCTAAAGACTCACGACCACAATTGTCCTCAAATGCCTCAACATGAATCGAACCTTAATGGGCCTAAAAACATCCAAATGACCCAACCAACTTACCCTCACATCATTGGAAAATTTTAATTTCATTATTATAAATATGATTATATTTAATTACATGTTTATTTGTAAATATATTGTATCGTTGATTTAAAATAAATTTCACATAAAACAATATTAAAAATCTAATTATTTAATTAATTTGAAACTTTGAAACCTATAATTTAACCATAAAACTCTAGTGTATGATAACCATAAATAAGGAAGCACCTAAGTTCCATGGAAAAAAACAATTTGATAAACAATACTTAAAAATTTCATAGAAATTTAATGAAATGTTTTTTTACATAAGTCGCCTCCCTTACAACAATATTTATTTTGGAAAAATTAGAGTGAATAATTATATTTAAAACAAGGTCATGAGCAGCATATCTTTGCCGAAGTAAGTGTAATGCCTTTATACACAAGAATGAAAAATGTAAATATTTACTAGATCCTCGCCAAGTGTTGAACTAAATGAATGAGCGAGATGTCACATCATAGAGCATTATAAACGTAACTTCTAGATGACATGACCACCCTCACAAAGCATCGATGGTGTTTTACCAAATGTAACCACCAGGTATGTAATATGATCGATTTACCTTTGCTATTATACATTGTCATAGAGATTCAAAAAACTTAGAAAAGAGTGACAATTTTGTATTGATCATTATGAGACTAAAATTTCAATTTAATTAGAAATATAACTGCATAAGACATAACATTAATAAAAAGTAAGGCAAGTACATTTCAAAATAACATTAAATGTTATGAATATTAAATAAAGCTATAGAGGACAACCATGAGTGTTAATACACAAAAGTAGCACCAGACTTGTGAAATCCATGTTCTAATGAAAACCCCTAGCCTTCTCATGATTTGGTGGCCGTAAATTGATATACCCAACATGTATTCCCATGGTTAGAAAGAATACATTGTGTTTGTTGTTGTTTGTCAATGAAATCTATATGAAGCACTTGTCACATGTGCTTTCGAAAAGGGAACTGTATATTGTTGTATACACATTGGAGGCATTTGATTTAGATGCACAATAATATAACTAACAATAGTTGCTTTCACATTTTTCCTAGCATTTCCACACCCTGTCAATTCTTTGTTAATTCAAACTCCCGATGATTGTGCCATAATCAAACCGAGGCCACCTAGGTTATTCAAGATTTATTTAGTATTGCCTCCTGATTTTTAGGATTCCAAATCAAACTTCAGCAACCAATTGAGAGTAGCATTACAGTCCTTTCTATCATGTGGAGTACCCGATAAAGTTTGGGTGGTAAAAATCAAATTTGCATAGATGCTGATTTGTGAAAACTCTTCTCTCGAGAACAATGAACATCACCCGGAGAATGATGTTCTCATAAAAAAAATATTCATGGTAGATGACAAAATAGTCCTTTCTATTTGTGCCATAATATCTTCTCCATTCTTTTGTTATGTCCCATTATTTTTTAAAACACACGACACAGGACAAAAGCATCACCACAAAATCATCATAAATAGGTATACCGATGAAATGTTCCAATCTTCCAACAATAATGGATCAAATTAGAATGAGAAAGCTTAGAAAGAAGTAGGGATCTTCAACTTGAAATAAAAGCATGATTCATAATCAGACACACTACTTGTACAGTAAAATGCAACAATTATAAGCTTCTATTTTCTAGCTATACGGGAAGATATGGAGGAGTCATGGTAGCATTTTTTTCTTCTAATACAATACGGGTTGAGTAAATTATAAATACAAATTTTCCCTAGATCCTCTTGAAGACAAGCAAAATTCCCTAGAAATCATCGACAATAGTCACCATTGAAATTGATTTTCACTACCTTCACAAAATTCCAAAATTACTTACTTTGACTTCACCACTAAAATAGATGAATATTAGATTCATCCAACTCAATGTCTCCTCTGCAGCAGTTGAGCACATCATAAGTAACAACAACACTAATGGGTGCAACATGAATTAGTGTTTTTGTTACTCACAAAACAACGAGGCTCTAAAGACCTCCTCCTACATCAAAGGCGTAGAGAACCCTCTTGTTGAAAAACACTGAAAAATGTTAACTGCCCTCTGGAAATTTGCAATTTCTAGATAATGCCCTTTCAAATGACTCTGAATCAATGCTATACTCTCAGGATAACATCCACAAAATTGAGAAGAAACAAAATCAACAACATCTGAAGTATGTTGAATTTTTCTTGTAGTCATTCCCATGCATGCTTGAAAAATAATATGCTTGGGATGACAGAATTTTCTAGATTGAAATGGAAAATGGGTCATGGTACTACCACTAATTGCCTGGCTATACTCCTGAAGTATTCACTTCACCTGTTCTTCTTGCACACTATCAAAAACTTTATTCAAGAGATGACAAAGCATATTTACACCCCCAATGCATATTTACATGTAATGATATCTGATCTGGTTCTTGTCCAACCACAATAAAAGGCCCATCTATTACTTAGGCCAAAGGCTCTGTTCACGAGTAAAGCTCTGGGATACTGAAGCAAGTATCCTGCATAAAGTAGAAAAGTGTGAACAATCTTAACTAACAAATGTGAGCTCCTGATTATTAGTAATTAAGAGAAACTAGTTTCCTCGGAATATCTAGAATTTTATTTTGAAAGATCTGAGCAATAAATTACTATCCTCCAATAACATATCTAGCAAGAAAATATATGGACAAGTAAAAGAAGATATCCTACCAAGATAAAATAGTCAAATGAGTTTGTAAATGGCTATGAATATTTATATTGCAATTTACATAAATTGATCATTTCCCTTTGGAAAGTTGCCGACCCAGTGTCTTTGAGCTCTCCTTGAATTTGAATAGGCAAAATATCTTGGCATTTATTGCATGGTGATGTTTGAGAACACTCCTGAAGTCCATATTTCTCTTCACAAGGTGATCCATCCAGCTCCTTCACTATAAAAATTCATATTCTCCCCCATACAAGGTAAAGAAATCTCATGTAGAAATTCTCTAATTGAATTACCAACAGAGCCATCTAAGGAGAAAGAATTCTCCATATGAGTATTACAATCCTGTGATGGCTATGCATCTTTGAAAATTTCTTTTAAGATATCTACATCTTGATAGGGACCATTTAGTTTCTCAGTTTGTGGAAATCCATTTAGAGCTAAAAGGATGTTCAAACTTACATCACCTAGACACTCTGAAAAATCCTCTAATTTTAACACTAGGTGTGCATACTCTGCTGAATTTTTGTTGAGTTGTGGAGATCAATTACTTTAGTTTAGCTTGTAATGTAAAACTTGCTGGAAAACATAGTAACCGTCATCAGTTAGGAGGGACTGGCATCGGTCACCTAGAACCGACATCGGTCATGTAAGGAGGAATCGACATCAGTTAGGTAAAACCAGCGTCAATTACTGTGTGAGGATGTTTTAATTAACTCTCGGGAATTAGATCTATTTTTAGCATTAAAGTATATCTATTGATTGTAATTGCATGGCTAAGTGCCCTAAGTCTATAAACAACTATATAAGCATGAAAGCTAGGGTTTAGAAGAAAGTATTAACAAGAATTAAGAAGAACTTGCAAAAATTTGGTGAGAGAGAGAATTCTTGGTGATGAAGCAAAAGCTTGAGAGAAAGAAAGTATTGTACATCTAAGAGGTGTGGAAGATTGTAAATCTTCATTGTATATCTTGTCAAAGCTTTGGATAATAGATTGGCTTATTTCTTGGTGGACGTAGCCCACATTGGGTGAACCACGTTAAATCTAGTGTTGATTTATGTCTCTTGTTTTGTATATTTCTTCTGGTAGAATATCCACTTTTATTTGCATGTATGCTTAGATATGATATATTGTTTGTACAACCGGTGTGCTAACCCCAACAACTGGTATCAGAGCTTTGTTTGAGGGTTTTGTGTGTTGACAAATTTACTCACAGAGGGTTTTCTAATTGAGTGGGAGCTACAACAATGGTAGAAGAAAACAAATACAAGGTAGAGAAATTTGAGATGAAATTATCAATTATGGAAGATGCAGATTGAGGATTATCTGTATCAAAGAGATTTGTATTTACCGTTGGATGAGAAGTATAGACCTACGAAGATGACTAATGAAGAATGGAATATTCTTGACAAAAAGGCTTTGGGATCTATAAGATTGAGCCTAACAACATTCGTGGCTTCCAATATTACAAAAGTGACTTCTACGGTAGGGTTAATGAAATCTCTTGCTAATTTATATGAAAAACCTAGTGCTTCAAATAAATTTTATTTGATGAAGAAACTATTTAGTTCTAAGATACATGAAGGTGGATCTATTGTAAATTAGTTAAAATTGGTTGATATACCGTTTGATGATGAAGTGAAAGCACTTTTATTCTTATGTTCTTTTCCTGATAGTTGGGACAACTTGGTAATCGTTGTTAGTAATACAACATCTGCTAATAATATTTTGAAGTTTGATGATGTGGCTAGTATAATCTTGAATGAAGAAATTCGCAGGAAGAGTACAAAGGAATCATCATCTAGGAATGCTTTGAATGTAGAAAGTAGGGGCAGGTAGAAGGAGAGATCCAAGAGTAAGAGTAATGGAAAATCAAAGTCAAGGGATAGAAAATCTAAATCTAGAAGTAAGGGAATTACTTGTTGGAAATGTGGAAAGAAATGACATGCAAAGAAATATTGTTGGTTAAAGGACAAAGAGAACCAACAACTAGACAAAGGTAAATAAGAAAATCTTGCTACATCAGAGGTAATGCAAGATGCTCTTATTCTTTCTTTAGATAATAGAATTGAATCATGGGTTTTAGATTCAGGAGCTTCTTTCCATGCAACCCCTAATAAGGGTTATTTCAGAAATTATGTCTAGGGAAATTTTGGCATGTTTATTTGGGTGATGATGAACCTTGCAGTATTAATGGTAAAGAGGAAGTTCATCTAAAATTGTAGAATGGAAATACATGGGTATTGAAATATGTGAGGCATGTGCTAAGCCTTAGGAGGAATCTTATTTCTACAGGGAAACTAGGTGAATCTGGTTGCATGATTACTTTTACAAGAGACTCTTAGAAAGTCACCAAGGGTGATTTTGTTGTGGCAAGAGGTAAGAAGGTAGGAACGTTATATTTATCTACTTGTATTGTTGATTCATTTTCTACATTATCTACTTCAGATTCATATGCATGTATGTGGTATAACCGGCTAGGCCATATGAGTCAAAAAGGAATACATATCTTAAAGGCTAAGGGTAAGTTATTAGATTTGAAATATTTCGATCTTGATTTACTGTGAGCATTGTGTCTTTGGAAAGCAAAAGAGAGTGAGATTTCTCAAAGTTGGGGCAACTAAGAAGGAGCGAAATTGGAGCTTGTATATTCGGATGTGTGGGGACCGGCTCGGGTAGCTTCTCATGGTGGATCCCAGTATTATGTTATTTTCATTGATGATGCTACAAGAAAGGTATGTGTTTATTGTATTAAACGTAAATATGATGTTTTTGAGACTTTTAAAAGATGGAAAGCCCTTGGTAAGAATGAATCAAATTCTAAGTTAAAGTTCCTTAGATCTGACAATGGTGGTGAATACTATAGCAAGGATTTCAATGATTATTGTTCAGTGAATGGGATACGTAGAGAAAGAACAGTTCCAAGAACACCACATGAGAATGGTATTGCAGAAAGAATGAACATGAAAATCATGGAACGTGCTAAAAGTATGAGGATACATTATGGATTGCCTTTGCAGTTTTGGGCGGAAGCAATTGATACAATAGTTTATTTGATTAACCGTGGGCCTTCAAGCTCACTAGATGGAGGAATACCATAGGAAGATTGGACTGGAAAAGAGGTAGATCTTTCTTTTCTTAAAGTTCTTGGTTCAGAAGCTTTTGTGCATGTTGATAGGGAAAATAGGAAAAAGTTGGATGCAAAATCTAAGAGATGCATTTTCATTGGTTATGGATCTGGTGATTTCAGTTTCCGTTTTTAGGATTTAGAGAATTCTAAAATTATTAGGATTCGTGATGTTAAATGGAATAAAAATAGAATATACATGGATCAAATTTTGGTACCCAAGGATGAACTGGTTAAGAAGTTTGTGAATGAAAATGAACTCTCAAATTTAAAAGTATTACCAAGCGAGGGTTACACAATAAGCGGTGTCGGTTTACTCATGACCACCATTAGTCAAAAAAACCAGTATCGGTTATAGAAGATCCAAACCGGCATCGGTTAGCGAGTAACCGGCGTCGATTAGAGATGATGGCGTCAGTCACTAACGATTTGGATACAAATGTCTAGGAGGTCAGATTGAGCCTCTGGTACCCCAAACTCCTGTGAGAAGGTCACAAAGGGTAAGTAAACCTCCATAAATATTTACACCTTCTCTATTTTATTTATTATTGACTGATAATGGTGAACCAGAGAGCTTTGAAGAAGCAATGCAGGATAAGACCCACATCCAGTGGGAGCATGACATGGATGAGGAGATGGACTCCTTTGAAACAGAATCGAGACTTGGGATTTGGTTAAGTTGGCGGTAAGAGGATATTGCAAAACAAGTGGGTTTACAAGATTAAGGAAGAAGAGGGTGGAAAAAGATACAAGGCAAAGCTTGTAGTAAAAGGATTTACACAAAAAGTAGGTATTGACTTTAGTGAAATATTTTCTCCTATTATTAAGATTACTTATATTCATACTTGTATTGAGTTTAGTTGTAGTAGAAGATTTATATTTAGAGAAACTAGATGTGAAGACAACTTTCCTTCATGGTAATTTGGATGAAGAGATTTATATATGAAGCTCGGGTATGAAGTCAAAGGTAAGGAGAAATTAGTGTGCAAGTTGAAAAAGAGCCTATATGGGCTCAAGCAAGCTCTAAGGCAATGGTACATGAGGTTTGATAGTTTTATGCATGAGCATGGTTACTTGAGATGTGAATCTGACCATCGTGTTTATTTCAAGAAGCTTGAAAATGGGAGTTATATTATTTTGTTATTATATGTGGATGATATGTTTATTACAGGATCTAGTATGTAGGACATTTGTGAGCTTAAGGGAAAGCTAGCTCACACATTTTTATGAAGGATTTAAGAGTTGCAAAAAGAATCCTTGGTATGCAAATACACAGAGACATGAAAAACAAGAAATTATAATTATCTCGGAAGGATTATATCTGCAAGGTGTTAGAAAGGTTTAAGATGTAGAATGTAAAACTTGTTAGTACACCTATGGTTGGACACTTCAAATTGAGCAAATACCGGTGTCCATCATCACATGAGGAGGTCAAATACATGACACTAGTACCATATGCTTCAGCGGTTGGGAGTCTCATGTATCTTTATGGTTTTACGAGACCGGACATTACACATGCAAAGTGGGAGTTGTGAGTAGATATATGGCCAATCCAGTAAAGAGCATTGGAAAGCGAGTCAATGGATACTCAAGTATTTGAAAGGAACATCTAACATGCACTTATACTATAGAGGTTTGGATATTTCATTATGTGGCTATGTTGATTCGGATATGGCTGGAGATATGGATGGTAGAAGGATCACTACTGGATATATTTTCACGGTAGGTAGGAAGACGATTGGATTTCAAGATTGCAGAATTTTGTGGCTTTGACTATTACGAGAGGCTAAGTATGTTATGAATTCTGAGAGGCTAGCAAGGAGATGATATGGATGAGTTGGTTCATGGAAGAGTTGGGAAAGGAGCAAGGTGATTGTAAATTATTTAGTGACAGTTAGAGTGTAATTCTTTTGGAAAAGAAGCGTGTCTCATTTGAGAATGAAACACATTCAGTTTAGGTATCACTTCATATGGTAGGTATTGGAGGATGGAAATTTGAATTTGGAAAAGATTCATACGAGAAAGAACCTTGCGGTTTTACTATTGAAGCCATTAGCAAAGGAGAAGTTGGAGCTACACTCCACTTATGTTGGTCTTCGAATTTGAGACTTGAAGAGGAAGAAACAAAGCTAAGGAAGGATCCAATAATGACATTGTACATGTATGGTGCAGTAATTAATCTCCAAGTGGGAGATTGTTGAGTTGTGGAGCTCAATTACTTTAGTTTAGCTTGCAATGTAAAACTTGCTAGAAAACACAATAACCATCATCGGTTAAGGGGACCGGCATCGGTCACCTAGGACCGACATCGGTCAGGCAAGGAGGAACCGACATTGGTTAGGGAGAACCGACGTCGGTTACCTATGCGAGGATGTTTTAATTAACTCTCGGGAATTAGATATATTTTTAGCATTAAAGTATATCTATTGATTGTAATTGCATGGCTAAGTGCCCTAAGTCTATAAATGACTATATAAGCATGAAAGCTAGGGTTTAGAAGTAAGTATTAACAAGAATTAAGAAGAACTTGCAAAAATTTGGTGAGAGAGAGAATTCTTGGTGATGAAGCAAAAGCTTGAGAGAAAGAAAGTACTGTACATCTGAGAGGTGTGGAAGATTGTATATCTTGTCAAAGCTTTGGATAATAGATTGACTTGTTTGTTGGTGGACGTAGCCCACCTTTGGGTGAACCACATTTAATGCGGTGTTGATTTATGTCTCTTTTTTGTACATTTCTTTTGGTAGAATATCCAATTTTATTTGCATGTATGCTTAAATATGATATATTGTATGTACAACGGGTGTGCTAACCCCAACAATTTTTGCACCCTACGACATAGAAGAGACACTGTAATGAGAAATACATAATGATTTTATGAAATTTTAATAATATTACTTGGATCAATAATTTAGATTACCTCATTAGAATAAAGACCATGTATGCTTCATTTTAAAGTCAACATTAACACATACCTTTCCATCATTTCTGGAGTTGCTAGGGGATTTGAAAATGCAAGTATGATTGTTATCATTCAAATCAAACTCTGGAAACCAATTGAGATCAACATTACAATCATTTTTATCATGTAGAGCACCAGATAAAGCTTGGGTGGGAAAAGTCAAATTTGTTTAGATGCCACCCTCCTCCTTCCTGATTTGCGAGTAACTCTTCTGTGACAAGAATTGAGCATCATTAGGAAAGGAATTATTCATGGAAGAGGACAAAATAGTCGGTTGTTGTGTGAACCTAGAGGATCGTATTTGTGCGATATCCTACAGGTGATTAAGATCCTAATTATAACCCTAGATTTGGAGAAAAATTCGATGGCTAACTAAACCCCACCACGCACGGGGAAGGAGCGAGGTTTGGTAAGGATGGAAGACATATCGACGAGAAAGACGAGGGAAGAATGGCGGCTTGAGTTGATGAGGCGTGCAAGAGGGATTTAGAGAAGCAACGAGATATCATAGAGAGAATGGCATTGCGAAGAGACATGGCTCGTGAAAGATTCAGAGCTCACGTAGAAGACGTGTAGCTAGAGTATCTAGATCTCCCTCAAAAATAAAAGATTGTACACCAAATTATAGCTCCATGTCATCTCTACCGATGTGCTCTCATCTAAGGCTGAAGAGGGTTATTTCAGCACATGAGATGCGAAGTGGAATTTGGTTTACAAATTGTGAAGTAGAGGGGCATACTAAGGATAGTTTCCCTTGGAAATTGGTGCACTCCTTGTTGTTGGATTACGAGATATGTCACTTAGACCATAGTTCAAGCCGATGCCCATTATTGCAATGCATGATAAGAAATAATGTGTCTAGTTACTGTAAGATTTACAGGTCCTTAACTCATGATACTAAAGATTGCAGATTGATTGATCATATCCATGATGTCATTGATATTGGTGTATGATAGACTGGTGTTGCAAATAATTCCAAGGAAAAGGGTGAGCATCATGACTATGATCACATTGAGGGGCGTTCTAATGGCAGTCATGGTAGAGGTTGCGGCTACATAGGTGGATTTAGACATTGAGGTCGCGGGGCGAAGGAGTGATTTCCCTCGTGGGACTTGTTATACATGCGGACCTCCTGGTCACTACAGGTGAAAATGTCCATAGAATATTTTGTGTTCTTTTTACGAAAGAATCATAGTTATGAAGAGTGCCCCGACTTGTATGAACACTTAAGCAAGAAACATAAATAGGAAAATAAGGGCGCAAGAATGGTTAGAGTACATCACGATGTGGAAGACCAATAGATACCAAAGTTAGCACTGGATCCTGAGTTTGTACCTGTGAAGATTACTACACACACTGAGGCAACACGTGTCGAGAGATGCTCTGTGATGAAACCTACCATTACTAAGGAGGAAGTCCTACATGCCAAGTATCCAGACCCTATGCATCAGAAGGAAGTTTATCAAGAAACCATGGAGGTAATTTGAAATTTACAGGGTGAGATACAATGTTTGAAAGAATAGTCATGAAAGTTAGAACAAAAGAAAGTAGATGATCCCCATCAACCGGATGTTGTTGATTTGAAAGAATTTTGCAAGATGATGTGCCAAGAGAACATTATTCCTTTGTTGAAGAGCTAGTTGAAGGAAACACTGTGCACGAGGAGGTGAGAATGAGAGACAAATTCTACATGCTAATATTCCTCCAAACAATTTGGATTATGATAAGGAGACTACTCTAAATGTTGTTATTGATGGTTGGCTTTTGAGTAACATGTTGTTGTTGATGGTTGGCTTTTGAGTAACATCAAGAAGTGCATATTTACTACACCATTTGGAATATGTTTAGGACATATAATCTGCAAGGTAGGTTTTCTCGTTGATCCGGCTAAGGTTGTAGTCATTTTAGGCACCGGGAGCACCTACCTATCAAAATGAGGTGTGCGGATTTTTAGTTCATATAGGATATTATAGAAAATTCATCAAAGGGTATGCCAAAATTGTTACATCCTTAGAAGAGTTACTCAAGGGGAAAGGTACATTTTATTGGGGAGAACCAAAACAACGCATGTTTGAGATATTAAAAGAGAAACTTACTACTGCACCCATTCTATGCTTTCCCTCATGGGATAAACCATTTCATGTGCATGTGGATGCCTCTGACATGGCCATTGGTGTTGTGTTAGCTCAGCCTAGAGAAGGTATTGTCGATCATCCAATTTTTTTGCTAGTAGGAAGCTGACTCTTGTTGAACATAATTATACAACTACAGAGTGTGAAGCTTTGTCCATGATCTATGCATTGCACAAGTTTCAACAGTACTTGTTAGCAACACCATTTGTGTTTTATACAGATCACATGACATTGAAGTACTTGGTAAACAATCCCGTCTTACAGGGGCGCATATGTAGATGGGTACTCTTATTTCAAGAGTTTGATTTCACTGTTGTGGTGAAGCCAGGGAAAAGCAATTCTGGACCAAACCATTTATCTAGAATCAACTCATGAGAGGAAGCACAGAAAATTGAAGAAACCATGCTAGATGCACAGTTATATAGGTTGCAACATGTGTCATTAGAATTAGAAAACATTTATTGTCTTTCTACGGACTGGTATAACACCAGAAGGAATGAAGGCATTAGAAAAGAAACAACTTGTTATACACGTGCAACCGTTTATGTTAATCAATGGTGACCTCTACAAGTTAGGCAAAGATGGAGTATTACGTCATTGTGTATTAGAGCATGAGTCAGGGATATTATGGAAGAAGCTCATGGTGGTATTGTAGGAGGCCATTATGCAGGTGATGCGACTGCCTAGAAGATCCTACTTGTTGGATTATGGTGGGAGACATTGTATAAAGACTGTAAAGAATATTGTAAGGCATGTGATCATTGTCAGCGCCTAGGAAAACCAAAGCAAAGAGATGAGATGCCTTTAAGACCAATTACTAGTGTAGAACCATTTGAGAAATGGGCCATTGACTTTATAGGACCTATTTCACCAGCCACGCGCAAGAATGGATCGTGCTATATCATTACTTGCACATATTATCTCACACAGTGGGTAGAAGCAGCACCTACAAAGTATTGTACAACGATTCAAATGGCTAGGTTTATATGGGAGAATGTTCTTACAAGATATGGATGTCCTTTAAGCTTAAAAAGTGATAGGGGTACACACTTTTTGAATGAGACAATCAGGATCCTATTAGATGAGTTTATGGTTGCACACCATAAAACTACACCCTACCATCCTCAGGAAAATGGAGTTGTTGAGGCTTTCAATAAGATTTTGAGCCAGACTTTGACAAAAAATTGTGATGTTGGAAGAAAGGATTGGGATGACAAAGTGTCAGTTGTTCTTTAGGCATATAAAACAACTTACAAGAAATTGAACAAAGCCACACCGGTTTAGTGGTGTTTGGTGCGAAAGCCATTCTCCCTATCGAATTTATGTTACCTTCTTCATGCATTATGCACGTTGGAGGTCTAGGTGATGAATAGGATTTAAAAGAGCATATCGAGAAGATGATTTAATTGGATGAGCAACAAGCCATAACACGATGGAGTCACAAGCAGGAAAAGGCCAGGTAGAAGGCATGGCATGACAAAAACATAAGGGATAAGAAGTTTGAGATTGGACAAATGGTACTTCTTTATGACTCTAAGTTCTTGCGCCATTCAAGCAAGCTCAAAGTACATTGGTTGGGGCCATATGTCATCACTCACATACTTGAAACAGGTGCTTGCCAGTTAGAAGCACTTAATGGAACACGGCTACCATGTTACTTTAACGGGAGTAGGCTAAAGCCTTACTATAAATAAGACTTCTTGGTGTTTGTAATAAGGCAGTATTGCCATTTAGATTAGGTTTTCCTTATGTATTTCCTTCATTGTCGCTATGCTTTGTCAATTTAGTTGTTGTTCTTGTGTAAAGTGCACTTGCATGCATGAAGCTAATTACTATGTGAAGAATGTTTATGCATAGAGGATTGCACATACCTTTAGTGTGGGGTGGTTGTAGTTATCCAAGTAAAAGACCATGGGAATTGAAAGGTGAAAGGAATAAGCTGCTACGGGTGCGCTTTAAGTCAAAAGAAGATTGCTTCTCAAAAGTGACCAAGGATGGAGATAAATGAAAGTAAAGTATAACGAGAGGTAATCGGAGAGGCCATGATAACTACCGGGAGAAGGCACTGATGAAGAGGTACTCGGGTGTAGGGCACGACCTTGCTTGAAGAGAAGTTTGTGGCCAGAGGGTAGGAAGGTGCGCTAGAATGTTATAGCTGGGGCACGAAGATGTACCACGTGGAACGAATGAATTTGGTAAGTAAATGAGAGGATACTTGGTAGGTGAAGGAGCAATAAATGCATTTAAATTTGAAAAAATTGAAAAAAATTATATAAGGATGGGATGTAAATTCATTTTTACCGTTGCAACTAAGAGAATTTGAGGAAAGAGCCAATTGCGAAGAGCCGAGTGATCGGGTTAAGGTGTGATATGTGTGAAATCAAGCGTGATAAACAAATCTATGTGAAAAGAATATTACGTCCCCAGTGGTGAGTGGTTTGAGTGAAGCAAGGAGACAGAGGAGTTAGGGCACGAAGTTTCCACCTAGGGCATGATTGAATTGAGCTAGGGTTTGATTCGTAAATTTTTAGAGTTAAAGAGAAGAAGTTTGCAAAGGAAAAAAATGGCACCCAAGAAGGCATCTGCAGCGGTAAAGAAAAGGAAAGAAGAAGGTGGTCGTTGAGGAAGAAGAGATGGCACCCGAAAGTGACTTTTCAGAAATGTAATATCCAAAAGGAGTCATTGTTGGCCAGGAGTGGGATTCACCCATCAGAAAGAGAAAAGTGAGTGAATAAAATCACAGGACCGTGGAGAACAAGAAGGAGCTTGATTCCTTGCTCACTGCTAGGACGAACAAGCATACAGCGGATGACATGCCAGTTTTTAATGATGCAGGTGAGAAGCTTCTAAAGAGAATTGGGGTCTACCAATTATATGAGATTCCATATTTCGGGAAGTATGAGCCCTTGTATCAGTGGCTCATGAGCAGAGTGCATGAGGACTTCTTCTACTTTGCAGGACGCAGATTTAAAATCTCATATACGCTTATCTCATCAATTACAGGTTTGAAGGCCACAGGGGAGGACATAAAGAATGATCTCACAGGTTAAGCCATGATATTGAAGACCAGACAAGAGTTGGGATACCTGAAGGGTCCGCGCAGTATGGATATAGAAAAATTGAAGAACTATCCGGTTGTGCAAGCAACAACACACCTTGTTACAAAGTTGAATGATCAGGAGCGGTGGTCAGGTAAATACTATGTGGTTACATGTTACGCATAAGATGTCAGAAGGAGCAATCTACAATATTGTAGGCTATATTGTAGAACAAATAGTCGAGGAAGCGCACACAGGAGAGAAGATCAACTTTGGGGCTATTACTGCTCGCTATCACTAGTATTCATGGAAATTGGAGTACCAGACAGCCGAAGGAAAAAGTATGGGAATACCCCATGGAGAATAAGTCACCAGTTGAAAGGTTCAACAAGTATCTATGTAAAGGGGCCACGACATATGGCATAAAGTAAAGGGTAGAGAAACGGTATGACAGCTCGTGCGGCATTTTGAGAAGAGTGGCACATCCCAAAGGACCTACGATCAGTAGTAGGGACACAAGTCCAGTTTGTTTTATATCAACATTTCTACATCACGCACTTCCCAATGAAAGATGGATTTTGGAGCCCTTGGTGTAAATTGCCTTACACATTCACTGCGCAAGGTATTTCCAAGCATCATTCACGGATTTGAGACACGCGTCGATTTGGTATTCAATGCGAGATAAGGTAGATTGTGACTACCACACCTTGAGAAATAAGTATGTGTATCCTAGAAGAAGTGCCTTCCCCTGAGAGGATCATTTCGGTGGTGTTGAATATTAAGCCAATAAGTCTAATTTGTAGTAGATGTAGGGGCAACATTGGTGTATCTTCAAATTTGAATCTAAATATGGAGAATAACAAGTATGTGGAAGGCAAGTTCACACTTCCAACACCACCAAAGGGAAAGCATACAATGGAGAACATCCCAGTGCCTAAGCCCATAGAGCCAATTGAAGTGGAGGATGAGGAGGAGGAGCGTGAAGATAGTGGTGGTTTGGAGCATAGAGGTAGGAGAAATCCTACAAATAAGGGTGAAGTTGGCGCGCCATTACACCGCCTCCGCCACAAGAGGGGGATGATGAGGAATTGAATGTAGTTTAAGGGAAGAACAAATTTAAGGTGTTTAGGAGAATAAGGAACCAAGGTCTTTACTCCAACCACGGTGTGCGAGATCACCGAGACTCTCTCCACGAAGGAGGAAACCATGCAAAGGAGGAAATTGAAGTTAGATGAGGAGGTGGAAGAGTCGGAAGAAAGCACACTGATTCTCCTACACTTCCGAGATAACATAGAAGAATAGGGTGAGGAATCAAAGGGAAGAGAAGAGGATGAGAAGGGACCAGAGGAGACAGACTACACGAGAATGTTCGGGACATGGAGACACAAGTGTTAAATTTGGAAGCTAAAGTCCCTAAGCAAAAACAATCTAGAAGAACAAGTGGGAGCACATTCCACCACCATGGGGTATGTAGAGGACACAAGTAAAATTGTCTACACCCGCTTCAGAGCACGTTAGCATAGAAGGATTTATTCGGCTGGGAGTTAATGGATGAGGATATGGTGAATGTGTGCACTCGAAAGCAACTATCATGGTCAATGCACACCCATATGGATAAGCCTAACTTTGATGTATGCGAAGAGTCATGCGTTTCAAAAAGCAGTGAAGAAGGCACCCCAAGCTAGACACATGATAGTAAAGCCTATTATCATGTCAGATGAGCAAGTAAGCAACACATTGGTGAAGGTTTCTGCTGAAGTGGCTAGAAGAAACATGGACAAAGCTGCAACAATCATAGCGCTGTGTGAGGAGCTGAAGACAAAGGATGCAGAGATAGCGCGCATAACACAAGAGAGGGACTTTGCATAGAAGAAGAACGAAGTATTTATCAGCATCACAGAGGAGATTGGGGACAATGTCATCAAATCAAGGCCACACTTGGAGGCCAAGGTACCACAAATGTTTCCTTCAGCGATACACTATGTGGGAAAGTTGGTGGACTTGGTACTTGAAGATGAACCTCTACGCATGACAGTGCCAAGAAAGTCAAAGCAAGATGCAGAATGAGAGAAAGTGTTAGTGATGCAAAAGATTTCATCTTATGAAGGGTTGTTGCAAGCGTTACAAGAATTATTGAAGAAAGCAGACCAAGCTTTAAATATCTGCATAGCTCAGAGGTGTTTATCAGCATAAAGACCCTAGAAGAAAACAATGAGGTCCAAAAATCAATGAAGGATGAGACATTGGGCCACGTAGAAAGATTATCAATAGTTAAACAGAAGCGTGAGGCACTGAGCACAAGAGCCGCACAAGACTCAGCTGCAAGAGCTTGGGAAGCTAATTGCGTAAAAGATGGATCTTTTAGAAGGAAGAATGACATCAATGTCCAACATTGTGTTGGTTACGTAGAATGAAAGGGAGAGATTGTGAGGGATGAGTTGGAATCCATTACTATGGACATCCAGAAAAAGCAAAACAAGCACTCACTAAATGGTAGGTTTTGGAGGTCGAAATAAAGGAGGAGTATCCATAATTGATACTACAAAATGATACGAGAGAGGAATTTATCTCATAAAAATTCTTTATTTTTCTACATTCTTTCACTCTTATTCTTTCCATTATTATATTCTTTACTTCAATTTTTGGAGGAATACCCATTGTCGGGATGACAATGAGATTAGTGTGGGGTAATGTTGATCAGAGAATACTTGTTAGAGAACACACAAGGAGTCCGTGTGGGAGAGAAGGCCAAGATTAAGGGCGTGGAAGGATAGGAAGGACCCACGCGCGGAAGGCAAATTCAACATTCAGGACTTAGCTGATTTTGAGCATGACGACCTATTTTTAGAAGATGGCATGCGAAATGCAGCAGACCAATGGCGAGAGACGTGCACGCCATGCATTGTCTATTTTGGAAGATCGGATTGAAGTGTTTTGTATGGAGATGAGCTAAGAATAGGATTGACACTTGATTAAATATAAGAGGCCTATAGATAGCACACTTGCATGTGTGGCTATGCCTGTGAACGACGTGTGGCTATTAATAGCATGTGGCCTATTTCGGATAAGTGGTGAAGGGAAAGTCCCCGCCCTACATATATGATGTGAGGTATATAGTGGTAAAACGGATGAGTGTGATGGATGTATGAAGGTATATAGATATACGTGTATGATTGAACCATGTATCGAGATCCATACACACATTGGTATCATTTGACATTATTGTGAGGAGCTTTATGTTTATTAATAGATGGAAGATATTGGTGAATCTAAGTGTCATTCCTGTGTGTAATCGAGTAGTGCATGTTATTGATTCAGTCATGATTATTGTTTAAAGCTTGTTCTTTCATAGATCTAAAAGTACCATACATTGTAGAATGATAGATTAGTTATGAATCTATATGTTTCTTCCTTCGTCACGCTAACATCGCTACAAAGAACCCTAAAGAGGACTGGTACCTTTGCGCGCTTTGGGTGAGTGCTCGGTCAGGTGAGTGATGTGCAGTAGCGTCAGGGTGTTATCCGGTAAATTTGAGGTTGCATCAATTCAAATCAAAATCCAGAACCAATTGAGATTAACATTATAATCTTTTCTATCATGTAGATCACCAAATAAAGTTTGGGTGGGAAAATTCAAATTTGTCTAGATGTCACCCTACTCCTACCGATTTGTGAGTAACTCTTATGTGACAAGAATTGAGCATCATTGGGAAGGAATTATTCATGGAAGAAGACAAAATAGTCCTTTTATTTGAGCCACAATATCTTCTCCATTCTTTTGTTTCTGTCCCATTCTTTTGAAAACACAACATAGGACAAAGGCATCTTGTAAATGCACATTAAACCACCACATAATCACCATTAATAGGTATATTGATGAAATGTTCCAAGCTTCCAAAAATAATTTGGACCAAAGAAGAATGGGAAAACTTTGAAAGAAGTGGAGATCTTCAACTTGAAATAAAAACATGATCCATAATGCAACAATTATAAGCTTCTATTATCCAGCAATGCAGGAAGATTTGGAGGAGTTGTTGTCAGATTTTTTTGTTCTAAGACAATAGGGGTTAAACCCTTCACCTAAGAAAGGCTACAAATTCAAATGCATCTAATTGCCTCATTATGTGTTGGGATTACAATTATATGTAAATTACCAAAGGTTGACACACTCTTTCTGACTACCTATGGTTTCTAATAAATGCTCTATTCATGCAATTTGACAGTTTCTTGGTGAAGCTGTAAAAGTGAAATTAGTTCAAACAAGGTACTGCAAACCAATTTCAAATTCACATTGAACCTCATCTAGATGATATTCATGCATTACCCAATCTGTTCTTCTTCCCTTTGGATGATCTTATTTATTCAGTATTTCCTCAAGATTTAAATAGAAGTTGTTCACTTTTATGTAGGCAAAATACATTTTCCCAAACAAGTTTGAGATTGATGTATGCATATAAATACAATGAATATTGTCGAGCAACCTAAAAAATTGTATCATGCAAATGATTGCAAGTACACACATTTATAAGGTGGGATTTGTGAAAATGCAAGGGAGCGAAAGGATCTTTAACATTACTTAATTAGAACTTGAGAAGAACCTAACACAATTAATAAGCTCGCCTTAGCGAAAAGAGATGCAAAATGATGTCGAGTTACTATATAAGATGGCATCCACAATCGCTCGACAGGAACAAATGAAAACATAGACAAAATAGATTTAAATTATGGAACCACAAAATGATTAACCCCTTCAAAAACTATGAAAAAAAATAAATAAATCCACATACGCCTTTAGAAAAATTGTAGGTTAATACCAAAACCCAAGTAAATATGGTGTATGTGAATATAGAGATCATTTGATTTAATTCAACAACAAATTAAGAAAAGGAAGCCCAATTCTAATCTCTACAAGAAAGAAAGAAGGCTTTCTTGTTGGTTTTTTGGGGTCACCTTAGTATGCCATAGATCCATGTTTCTCTGCATTGTAATATAGGAAGATTGGAATCCTAGTTAGCTTCAGAGGCCTTGAGGCATCATGTTTCATGCTCATAGTTTATCTATATAGGATATCATGCCTTAAAAGAGGTACGATCATTCACTAGTACAAATGCAAACTCTCCTCTTAGGGCCATGTTTGTGAAGTTTCTTGCAAACTCCTTGTCTGCAAGCTCATCCGTAAGACCGATTTAATGCAGATCCCGAGTGAATCCGAGCAAAAAAATGAACACACGAGATACATAAACTCCATGACATTACGGTAGATCTCAAATATCCCTTGCTTTTAATCAAATATGAGTCTTCTACTAATGAAGTCGTATGCATCCGAGTATTCTCCTAAGCATTTATGTTTGTAGGTCAATTACCAAAGTCAAATAGAATTTGAAGATGAGCGGAAAAAAGTTCACATATTCATAGATATAATGCATAATTTTTTTATCTATATTGATGAGAAACAATGAACGGATTTATGTGACATTCTATGGAGCAATTATTGTCTCCCTCTTCTCCTTAATTCGCATATCACAAACTAAACACACGAATAATGAATCCACTGGAGCTTGTACAATATAATTTATGGAATAATGAATTTGCGCAAGTACAACTTAAAAAAGTTATTTATGATATGTCACAAAATTTTGTTAAGTTTAAACTATAGAAAAAATAAATATTTCGTAGATGTCTCTTTTAGATTCGCTAGAAAGAAAAATAGTTATTTAAATTAATTATAAAATCCAAAATATGACTATAAAAATATTTTGTCCAATGAAAATACAGAGATAAACTTTTTCAAAAATAAAATAAATATTTATTTTTCAAAAACATTAGCTTAAATATAACAAATTACAGCTGGAGATATATTATTGGTTCAGGGGGTTCAAATAATTTACAAAATGAAAGCTATACAACAGCCTTCAGAGTATAATAACACAAATAATACTTAAAATTTTCATAGAAATTTTGTGAAATGCTTTTACATAAGCCGCTTCCCTTACAACAATATTTATTTTTGAAAAAATTGAGTGAATGCTTATATTTATAATTATAAAAAAATTGATTATATAATTATAAAATAAGAATGATCAAATCATATAGAAAATAAATTATTATTGAGTCAAATTTCAATCACAAAAGTAACCCTCCAATAGATGTAGCACCTAAGAAATGGTCCCCACAAAATTAATAATATGAGATTGGCTTAGTTGAGATCCTCTAATACCTAAGTATTATAATTTTTGACATTTCACCAACTTTTTTTCCACAACGGACCAAGCACTGTGTGTATTGCGTTTCTTAGAAGTCTAGTTGGACGGTTGTGGGCACCTGGTTTCTTTTCCACGTTTTAAGGTGCCTTGGAAGACGTCCTTAGGTACGTACTTTTAATTATTTAAAAACATTTGTTGCTTTGTGCTCATGTTTCACATCATAAGATACCTTAGTCTTTACTTATAAATTGAACCCGCTGATGTCAAATATAAGGCAAGACATACTTTCTTCTAAAGTTGAGAGATCTCATGATTGGAATTTGGGAGTGCCCATGAGTCTATATAATTATCAAAACAAATTAAGGTAGTGGTTCTATGGAGGGATAAACCATTAAACAAAAAAAAAAAAATCTTACAATGTCTCTCTTGAAAATCCTCAATCCCCCACAATTAATTGGAATTCATACTCCTCTTTTAAACAACAACCATTGCTCCACAAACTTAAAAAGATTCAATTATTCCTACTTTTGTAATAAATGTTTTTACATGGAATTAAAGATTAAATTTGATGACTATTTATATGTTTTTCATGATTTTAACATTTTTTTTTTTTTTGATTGAGCGCCTCTAAGGGTATTGAATTGGGCACTAGATTACATAGTTTAATGGCATCTCTGCCTAAGTTCCGGAGGGAACATATAGATTCGACAATATAAAGTAAGCGAAGAAACTAAACCGGTGATCACCTTCAACTAAATAGCTATGAGTAAGGGGCATCCACGTCGTCAAAATTACCCGAGCACAATCTTGGCCTCAATTCTTTGACTCTGTGTCGGGTGACTCGGATCTTACACTCAACGAGACTTCATCCTTGATGGACTCATTAAAAGACGTACATAATCACTAATAGATCAAGGGCCATTCGACAATACTCATAAATATTTTAAGTAACCATCTCATATAACTTATATATTTAAAATAATTATATTACTATTTTTTCTATATAAAATAAATTAATATACAAGAATATATACTAAAAATAGTTAAATAGTTTTTAATATATTTTATTACCGGTGTATTCTATTAATAATTACGCAGAAGGCGTTACCCTATGGTAAAGGACCTCCAGGACGTTTCGCACTGCGGCGGTGTTAAATTTGTGATTATACGGTAAATCAGCCGTCTCGGCGTTTTTCGCATTTTCCAGCTATTTTTAACAGTTTTTCGGTAAATCCCCTGCGGGATGCTGTGGCCGAAACTCTGCGCGGAGATTTCAACAACAATAATCATGAAAGAATAAATTTACTTGCGAATACAAACAAAGGAACTTCATTAGCGTTCATTGGAGTCGATGCGGAGAACATTTTCTTGACGGAAATTTGTTTGTGATCTTTCGAATTTGCGTCACTTCCATTTCAGGTGATCCTTACAGTCGTTTAAGATTTTAGGTATTTTAAATTTTCAAAGAATTTTGGCTGTTTCAGATGCAAAGAAACATAAACTTCATATCGCAGGCAGTATGGCCTCTACGTTTATACAAAACCAAAACCATGCCTTGTGTGTTCCGAGCAACCCGTTGGGCTCGTTCATCACTTGAGACCTCTGCTCGTGCCTTCCTCTCGCATTGCCGGATCCTTGCTGTGCATTCTGCTCGCATGGTCCAAGTATCTTGCCGTCTGCTGCGTCTGGAATCTCCGTCATGTCGTTCACACCGAGATCCTCGTACGCCGTGGGTTTCACATAGTATATTTTCAAGTGTTTCTGGTACAGGTATGGCTTTATTTCAAGCATAATTGATTTGAACTATTTGATTGGCTTTAATTTTCTTTGTTTCTGAATGCAAATTCAGTTCTGGAAGAGTTTGAGTGAGGATGAAATCACTAATTGACTGTTATTCCAAGTGCAAGAGTTTGTCGGATGCTCGCAGAGTTTTGGACCAAATGCTTAGTCCGTGTGTCATCTCGCGGACTGCTATGATTACAGCTTATACCAGGTATGAACATGTTGAAGATGTTTTAGCTCTTTTAAAGAAAATGAGGAGAACATGCACTAAACCCGATCAATTTACCTTTTCTAGCATTCTCCCATCTTGCATGAACTATAATATTCTGAGGGAGGTTCATGAAAAGATAGTTAGAAGTGGGTTTTATTCGGATTTGTATGTTGGAAATGCCCTTGTAGACATGTATGCAAAATGTGGGAATTTAAAGAAAGCACGCTACCTGTTTGACAAAATGCCTAGACGGAGTATTGTGTCATGGAATGCAATGATTGCAGGTTATGTACATAATGGGAATTTTGAGGAAGCTTTGAGGAACTTTGAGAAGATGCCTAAGCAAGATGACGTTTCATGGACAACAATGATTGCAACATATGGGTAGAATAGACATGTTGATCAAGCATTAGAGTTTTTAATAGGATGCCTAATGGTAGTTATGTTTCTGGAATGCCATGCTTTTAGTATATGCACATAATGGGTTCCTGGATGAGGCTATGAAGTTATTTGAAATAATGCCTGATCGACTTGTTGCATCTTGGAATGCAATGATTATTGGATATGCACAAATGGGCATGGGGAGGATGCCCTAAAGTTTTTTGAACAAATGCAGTTGGAGGGTGTGAAGCCAAATGTAATGACATTTTCCAGTGTTCTTCCAACATGTGCTAGCTTGACAGCTCTAAAGAAGGGTAAATAAATACATAAATAGATAACCAAGAGTGGGGTTCAGTCGAATGTCTTTATAGCAAGTGCCCTTGTACACATGTACACAAAATGTGGTAGCATAGAAAATGCATTCATTGTGTTTGAAAAAATGTGTCAAAGAGACGTGGTCTCCTGGACTCCAATGATTGAAGCATATGTCATGCATGGCTCTGCTCAGGAGGCCCTCAAGCTCTTCGAACAAATGTAATGCTCCGGTACAAAACCAAATCATATTACCTTAGTTGGAGTCTTATTTGCATGTTGCCATTGGCTTAGTGAATGAAAGGTAACGATATTTTAATAGTATGAGTGCATGTTACCATATCATACCTACAATAGAGCACTATGGTTGCATGGTTGATATTCTTGGTCATGTTAGGCGATCGGGAGAGGAAAAATATTTTATCAACGAAATGACGGTAAATCTTGATATCAATAATGTATGGAGATGCTTGCTTGGTGCCTGTAGAACTTGGAGAGCGTGTGGCAGAACACCTTTTTGAGTTGGACCCGATAATACCTCACCTTTTTTGCAGTTGGCAAACATCTATGCAACAACAGGCAGGTGGGATGGCATTTAGAAGGTTCGAAAAATGATGAATGGTAGACAAGTAAAAAAATTGCCTAGATGTAGTTGGATTGAGGTAGACAAAAATGTTTATTCTTTTGTTGCAGGAGTCAACTCACAGTCACAGGAAACATAGGAAACATAGGAGCAATTGGTTAGGCCCAAAAAATGTATGTTTGACACAAGTTTTGTAATGAATTCTGTCAAGAAGTGGAAGGATTGAGTTCTTTGCAAACTAAAAACAAAAGCTGGCAATTGCATGTGGCCTTTATCTACACATCCCATGGGACAATTCTTCTGTTCCTTGAAAATTTTCTTATTGTATGGGGACTACCACAATTTTTTTGCCCACCTTTGTTGGGCAAGAAATTATTAGGATGAATATGCTCAAATTCCTTAAGTCTTAAAAATTACTTGTCAGAAAGAAGAAAGTATTGCTTTACTTTCGAGACAAACTATCTCCACACCAATATTGTCAGCTATTTGTTTACCTTGTGTTAGCCCTCTCCCTATTCTTGTGAGAAGATGTTAAAGAAGAAAGTGTTAGTGTATTAAAGAGAGAGTTGTGTTTGCAAAATGCAGGGGGTAGAGTCACCTCATTTTTTCCATGGAGAGGATTGTACTTGTTTTTCTTTAACACATTGAAACAAACTTATTTTCTTGTATATGGACGTGTCACAACAAGAGGAGAGTTACTTTGTGGGATAATTGTTTTAAGCTTATTTGGTTAAAAGAAATTCAATGTCTTGAGCATTGCTTTGAGAGATTGGTTTTATCACTTTGGAGGTCTCTGGATACTTTACATTATTGGTGCAGTTCTTAAGCAAGTGCCAGTACTTGTGGCACTTACAAGACTAAAGAGGAATTAGCCATATGTAGCGAATCATGAGCATTATCAACCAAGATGATTTTTTTGTCAACTCTATCAAGAATAACGTGCAAATTTTGAGGGACAACACTCATTATTCTTCAAGCCAATTATGTGTGTTACATCTTATATATAGGTGGGGCTAGGGTTTGAACCCTCAGTTTTCAGGTCATGGGCTTTATGAGCATAATGACAACTAAATTTCTAATCTCGGTACTTACTAGCCAATTTTCCATTTATGTTGAAGTTCTCTTTCATGATGGATATTATGCTGACATTCTGTTAGGCCTATTCCTCACCTGGATGCCTTTGACAACTTGTGGTATGTGGCTTTGGGATGAAAGTGACTTCAGTGTATTCTCATTTTTCAGTCTTTAGAGGAATTTGAAAGTTTATCATCTCTGTTGTTGCTTGGATGTGCATGAGTAATCCCTTGTATGCATTTGGCACTTGGGTTCCTTTTCATCCCTGAATCTTCAAGATGGCCGGTGAGCTTTTATGTGAATCAATTTGTTGATCAAATACATCTTGTGCTTTTTTTTTATCAATTTATTTTACTCATACTCTATTCTCATTACATTCCAATTTATTTTCTTCATAGATTGTGTTCTCGATTTTCAATCGCCTGTCCTCCCCCCTCATCCATCCGCACATTTCTTCCCCCTCGATCCCTTTCAGACTTTTTTTTAAAAACGTTTAATTTTTATGGGTGGAAAGACGTTGAATACGGCAATTGTTTTACCTGAATTGTTTCCTTTGATGGCAACATCAAACGGGTCACCCGCTGGTGAGCGGAGGGATATCGAAGCGTCCTGCGAAATGAGGTTCTAATTCAGGGGTGGTCAGAAATTCCAGTGTGTCGGCCACGACGTCACAGTCTCGATCCTCGGTGCCTAGGGTCAACGGTGGTTTACGACTTCTTCAGTCACTCACCTGAAGCTCCTCAAGTAAAGTTGAGCAGAGGCCTTTCAGGCGAAATCCTGAAGAGCTGGCAAAAATGATGGAGAAGCCGACAAAATCATATCTTCTTTTACTGCTACACAGTGAAAATGATCCCTAGAATCATCATCCTGTTGTTTCTTTAGATTTAGAATGCTTCATTTTTTTATAATACAAATATAGATAAACCCTAAAACTTTTGTAATATATGCAAGGGCTGGAAATCGGAAGGAAATTTATTGTTTTGTTGATTGCAACTTTTGAATGAAATGCATCATATGTTTTTGAATGAAAGACGAGAAAGTGTAAATGAATGCCCCTACTATTTTCGCATCTGCAGATTTTGAGGTAAGATTTTGAAACTAGACATTGTGCTTCTATTTTTTTGGGAAGGCAAAATGAAAGTGTTTTTTTTGTAGGGTATGGAGAAAGAAGGTTTATTATTTTCTTCAATCATAGTCTTCCAGTGAAAATAAACTGGAATTTTTTGATCTTCTGAAAATGTCTCCATGTTTTTAATGATGTCCAGTGTTTTTTTAAAAGAAAGATTTTAATTTCTTTATTTGCAGTCATTGAATGAAAATAAGCTTAGGTAAGAACGAGAAATATTTATGCTTTTGCAAGGAAAATGCAAGCTTGATATTTTTCTAGGACAGGGGAGGTAATATAGGTGAAAGTCTATTATTACTTAATTTGTAGCTTCTGAATGAAAATGAGCCAATTAAGAAAAAAATATCTTTTACTTGAAAAGATTCTTTCATGTTTTAGAAAGGCAGTTAAAGTTTGATCATTGTTAGGGACAAAATGGAGAAAGGGAAGCTTTTTGTTTTTGTTACATATTTTGCATGAAACTGGGACTATCGAGGAATCCTCACATTTAGAAGATTTTGTAGCAGGTTTGAAGTTTTTGAGAAAAATCGTAACTTGTAAATTTCATATTAGGGGATATGGAAAGGAAAGCTTCATTTTTCTTCATTTTCATATTTTAAACGAAAATGAGCTTGTTAAGAAAGAACAAAGGGGAAAATATTTTTTATGGGGAAAATGGGCCTAATACTTTCTCATTTGCAAATTTTAAATGGAAACAAATTGGTCAAGAAGGGAGAATCCTTTGATTTTTACAGAATTCTTCATCATTTATGCATTAAAAATGAATGCTTGATGGGTTTTTAATAGAAAGGAAAGCTTATTGTTTCCTCATCTGCAGGTTATGGATGAATATGAGCCAGTTAAGAAAGACAAAAGAGGAGCTTTAAAGGAGATTAATGGAAATTCAAACTCTATACGTGATCAGTTGGTTTCTTGTAGAGCTACACCGAGATTAAAGGAATCATACAGCAGGCCAAATCTTATGATGAAGAAGCTCCAACTACAAAATCCAGCACCCAGAAAAGGAATGGCGAAGTGTACGTGCTTGATGTTTTTCGTAGATGATCAAACCAATGGTGTGGTTAATGTCAACGAGGTTTTAGCCCAAATTTTGCGCTCAAGGTCTGTCAGGAGGTCGCGGGATCAATTCATGCTAGACGGCCAAGCGTTATTTGAAGCCTTAAGGGAAACAGAGTTGAAAGGATTTCCACTTCCAGCCTCTGTGTTGAAAGCTCGCTCGATTCTGGAGGTTGTTGTTGATTTGAATTCTTCAATAAACTCTAACTCATCAGTGAAAAGCTTCGTGTCTAATGCCTCATTTGAGCAAGTAAACTCTGCAATATTTCTTGCCAGCTTTATGAAGAGTATTAAAACAGTGAAATTATGAGGGAATTTCAAAGAAATATGTCTTCCCGGTACTCGAACGCAGACTGGACTGAGCAAGGTCAAAAAAAATCTGCCGGAAGCAATTCACAAATCCTAGCTAGATTATCAGGAGCACAAAAGCACTGTTATTTTTCATTTGAGGAAGAAGATTTAGCATCATCATATGAGGCTTCAGCTAAAGCTACCTTCAAAACTGAGGAAAGGGATGATGATTTGAAAATTTCTAACTCTTTAAGACAGAGCAGTGCCAGATACTTCAATATTTCTCCTGAAGATGTGCTTTTGAAGCCTCATTTAGGGATTAAAAGAGGTGATGAAAGCTCCAGTCGTTCAAACTTGGTGCATTTTGGGGGAAAAGGAGATCAACTATAGCAAAAAAGTAAATAATTCGCAAAATGGAAGGACATTTCTAGCATTGTCAAAGCAAAAATATTAAAATTATTACGCCGACATAGATTTTAAAGCTAATTCACTCACAACTTCTGATCTCGGTAAGATTTCCTTACTGCTAATTCATCAATCTACGCTTGAAAAATGAGTAATCTTTATGTTTAAGCAATCTAAAACAAATAAACCTTAAATTGAAAATTTTCTAGCTTCTTGAAATGCTTGAATCTTAAAATTATTTATTTGTCACTACGAGTTGTGTAGAGCATGAGAATGTCTGGTTGCATGTTGGGCTGAGTCATTTTCTGCCATGTTCAGGTAGATGAAGATGTTGAAGTAGCTAAGAGCATGGACTGTCGAAATTCTAAATGGGAGATCGGTTATAGATACACGTTGACAAAAGTTCATCGTAGTTTAGAGATATGCAAAAGCTCACAAGGAAGTGTTTCACCTATGCCAATCTGGACTTGTGCTAACCATAGATCTCGTAGGGAGCCGAGCCTTGAATCACTGTGTCATATATGAGCTACCACTACCAGAAGATTCGAGTTACAAGCAAAGATTTTGGGCTTTTGGTATTTAGGGCTTTTGGTAATTAGGGTTTTTTATTTTGGGTATTGCAGGAGGATGTATATTGGATTTGGGCAGAAGATTCGAGTTACAAAAAGGGGACTCATCAATAGCACATAGAAATGGGATCGGCTAAAGCAATCGAGGTAAGACAGATCAAGAGCTCACCAAGGTAAGACATCAAATGTTATATAGGCTGAGACATATCAAAAGCTCGCTTAAGGAATGAAAACTGATACTGTGACCTGTGATTGAGTAGCAGAGATTATTGTAGAGTTCTTTCATGTTATTTTTTAAGAGATTATTGTAGAGTTCTTTCATGTTATTTTTTAAGAGATTATTGTAGAGTTCTTTCATGTTATTTTCTTTTGATTGTTTCATCTATATTTATAGTTGGCTCCAATCCTTTTTCCGAAGTGACATGTGGGGGCATGTGCATTAGTTAATGACATGATTCGTTATGTGCTGAGGGGCTCGTTACCCAATGAGGCCATTTTGAATCGTCCCAAGTTGGACGTTAGACTGATCAGCAACAAGGCTTTTTAAGTTTCTGTCATACCTAAGAACATCTTGTTGGTATAATATACTTCTTCGCCCTCTCCAGTTTAATATGATGCAGACTAGAAACACAATTCCCCTCCCTACAATGGGCTTGACACTAACTACACCTCGCTTGCAGAGGGAGGAATAGTTTAAGTGTCTTCAATGTGTTGTTAATGTTTTGATTTATCTATCATGCTCTGAAAATCACCTAATTGCTTGTATTGTCTTCTCAAAGTGATTAAGAAAAACAACAATATCCCTTGGAAATCTAGTGGAATTGACCACACTCCTTGATTTGTCTGGTTTGAGTTCTATTAATGCAAGCGGTACAAAAACATGAAGAAGATAATCTGTTAAGTTTAGGATTTGCCTGCTTTAAGAAGATAACGTTACGAAAAGTGGATAGAGATAGAGGGTAGAACTTCAATTTATGTTTACATGCTTGTTTTTAGAAAACTAATTATAAACACACATTGCAACTCTATCAAAGAGGTTGACCTGTAATTACACTCATGCATTGCTTTACTCCCATACAAATTCTAACAAGAGCCATTGTTTGGTAGGTGTCCACTGTCCAGTCAAAGACATAAGCAACAACAATCCATCCACCGCCTCCAAATCCCTTCAATTTCGTTTCACTTTCAAATTCAAGTACCTTTCCTGTCATCTTTTTCTCCTCTCTCACCACCTCCTTTGATTGTTTTTATCTCCAAGTACAAACTATATTTAGCCATTTTTCATGCTTTTATTCATCAAAATCTTATACCCATTTGGCCAATTTATTGCAAGACAGAAATTGCAGCAACCTACAGGGATCTTGGGATAGTAGGAAAAATCTTCCAGATGGCCTTGCTTTGCACTAAGAAACGGTCCTCTAATCGACACCCCTTATCAACATCAACTATAAAAGTAATGACTAACCTTCTAAATCAAATAACATATATCGTTTCGGCGTTCACATTGCATTGTAAACATGCGATTGCTAGTTATAAAGGAATAATAAAAAAGAAAAGTCCATAGGGTCGTTACAACCTTCTCACAAAGGATCCCGCATCTTTCCATTAAAACACCCGCTTACAAAAAGCCGTTGGAGCACTGGAGGCCAACCCAATAGGAGCGCGCCACTTGGAGGTAGTATTGTTACATGAGACTCCCACAGGTCCCACCACGTTTGTCGCCACGTGCTTGATTCGCCTCGTTTGTTGACGGAGAACAACATTCGAACTGTCAGTGAGTGGCAGCGTGCCAGTGCTCTTCACAAGTTGCCGTTAACACAACAGACAAAAAAAGGGCGGTAACTTAACTTAGGTTAGGTTCAAATTTGGGCGTTATCCAGACGGCGCGGAATTAGGATTTTTCCTTTCTTTCAAACTTCACCAGATTTTCACCCGCCTCGCGTCTGCCGAGACACGTGGCGGGAGAAGACTGCGCCACGTTTGACCTACAAGAGGCATTTCTGGCGTGAACGTCAAGGGAAAAAGATTTTTATTTGGGTGGGTATTCAAACGTTTGGTTATAAATTGGCTAAAGATCTCCACGCTGTAGGCGGAGTGCCCAAGTCCATGACGGGTTTGTTTCCATCTCTTTGTTGGGAAATATAGTTTTGCAGATAGGAGGTAATATAATATATTCATTCCTATGGCAAGCCAAGTAGCCTCATCTGCCTCTTCCCCGAGTTTCGAACCCGAGACTTGCAAGAAAACGATGAAAGAGGGCTCTAAGTGTGGAGTGAAAATAAGCCTGATTATTTCGACGGCCTGTGCGGAAGCCGAAGGGCATGCTTTGCAAAGCCAGGTGATAAAAATTAGGAAGGAGGATCAGCACCTGGGGGAGGATTTCAGAGAGGGATTGAGTCCCAAAGACAGAATCGAGATTTTGCAGATAACGTCTCAGATGAAGGACGTGTTTTTCAGCTGCTCCAGGCCCGCGTTTCCGTCGCCGCTGGGCATGAAGGCAGGGGTTCGTTCGGCCTGAGGTTCGAACCCAGGACGTCTTCGTTGCGGAGATATAGTGTATACATGTTCGGCTCTTGGTAATGAAATGTGTTTGTACATTAGAAAAGTGGGTTCCTACGTTTTAAACGTGTCTGTACATATATATTTAGCTTACAAGTTTTGTGTAAAGTGTAGGTAGTAATACTGAGAGCCGAGTAGTAGTATATTCCACAGGCTTGTTTCATACGGTGTAAATGTTTGCATCAATAAAGCCTTTCGCAGGGCATTTTTTTTAGTATGCTGCAAAAAAATATGTTCCATTTTTCTCTTTGGGGCAGTTTGGGGGAAGCTTTTATATGGGCCATTTTAAACAATAGTAAATACATATCTTAAAATTTTAATTTTTTTAATTATTTAAAAAAACATTCAATCCCCCAAAAATATTACAGAGTCATTTTAAATGATAGTAAATACATATCTTTAATTTTATTTTTATTATTTTTAAAATTAAATTATTTCGTTCACATTCTTATTCTTTATTATGGTATCCCCAAGTCTTTGCCCAGTAAGAATTGAACGTTTGGTAGTTTTTTGGTGAACCAAGTTGATAAAAATAAATTATTTCAATGCCCCTACGGTGAAAATTAATTTATTATTATTGGCTGAGTTGCGGATAAGGAGATAATAATGAAGTTGGTATTCGATGAACATATTACTACCCATAAAATTGTTTAATCTTATTTCACGGGGGTTTGGAATGTTGAGTGTATTACGTAGTATTGTTAGGTTGTAAATATGGATCGCGTGGTAGAAGAGTGATCTTTTATTTGTCTTTATTTACTATTATAAAAATGAGTTAGGTGGAGGTTGTTTAAAGTTGTAACAACAAAGGATGCTAACGAGGAAGAGTTTGTGAAGACATTGAGGCTAGGAAGATATTTGACATGGGTGGTGTTCCATGATTTATTATTGAGATGACAATGTAGCTGCCTATTTTTAATTTTTTAAAATATATATTTATAAAACATTGAATATATATTAATTTAATATGGAGATTTAGTTGTAAAATGGGACATATTTAACACATTTACTCAATAGTAACAATTTGAATATTATTTATATATTTAATTATTTTACATATATTATATTTACCATAAGCTAATGTCAAAATATGTCCCTATAGAAAAAATATATATAACTACAATTTTTATTATTTGTATATTTTAAAAATAATGCTGAATTTTAATATTGTTACTTCAAGCGAATGTGTAAAATATATCTTTCTAATAAAAATATCTAAATATACAAATATTTTGGAAAATAAGATAATAATTTTTATATTGATAGATATTGATTTAAATATTTTATTTTAGATTGTACACATTATATTAATTAATTAAATTTTGATTAGTTTTGCTCATATTTCTTACAAAATAATTTTAAAATTCGAGAAAAAGGGTTTCAAACTTTAGGACATGATGAAAATATTTCTATTTTTGTATTGAATTTTTGAGTTAAAAAAATGAAAAATAAAAATGAATGTCAAATATAATATAGGAAATAAAACCTTACACTCTCATACACTCTCAAATTTTATATGCTCAAATAAAAATTAGTAATATCTTTGTCATATGGTAGAGTTTGAAACTCTTTTTCTCATTTTTACCCAAATAAAATAAAATTCATGAGATATATGAAGAAAATTAATAGATCTACTAATCAATATAATATATATAAAATCTAAAATAAGATCCTTTAAATTAATATATATAGACATTTTTCAAATAAATGCAATTAAGATATTCATACTATACTTATCACAATAGATAAAAGAATTTTTATTACAAATGAAATAAAGTAAATTACTACCCATAAAGATCACCTCAAATGATTATTAAAAATATACAATTACAAATGATATAAAGTAAACTTTGGTCCATTTGTGCCTTCTACATATTCCTCTTGTGATCTACCTATAACAATCTATCATAAGGTGGTGCTAACTTAGGAAGGGGATTAATGTGTAGAGAGTGTCATCAAAGGTAAGTATCTCTAACCCTAAACTCTTTATTTTACGTTGGTCGATTAATTATATTTGATGCATGTTGAGTAGATAAATATAGGTCAAGTATGAAAGAGCATATGGATTGGGCGCATTGACACATGGCGCGTAGGATGCATAACTATAGCATGCATGAGCGGTGAAGGGCAAGTCCCCACCCCTATATATATATATATATATATATATATATATATATATATATATATATATATATATATATATATATATATATATATATATATATATATATATATATATATATATATATGTATGTATGTATGTATTGATTTGCAGTTTAGAGAGACCATGTATTATAGAGTTATGTTGTTGGTTTTGTTTACGCGCACGACTCATGATGACATTACCGTGATGTATGAAACTTATGTGTTTTACGGTATTTGATATAATGGATCATATCGGCTGGATATTGGTGTTAGATGTGACTGAATATGGTTCTTGCATGGTAAATCTCATTATAATCATTGTTTAGTCTATCTTTCATATGGTTTAGATCTAGATCTGGTTTATGCACTGTGGATTATTTACTATCTGTTATAAATCTGGATATATACATCCGTAATCATGCTAACATTTTGGACAAGCAACTCTAAAGAGGGACTTGTTACCCTCATGAGCTTTGTGTGAGTGCTCGTTAAGGTGAGTGATGTGCCTTGAAGTGCGCCTTGGGTTATTTGCAATGAATTCTAGGCTACATCATTGGTTCCATTGCCGGGACCTCTTTCTCAGCTATTTTTCAGGATGTTGCGTGATGAAGACAACGATTAACCTTGGCCAGTATTGAAGAGTGTTTAGTAGATCTGGAAGAAGAGTATGCTTGTAGATTCGAGGACTAGACCGATTTTAATGTACGCGTGTGGGTTGAGTAGAATATGTATGATGCATTGTATGAGAAGTTCTTTGCTATATTTCCTATAGAGTTGTACGAGTGGTTGTTTGCTTATGCGTCTAAGAGGAATTGGAGGTTTCGCACACTTGTTTAGACACATGAAGAATTCCATGCCTTATATGATGATGCAAAGCCGATTTGGACGCGCTTTGTGGATGTTTGGTTTTGTGGTGTTTTGAACCTATATTCTTAAGTACTGTGATTTCGACTTACTCTTGCCCGAGAGGTTCTTTGAGTTTTAGTTTTTACATGAACCTAAAGGATCGTATTTGTGCGGTATCCCACGCGATCAAGATCCTGATTGTAACCCTGGATTTGGAAAAAAAGTCGATGGCTAACTAAACCCCACCACGCGTGGGGCGGAAGCAGGTTTGGTAAGGATGGCGGACCTAGCGGCAGAAAGACAAAGGGAAGAAAGGCGGCTTAAGTTCAATGAGGTGCGTGAGAGGGATTTAGAGAAGCAGTGAGATATCGCGGAGAGAATGGCGTTGTAGAGAGAGATGGCTCGTGAAGGATTCGGAGCTCACATAGAAGATGTGGAGCCAGAGCATCTAGATCTCCCCCATTTGGGAAAGCATGGTAGGGAACCCTCTTCAGCCTCAGATGAGAGCACGTCGGTAGAGACGACATGGGCCGTGGGCACGCATCTGAATCTACCTAGCGACCTAGCCCTTGCGCTTGGTTTTACATTTTCTATGATGATCGAAGAAACAACAAGCTAGTGTGAGCGAGAGAGTTGCGATAGATAGAGTTAATTTTCAGTCAAGTTCAAGAGTTAATTAGGAAGCTTATTCACCTATGGCGCATTCGTCATCTACTTTATTTGGAGGGCCTATTGGAGGTATCTTTTCTAGCACATCGTCGACACAGAATGTAGGTGCGCAAAACCTTAGCATCACATTTGATAAGATCTTGTAAAACAAACATCAAGAGATTATAAAGTGTGTCTACACTGCAGTCATGTATTTTTTCTGTAAGTATGTAATTTCATGTCATACTTAAAGGGGGAAATGTAGACACTCAAATTTGGTAATCTTACTCTTTGACATTATTGTTCTTCGCATTGTTATCTTCCTCAAACAAATATACTATACCCATTCTCATCATCTGGTATATCCCTATGTCTCTTTGTCTCGCTTACTTGATCTTACACACTCACCTTTCCACCGATCGGGGATCATTTTTACATCAAAATTCCCTAAAAATCCCTAAAGCGTGTCAATGTAGAATATCGTTGCAAGATCTTTCCATGGATGTGAGAACGTGAAAAACAGACATCGGGAGCTCTAGTTATGTCCGGTCAAAGTTCAATCAACCAAAAAGTCAACTCTGGTCAACTGGTCAATATTGGACCAATGGCACTGTGACACGTGGTGAAAAGGTAAAAGGGATTCGTTTGTTGGTTTTCGAACTCAGGTCTTCGACAGGCGTAAAATTGGTGGTCGCGACAAGAGGCTCAACTTTTTTAACGGAGGGGAGCTCGACCGCCGTGTGAACTATGGTATTATCGCCTACGTGGTGGGTCCACAAGCCACCACTTAGCCATATTTCATTTTGAATTTTATATTATTCACGATATTACTATACAATTTCAATTTGCAATGTTTGGGTCGAATCTTGGTGAGACCACATTCCCACATATCTCAGCGGTCCAAAGCACACCACATGGCTCGGCCAAACAAATCCGCCAACCCCAATGACATGCTAAGACCACGTGGTGATGGAGCGGTGGGGGCATGCAAGGTCATGCGTGGAAGCTTCCACGTGAGGAGAAGGAGGTGGGGCGGTTATGCCTCAAGTGGTCCCATGACCACCTAAACATGCGTGGGAAAGGCTATTTAAAGCCTAAACTCTATCTCCTCCCCCAAATGTGGGATATACCCACTTAACTATGTCCGCTCCTAAGGGAATTAATCCCTTCCTAAGTGCAATCCGCTCTAAAATGGGATTTAACCCATCAACAATGCTACGGGCTAGGCTATTATTAGCCTTAGATAATTGTTAATACATTATTTTAAGGGCCCTATTTTAGTATAAATAGGGAACCCATTTCTTTGTATTGGACACACACAGACACAACGGAGAAGCTCATTCCTATAGCTCGGAAAGGCGGACATCGAGCCAAGAGGAGAGTTAGATGCCATGCCAACAACATAGTTGTGTGAAGTCCTAATTTATTTAGGCATAATTATTTTATTTATTATTGACCTATTATTTTTTAGGAAATAGTAAATTAAAATTATTGTGACTAGGAGTTATTAATACTACCTAGTCGGCCCATAGCGCCACACCAAATTATTGTGAAGCTTGGAATATCGACCGGAGTGCCATAGGGTGTTACGAAGCATCTGGAAGGCCGATCGAGAACCGAAGGATTCCGAACAGTGGAGTTGGTGCCATCGAGCTTGCCGAATACGCCAAGAAAGGGGAAGTCGGGTGTTATTTTTCACCCCTTTGCAGCCGAAGGTCTCGATATTCTTCTAAGCATGTTCTAAATAGTTTCCATTAGGTTTTCTTGTGAAAGTACTATTGTAACTTACAAGTTTTGACTAGTGGAACGGTTCAAAAGAACCCGGAGACGTAGGCAATTTCGAACTCCATAATCAATCATTGTGCAATTGTCTTTATTGTCTTGCATTAATTTTAAATTGATTACTTAAAAGGAGAAAATTGTCGGCAAATATTTAAAGCCTACAAGGGTCCGAGATCAAGTAGATAAAAACTTGATTATTTTCGGATCAAGTTTGGTATCGTGAGGTGTGATCGCGCTTGTAAACTTGCTAATCTTTGAGAAAGTTTGGTATCAAAGCTGGTTTAGCTCCATTTTTGCTTCAGTAAATTTGATTAACAAAGTGATTGCTTCAAGATTGGTGCAGTTGGTTCAATTTGTGTGAACAAGGAATAAGTGCACTATGGGCAAGATGTCTAAACAGCGAAGGTCGAGGAAATGAAGCTTATAATCACGGAGATCCAGGAAGATAACTCTCTCCTGCGATCAATGAATTACTCCTTGGAAGAGGAGAATGCTCGCTTAAAATCAGAACTGCAAACCAAGGATGAGCTCTTGGCAAGGTTGCAGTGTGGTGATCAGAGAAAGGAAATACCTTCAACTTCGGGGATGCAAAGTGACCATCGCGAGATGACCGCACTGTAAGTTATTCACCAATAGAATCTTCTTCTTCCTCCCATTGGTTTTGATTTAGGTAATGAAGTATTTGGTTTGTTTGAAAAGCATACTACATGCATTGGATCCAAATTATTAGATAACATGGGATTTGATGGAAGAGGCCTTGGTAAAAATGGCCAAGGCATTGCTAACCCGATCTGAGTCGAGGATCGTCCTCGTTTTGCAGGTTTGGGTTATCCTAGTGCGGGAATGGAAATTGGAGAATGCTCTAAGAACGTTGATGGGAGACAAGCTTCCAAAAGCAAAGTGAATACCCCACTAGTCCTATAAGAAGATTCTGAGCAGGAAAGTTGTGCTTCATTGTCACAAGCAAAGTATATGGTAAGAGAAATCAACGAAGAGGTAATGAGATTCCACCTCCGGTTTCTTACCATAATCATAAACACAGTAAAACTTCCGATCCACTTTTTCACTTAAGACGTATGGTTATGATTTTCAGAAGATGTGGAATTCCTTTCCATGTACTTTTTGTGGATTGCATAATCATTGTGTGGCAAGATGCTGGAAAAGAAGGACATTGGTGAAGAATTTGATGTCGTTCATCAGGAACAAGGAAAATGAGAAAGACCAATATCGTCATCCAAAGTGTTGAGAAATGGCAGAAAGAGTTCCTCATCCCGAGAAGGAGATTAAGAGGAATTTTTGTGCTCATTGCTAGAGGAATGGGCACCGGGTGGACAATTGCTAGAAATTGCATCCATCTCACCATCAGGGTAATGGTAAGACAAATATGGAATGGAGGCCTATTGCAAAGGAAAAGGAAGTTTCTAATCCAACACTAGTTGACAATTCAACCCAGAACCAAGTAATACCTGAAAGTGAAAGTCCTTTAAAATGGGTAAGTCAACAATTTTCCAATTGTTTATTGCATAATTCAAATTGATGAATAATATGAAATATTTGTTTGGAGATCGATCTCGTGAGAAAATGCTAAGAGAAAGGTTTACCACACCGACTGGATTTTCTTACTTAGAAAATTTGATTAATGCTCCAAACATATCTCCTAATAAGATTGTGAATACATTCTGACTTGAATACGGATTTGACTCATATAAAGCTTGGAGATTGATCGCCATTTGTGCGAGACAATAGAGTTCACAGAGGTCATGTCGAACTTTATTCTCGTGTAGAGACATTGTGACCGTGCGTGAGAATGGTAATTGGATCACCGTTGGCATTGACATCGGGTCAAAACTTCGTTTTTGGAGAAGTCATCATGGACATCTAGCAAAATGGTACCTGATATAATTTTTCAACAAAAGGAGCTCTTAAAAGATTAGCTTGGAATGTCATTGAGGCATTGTGATTCAAATGGTAGCGAGGCATTGTGACCACACATTCAAATGGTAAAGAGACTTAAAGCTTGCCACGAGTGGGAGGCATTGAGGTTGATCATCGTTGACTTAGCATCCAGTTGAAGCTAGTTCTTACTCCTCTCTATCATCGACATTAGATCAATCATAGCTCTAAGTAAATTTAGGTGTATGCAGAAAATATCCAGTTGAAGCTAGTTCTTACCTCTGTTTGGGTGTATGCATGCAATCTCGATCTCTGCAGAGGTTCGATTCAAAATATCACTCTAAAAATACCAAGGGACAGGGGGTTGAAAGAAAAACAAGGAAATGAAAACAAAACTAAGCAAAATAGAGAGGTGATACACCAAAGGAGTGCTTGAACTCCTTGCTTTGAAAAAATAGACACGAGATCATGAGGATGTAGCAACAAAACATGCACAAATTCTCCAAAATACAAAGAAATATCAGAAGGAAACAAACCAATGCAAGAGAGGATTGGAAAATCAATCACAGAGCATGTATTGTCAGTTCCAGAATTGATACAATACATTGCAAATAACAAAGAGGGAAAAATGTGTTACAATCTCCATGGGAGGTCTGAAACTCTTTCAAATCCACCTGCTAAGGAGAAATGAAGAGCTTGCAAAAGCAAGAACATCCAACCCTTTACAAATGAGCCAAAACTAGCTTTTATCACGAATGAGAATGGAAGAAAAGGTAAAAAATGTGGGCAAATCGATTTGGGACTTCAACCACGAAAAATTCATCCAATGGGCCTGTAAAATGATGGGTTTCCACAAAAAATCCCATACTTCAAAGTACATTGCCTTACAGAGCAAAACAGAGGTCCATACTTCATTAATTTTGGTGGTTGGAGTCGTTTTCTGATGTTTTTACATGCCAGAGATGTTTTCCTATTTTTCTCCCACAAATATCCATCAAAATACAAAATTGAACCCTCCATCGTGTAGATAATTTCACCATCTTTCCAATGACACCAAGAACGCAAAAATATGAGCTCTGGATCAAAAGATATGGCCTTATGAAGATTAGGGCAAAATTGGATTAGCGGGCTGAAACTTTAAATTTTTCCCTTTTTTGAATTTGGGAAAATTTCCCCAAAAACTCCGTCCCCCCACCGCTCCGATGCCACGTGGCACATTCATGTTGGTCCGCGGGTTCAAACGGACATTTTACGCTTTTTAAATTTTGGAAAATTTTCCAAAACTCCTCGCTACCCCCGCTTCCATCGCGCCACATGTCATCCTTCTATTCGCTCGGTCCTTCGCAATTTTTCTCCTTTTGCGGACCTGCGGAAAAAAACTCTTCTTTGCGCCCCTTTGGGCCCTTTGGTAATTTTTGCCAAATCCCTTTGTGCCTCGCCGCTCCACGCCACGTGTCATATCCCTATTCGCCGCGGGGTCGCGGCCAAAATTTTCTTCCTCTTTGGCGGAACTCATGCAGACTAATTTTTTCCTTTTGCGCCCTTTGATACTTCGGTGAAAAAACCAAAACTCACCCTGCGCCCTTGACCTCTGCCAGTTCCATGGACACACATCATATTTCTAATGGTTCGTGGGCATCAGGCCAAAATTCTTCTTTGCACCCCGCGAGCCCTTAGAGAATTTTTAAACTTGCCTCCGTGGGTTCAACCTCCGACGCCACGTGTCATCTCCTCATTCGTTGTGGGCCTTCGGGCCAAGATTTTTATTTTGTGCCCCCGACCACTCCTTGGTGAAAAGTTCCAACTTACCTCCGCTGCCCCGCCATTCCACCGCTATGTGGAGAGTTTTGATTGGTCCGCGGACCTTTCTAGGGAAAATTTCCCTCAAAAACTCTGTCGAGCCATAACTTGAGAAATACAAGGAGTTAGAAGGAAAATTTTACCTTTCTGGAAAGGTGAGGAAATTCTCTATCTGATGAAGCCATTTCAAAAAAAATTGAGTGCCTGAAAAGTGAAAAAAATTGACTGAGGCACAAGGAAGGAAGGAATGAAAGGAAGTTAGCCAAAAATAAGCATGGGGCTTATTTGGATAACAATTTGGTGACTCAGAGGGGTCATCTGCCTGCTAGATGAATGATCAGTAGCCTTTGAAGCATCCATTGGGCATGTAGTCATGAGTCATAGCTTGTAAAATGATGATCGAACTTTGAAAACTTCCTTCGAGCCACTTGAAACCCACCGAACTTGGAGTTGTTCTCACCAAAATGCCATTGAAATGGGTATGCAAGAGCAAAATCAGCAAAGCACCAAAAACTATGTACAAAATTGGAAATCATAAATACCCCAAATGGGATATGCAGAGTGTGCACAAGCACTTCTTCTGCTGAAAGAAAACCTACCTACTCTACTCTAACTGGAGGCAAAGGCAAGCTAAACAAACCCTGTAAATAGTTGGGAGAAATAGTTTCCCTTTCTCAAAATGGCAGCCATGCAACTGACTTGGCACTAAACATGGCTGGTTGGGTGAGTGGAAAATCAACAAGAAGTTGGTTCCCTACCCAAATCAAAAAGTTTTCAACTAAAAACAAATCCAATACCTCTTTAGTTGCTCTACATTTGGATTAAAGAGGTATGACAACTGATCCTTGGTACTTTGTAGCTCATCCTCATGCTTAGAAGCAAGCATGACTGGTTGTGGCTTCTCCTTTGGCTCCAATGAAGCCAAATACCTGATTGGGAAAGGTATGATCTATTTGATATGCCCATAGCTCTGAAATTCAACTCCAAAAATGGAGTCTTCTTGTAGACCTTCTTGAGTGAATGATGTGGAAGAAATGATGAAGTTCATCGATGTTCTCCTTCCTTCATGGTAGCATGGAACTCTTCTACAATATGCAGCTCCTCATTATTGATTGCAACATCCAATGAAGTTGCTTTTGCATTGTTGTAACCTACTGCAATACATTGTTGGCTTTGGAGTTCCTCCATTGTAGTTTTTGGAAGATCAAATTCTTCCAATTTTGATTCAAGAGGCATGTTGCAAACTGCAGGCTGTTGTCCTTGAATTCTCTTGTCCATGGCAGCAAGTTCTTGTTGTTGGAGAACGAATGGTGAAGAAGGAAATGTTGTAATTTCAGCTGGCTCTTCATCCAAAATTCTTCCGAGTCGATGACAAATCAAACTCTTGAATGTCTTCTTTGTAGCAAAGTATCCCCTCTTGTATGGAAGCCTCCAAATCAGCATTTTCTTCACCATGTGTAGTTTCATTTTCAAACATGAAACTTGTTAATTCAAACTCATCCCAAAAATCAGGTTTTTGGAGAGATGAAGTGGGAGAGAAACATGAAATTTCTTGTGCCCCTTGCTCAAAATTTGGATATGTTTTGTTTACCTCCATAATGGCTTCATCAATCAAATCAAACCCTTCAAATGAAAGCAAAAATGTATCAATAATGCTTCCTTCTTCTGTTGTTGTAAAAACTGACTTGATTTCATCCATTTGCTCCTCTTCAATGGGATTTGAGCTGGTTTTTCTTCCTCCTCTGCTTGAAGACCATCTTGTTCTTGATTAAACTCTTCCTCTAGCATGAGGTTTTCAAATCAAACTCTTTAATCTGCTGCTCTAGAGGACAAGTTGGGGCCGCAAGATCTCTTTTAGAGCTTTCCTCCTCCAAGGCTGATTGTGTAACTTCTATTGGATCAGCATTATCTTTGGGAAAAGTGCCAACTTAGACACTCAACTCATCACAAACAAGCTGTTGTTTTTCTTGCTTCACTTGTTGTTCTAAAATCAGCCTTGTTTGCCACTTGTTCTCTAACTCTAACCTCTTCTGCAGGCTTAACCAGCAAGGGGATTTTCTCAATTCCATATCTAAGAGACAAACTTACTAAGCTCTTAATTATTCCTTCTTTTCTTGGCTCTTTCTCTTGTTATCCTTCATGACTGATTTTTGCAATTTCTTCTTCCCCACATGGAATTGGGAATGCAAGAGGAGGGGTGGGTTGTAACTCAATTGATTTTGCAATTTTTTATGGTGTTGGAGGAGGTAGAAATTCTTGTTTCTTTGGAGGGAATGGTTGTTTGGAAGGGAAAAGGATAGAAGAATTGAGATGGGGTGGAAGACTAGGGAATGGAGAAATGGAATTAACTCTTAGGGAAACATTGACTGGATTTAGAATTTGGCTTTCCAAATGAGATGGTGTTGCTTGAGGAATGGAAAGAGAAAAACTAGATGATGGTGTAGAACTTACCCATTGACAAGGTTGTTCAGCACCAAGTTTATAGGCCTCTATCTCTGCTTGTCCATTGTGCAAGTTGGGGCAGCATCTCCATCATGAAGTCCAACTTCTCCTGAGGGCTAAAATGTCTTGGAAAAGGGCCTCGCTAGGAGTCCTGCAACCAATTCTAAAAGCCTTCATTTGAGCTGTTGCTCTTGATTGCACCATTTTTGCCTCCATCTTTTGGATTTTCTCCACAAAATCAGAATCTTCCATTTGATTGTCTTCATTGCATGCGTACCTTTGCTCTTGATATGCTTCACAACCAAACTGATTTTGGTATTGCTCATATGGGTAAGCATTTTGATCTTGAATTTGATCAAAATGTTGATTTGAAGGAGTTGTAAAACATGTTGGCGGTGAAATATATTGATTTGTGGTAAATGTGAATTCCATGAAGGAAATGAAGTCATGATTGCACAAGTTCATGGAATGAAAGAATATGAAAGATATGGAAAGAAGAATGGATGAAAACGGATGGAAAGCAGTCCGCAACTCGGATAATGAGTTGTTTACAGATGGAGTCACCGGATGTGCTTTTGAACATGCCTCCAAAGGCTGAATCCTTAACAGAACACACCAACTGTCAAAAATAAGGTGGAATACCTCTAATTCCCACCGGGCGTGCCAAAAATGTTAGTGCAAATTCACAAGACACCCCGGATGAGTTATGGATCTGCTTTTCTAAGGCAAACTCATTTGGTGTGAATGCACAACATTGAGTTTTCTCTAAGGTGTGGGACCTTGCAAGGTGAGAAAAATATCCAGATTGAAGTTGGTTCTTATTCCTCTATTTAGGTGTATGCATGCAATCTCTATAGAGGTTCGATTCAAAATTCTTACTCTAAAATTACCAAGGGGACAGGGTTGAGAGAAAACAAGGAAATGAAAACAAAACTAAGCAAAACAGAGGTGATACACCAAAGGAGTGTTGAACTCCTTGCTTTGCAAAAATAGACACAGATCATGAGGATGCAACAACAAAACATGCACAAATTTGCCAAAATACAAAGAAAGATTAGAAGGAAACAAACCAATGCAAGAGAGGATTGGAAAATCAATCACAGAGCATGTATTGTCAGTTCCAGAATTGATACAATACATTGCAAATAATAAAGAAGGCAAAAAAGTGTTACAATCTCCATGGGAGGTTTGAAACTCCTTCAAATCCACCTGCTAAGGAGAAATGAAGAGCTTGCAAAAGCAAGAACATCCAACCCTTTACAAATGAGCCAAAACTGGCTTTTTATCACGAGCAGAATGGAAGAAAAGGTAAAAAACGTGGGCAAATCGATTTGAGACTTCAACCACCGACAAAATTCATCCAATGGGCCTGTAAAATGATGGGTTTCCACAAAAAGCCCATACTTCGAAGTACATTGCCTTACAGAGCAAAACAGAGGTCCATACTTCATTAATTTTGGTGGTTGGAGTCATTTTTATGTGTTTTTGCATGCCAGAGATGTTTTCCTATTTTTATCCCACAAATATCCATCAAAATACAAAATTTAACCCTCCATCATGTAGAGAATTTCACCAGCTTTCCAATGACACCAAGAACACAAAAATACGAGCTCTGGATCAAAAGATATGGCCTTCTGAAGATTAGGGCAAAATTAGAGCAAAATTAGATTGGCGGGCGAAACTTTAAATTTTTCCCTTTTTTTGAATTTGGGAAAATTTCCCCAAAAACTCCGCCCCATTGCTCCGATGCCACGTGGCACATTCCTGTTGGTCCACAGGTTCAAACAGACATTTTAAGCTTTTTGAATTTTGGAAAATTTTCCAAAATTCCTCCGCCGCCTCGCCGTTTTGCCGCCACATATCATCCTTCTATTTACTCGTGGGTGTAGACACTAAAATTAGGTCACACTCCCCCTTCATCCCTCGACATATATGTCCTCCTTTATTACATTTACCTAGCCATGACCCCCTTCACCCCACTAATATTAATTTAATTAATTTAATTAAATTAATGCTTTATCCTCACTATATTTATTATTTAAATATCTTATTTGAATAATATCTACACATACAGTTCACTTAGACACCTCACCAAGCTAACTCAACCTAAGACCTATTCTTAGCAAGTTACCATAACTAACTAAGACTTACCCAAACCCTAAAAATCAATGCCTACATTCCCTCTAACCACATTCCCACATGCTCACAAGAGGCTCCGAGTCTAATCCACGGGATAATGACACGAGATCCGAGGAAATCAGGAGGATCTCCCTAAGTTTAGTAAACCTAGGAAATCCCGCCTTGACCGATGTCGGTTACCCCTAACCGTCACTGGTTAAGCCGGACCACCGTTAGTTACCCCTTTTAACCCAAAACAACCTTATTCTCAAGGTTGGAACTTGGAACTTGGAAGTTGGAAGCAAGAAATTTTACGAACAAGAACAATCTCAGAGAGATAATGCATCTTCAGAGAGCAAATTCTAGCAAGAACTCACATCCAAGGAAGGAGATTGAGGATCTTCTCCTGCATAGCCATCCCAACCACGTTCTGATCTATCTAAGCAAAGAGGAGTGTGCATGCAGCCCATGCAAAAAGCTTTTCTTCAGTTGGTGATCACTTGTAGCCTTCAAACCCATCATCAACACCTCCATCCTTCACACATAGACCTTCAGGAATGAAATCCAAGTAAGTACAACATCATACTTTCCTAGTTATTTCATTTCATCATTATTTTATCATCCATTGTTTATCTTGCTCTCTATTGACCTTCTCCAACATTTTCACCTCCATAGACCCATCAAAACCTCATAAAATCCTACTCCAGTCACCCATTACCTCATCCCGACCAACCAAAATCCTTTGTGCAATCACAAAGGAGACCAAAACCCTGTTCTATGACATTTCCAGATCTCACAAGAATCGCACCGCTTATTGATTATACCTAACATGATGGTCACCCCTGACCGACGCTAGTCTCTGTGTTTGCCCACACAGCCTTAAATAGAGACCTACCCACCTAATTTTACCTCACCCTCACTCTGTGACCTACCCGAGACCTTTATCAGACCTGCAGAGACCCAGAACCTATCCCTTGACCTTGGATTCTATTCTAGCTTAGCTTGTTAGATTAGATCTATTTCTTATTGTGTTTTTAAGTGAGATACCTAAATCATTTTAAAATAACAATAGGATTTACTTTGTTTATAACATTAATTTGTTTAAAACAGTGGACTGACAACCATCTAGGAAGTATCATACTTCCGGATCTAGCTCACGCTAGGCAGTTCACTGCCCATATTGTTTAATTCCTTTTGGTGGTTTTGTTTTCATTACAGGTAGTTCCTCCTAGCCAAAGGGAAGATCTCACGGTCAGTTGTGGATTCAAAAGTCATACGCGCGCAACAACCCATCAACCGACATTTGAACAGGTATTCCTCCTACGCCCATTACCCTATTTGTTTTGTCAACAATTCAAAGAAACAATCTAAGAAAAAGGTGAAACATTTTGGCATGCCCAGTGGGACCCATCCAGGGTTCCTTGCATTTCATTCATTCCTAGGAAAAAAAAATTGTGTGTTTGTTTCCTTTCTAAAAAAAACGTACACACTAATTTTCTTCCCTAGTAATCCACTTCTTCTTTCTATTTGCTCTAAAGGAAACTTTTCTTTTGGTGTATTTAAAAAGAATCATTTCTTCATGTTTTCTGCATTGTAGTGAAAGAGCATCCCTCTTCCTCTTCATCTTATTGTGTCATCCAATTTCACATTTTCGATTTGGGTTTAAAAATAATTGCATTTCATTTTGATTTATTGCATTAGCTCACATTAAATGAGGGCAACCTATATGTTGGAGGTCATGACCAGCTGATGGTTGACAAACGAATCGTAGAAAAGCACTTCTATCCTTTTCTCTTTCTCTGAGTCTTACCAAACCACAAAAAAATTCAAATACATACATTCTTAAACAACATCCTACCTGGAAGAAGTTGTAGGTGATCACATGATCACAGCACAGTGGGCACCCAGCTCGCTGCTCTGTCGAGTCATACTTCAGAGCGAAACCTACCCCCACCATAACATACCTAAAACCTCACCCTTTAGATCTCCTTCTATGTAGGAAGCCATCCTCAACAAAAAATCTATTTCACAATTCATGTGTCAGTCCTTAAATAGCATAAGCTAAACAAACATAATAGAAAAGGACACTCTTAGGATCACATTTTCTTAGTGTTTCTGCTTGGCTTGCATTTTGAGGTGAAAGATCACGTTCATCACTTTTTTGTTCATCCTTGCATGCTCCTCAGCATAGCTGGTGTATTCTAGCTTCACCTGAGTGTGCCTAGGTCATATCACCATCATTCCCAGAATTTTGGGTATGATTCCACATCAAATTTTAATTCACAACCACTTTTTCTCATCACTGTTCCAATTTCACAAGAACCAGTCATTGGTTGCCTCGATAAACCTATCGATTAAACCCAATCGATGTCGGTTCAGGTCCTTTTTGCTGACCTACTCAAACAGATAGTTTCACTTCACTTTTTTCCACTTTCCATAGTCTCTCTCCTTTGTCATTTTTCCCATTAACATTTTACACATCCCTAGATATGGCATACTTATCAGATTTTTCCTTCTGCCTCATTGTTTAATCACTATCTATTTTCTGATGTGACCGGCGATTACCCCTAACCGACGTCAGTTTTCCCTAACCGGCATCGGTTAGCCTATTTCATATTCCACCCACCATTCATTACTTCATCCATTTTTTATCACCAGATTCACCTGTTCCTACTATTCTCTATATCATTTACAGAGAAGTAGCCCTACCTGATCAATACTGGTTCACATGGTGCTGACCCGAAGACAAGCAAGCACCCTCGTGTTCCACGCCAGTTGCCAACCGCTCCCACCTAGTCCTTCACCACCTTCTATTTTATCACCAGCCATGGATCCTATCCAGCCTACTAATATCGCTACCGAAGATGAGGAGTTTGCACAACTCCTTGACTAGAACCCTGCCGCCTTGCAGTTTTACCTCTCCCACTCGTCTACTCGAGATGCCTCAAGTCAGTTGATATACGACATGCCCATATCTATCCCCCGACTCTCGCACCCACTTCTCGCATCAGCCCCATCTGGCTCCGTGTTGCCCACATCCACCTTACCCCTAGTCATTTCGTAGTTAGGTTCTATACCCGCCATGACTGCCGCATCTGTTATCTCTGTGGCACCCATTACATCCACCATACCCTCGACGATTACCCCAAACACAACCTCATCCACCCCTCATGTCTCACACATACCTGTAGCTATGTTCCCACCTCCAGTGTCGGTGACCCCTACCCCATTTTAGAATGTAGTTCTTTCCATTCCACAATCATTAGCCCCTATTGCCACTAGGGTTACCACGACCCTTCCTCCCCCATATACATACTACCAACAACCGCCTGTTTCATCTATTATTCATTCCAGGTATGTACCCCCTATTTCATTACCTTCTTCTCCACCACCTTACATGGCAGCCCCATACACTGGAATGCCACACCCATTATATGTCCAAAACCAACCTCCTCACGCTATAAGAGGCATCCAATCATCACAACCCACCAATGACCTAATTAAATTGATGATGGACAAGATGCAGACACTGGAGGCATCGGTTTCGGATCTGCGCAACACTCTCACTTACGATGAGATTTGCAATGAGCCTATTCACCCATCCATTCCCATCCATTCATACCCTGTGCATTGGGAAATGCCTAAATTCAACCGCTTCAATAGTAAGGAAGACCCACAACAACATTTGCGCTCATTTAAACACGGGTGTTATCTGATTGCTCATGATGATGCCTTACTTTTGAGAAATTTTCCCATGTCCCTCATTGGACCTGCATTAGATTGGTATAGTGGGTTACCCAAGCACTCTATATTTTCATTTAATCAAGTAGCCCAAGCTTTCTTGGATCATTTCTCTATCAATATCACCAAGAAGGTTACCATGACCGATCTATATTCCACACGTCAGTACGAGGATGAATCTATCGTAGATTTTTTCACTCCGCGCAGTGCAGCCCTGATCAATCAACTTACCTTCCAACTGCCACAAACTGAACTCATCGAGCTCTTCACACGAGCTTGTGCCAGACATATCTCCCTGACCTTGTAGGTCCAAACTTTCCAAACATTCGATGAGGCATTCACTATGGCACGAAAGTTAGAGATTTAGGCCATCAAAGAGAAGAAAATCCAATTACGAAATAAGAATTCGGCATTCAAGTCGAATGAAACCTCTTTTTCTTCCAAACCACCAACCAATTATTTAAAGGCTAAGGGTACCGCTAATGCAATGGTACTCAAGCGAGCCCACTCATCCGTCGATCAATCCGTCCAATCTCTAATGATGGCATGCAAGTTAGAGATTCGGTACATCAAAGAGAAGAAAATCCAATTACAAAATAAGAATTCGGCATTCAAGTCGAATGAAACCTCTTTTGTTCCAAACCACCAAGCACTTATTTAAAAGCTAAGGGTACCGCTAATGAGTGGTACTCAAGGCAGCCCAGCTCATCCGTCCAATCAAGCTACACCCTCATCTAATCTATCATCCATCTAAGCTTTTTGATTCAGACAAGAGCAACAAAAATATACCCCAATTGGGGAACCTTACTCTTCTGTCTTAGAAAAGATTATCAAAGTTGGTGCCATCACCCTTCCACCCATAAAACCACACACTGGTTTTGACTCTACTCGCCCCATGCCCGCATGGTATAAGAAAAAGATTTTACGTAACTATCACCGAGTGAAGGGTCATAGTGACGACAACTGCATCACTTTTAAGAATATTGTCCAAGAAATGCTCGAGAAAGGTGAGTTGACTATGGATAATCCCAATGCCACCCCCAACCAAAATATACAAATCTTCAAAAAACCATTTCCCAATCTTTCTCCTTCATCCAATCAAATCGGTGAGACATCCACTCACGATACCCATACCCATGAGGTTCACACAATCTTTAACGAGGTGTCTTGTCACCTCTCAATTACCTCACATCCCTTCTATATAGGAAATCCTCACATAGAATCCTCCTTCCACATTAGAACCAACCGTCCTTATTGTTCCTTCACCAATAGAAGAACACCCTTCATCTCCTACATCACCTACGGAGGAGTCTTCTGCTAACATCGAGCCCCTCTCACCCCTAGTTTCACCACTTAGAGAACCTTTACCTACCATACCTCCTCAACCCATAGAGGAGCTCCCATTACCTCCTCCACCCATAGAGGAGCACCCATTACCTCCTCCACCCATAGAGGAGCACCTATTATCTTCTCCCCGTAGAGGAGCACCCATTACCTCCTCCACCCACAAAGGAGCACCTATCCGTTCCTCCACTTATAGAGGAACTCCCATCATCTCTTCCACCCATCATAGACTGATGGAGATACCTTTGCCTCTTGGCGAGCATTCTCCATCAGCTACCCAACATCCAATAGACCTACTTTCAGCTCTCTTACCCATGGAAGCTGAAGCTAGCCGATTCCTCGTCTCTAAGATGTATTTTACAGGAATTCCCATTAGGTCCTCACTAACTCCACCCATAAACGTGCCATTCTCACATTTGGTGATCACTTGGATTATGTGGATAGGGATTTATTATGGGGGCGCCTCTTACTCCTGTCTCAACACAGATGTAGAGATCCCTTGATGACACCTCCACTATCTACCCAAACACATTTCCACCCATCAAACCACATACTGATCATTGTCGCAACCCCTTCCATGATACCTATTAGCACTCACACCACACCCTTACCCGTAACCCAACCTATATCTAAACCCAAACCCATACCCACAACATTTGCCTCCACCAAACCTATTACCACTTTAGGGGTCACCCCGATCACTAGCCTTACTCATCCGCCTATTAAACTGAATTTAGCTACATCCTCCAACGTCAATACCACACCTACCTCGACACCCAAACCAAAGAAACAAACTCATCGGCCTCATACCCCGACTACACCAATCACACCTGCACTTGTCCCATCTGCCTTAAGACCTCAGCTACCCAACATGGTCAAGCACCCTTCACCCATCCATAAACCAATAACACAACCACCCATTCCTTCCTCACAAACCTCTAACCTACCCAGGCACACAACACAACTCATACCTGCACCTGCAGTCTCTTTACCACCAATACCTCCGATACCTTCAGCCATTGCTTCACTACCCACTACACTTCAGTCATTGTCCCTCACACCCCAAGTATGACCTGCATCATCTACCTTCATAGCACCCCTGTTATCCCCGTGGGTAACTCACCCTCTTCCTCCATCTACTTTTCCTTCTAGACCTCGTACACCCACATCACCTTTACCCAAGAAGGTGCAACCCAAAAACAAAACCCCACTACCCCACAACAAGGTAGTCAAAACAACCCCACACCCTCCTACCCGTCCATCTACTGTACCCCTACCCAAATGAACCCAACCGATACCTCAAACCACACCGAAACCTAAACCCATCGCTTGACCTGTTCCTACTCTTCCAAAAACAATTCCCCGACAACCAACCACACCTACACCCAAACCCACGTTCACTTCCCATTGTGATCCACTAGCAGGGTCCTATGCCAAAATTTTAACCAACCTCCTCAAGACTTCTGTTATCACATTACCGCCACTCCAACCTTACGACCCCCTCAAACCCAAGCCAAAGGGGTTTGATGATACCAAAATTTGTGCATACCATCATGTGCCAGGGCATGATGTGGAGAACTGCAAGGCCTTGAAAACCATCCTTATCTAATTGTGTCCACCAAAACCAACTTTGACAACGACGACCTTCTTGATGAGGATCCTGCTTCACCTACACCCATTCCCACACTGCCCACTCAACAACCACAACCTCCACCCTCACAGCTCCTAGAACCACACACAAAATTTGAAATTAACATGGTTCACATCAGAGAACTTGCCACGCCACCACCCAAATGTCGTTGCACCCAACTGACCTCACAGGGCTTTTCTCCTCTAGTAGGTTTTTTCCCTTCATGTCATTATACCACTTACCCTACACCTTCTCCATTTGAAAAATTCCCTCAAATCAACATGGTACACGTCACTACGTGTGTGCAAAAGGGTAAAGAAAAGGCAGCTAACCCACCAACCAATCCTATACCCAACATACCATCTGCACCCATACCTAAAATCACTATCCATGGCCCCACATACCCCATTTATAATGGTATCACACATCACACCATGCTCAAACAACTACACCAATCTCCCCTCAAAATGTCCTTATACGACCTCATCCAAACCTTAGAATCCCATCGTCAAGCCCTCATGGAGGTTCTTCAATCTATCGAGGTTTTACCCAATGACCCTACACCCGTAGCCTCCATTATCACACCCCATCATGTAGCCTCTCTCACCAAATTACCACCTTCATCCTCACCTCACCTTGATCACCAAGTGGCCTCCTCAGCTTCTTAGAGGCAGAGATCACGCCATACCAAAACGATGACCCAGGACCTAGCCCTCTTCATCTCTGTCCACATTGATGACATACGGGTACGCCATGTGATGATTAATGGAGGCGCTAGCATTAACATCATTTCATCCCATGTATTTGATCAAATGCGCATACCTGACAATTGCATGCACAAACATCCGGTCATGTTGCATTCATTCAATGATGCTATCACCTCCACACTAGGCACTATCATCCTTCATGTTCAGTATGGGCCCCCGCACTATTCCAGAATTGTTTTATGTTTTGGAGGGGGAATTCCAATATAAATTGTTGCTTGGTAGACCCTGGATCTGTGTCATGGGTTGTGTTCCCTCCACTTTGCATCGTTGTGTAAAGTTTGAACACGAAGGACACACTTATACCATTCCAGTTGACCCATCACCTTTTAAAACATGCAACATGCTTTACCGACCCAACGATGTGCTCATACCGGTCAAGCCGTCTACTTCTGCAACCAATACCTCTTCACCTACAACCCCACATACTAGTACAACCACTGATTTCACCACACATACATCCTCTATTCCTATCGCCACTCTAACCTCCACGGTTGACCCATTATCTTCCCAATCTGTTAATACCACCTCGACATTGGCCTCCGACACATCGTCTATACCATTTACCCACATACCAATCATCATGATCCTTGGAAGGTGTTTTTCAATGCCTCACTTTGGGGAGTACCGCCTATATAGTGTCAACACATTCCATACTCCACACGCAGTATGGAAGCCTTCACCAACACCCTCGCTTATGATCACCGTATAGGAGAATCCCTCCTTTATGGTCCTCCTTATCTTCGTACTAGTCTCACCTATGGGGGACTTGATACTACCACCTACACACCTGAACCACCATCATAACCCCACTCATTTTCCGCTGACTTCCAATCACTTACCAATCGCCATTTCGCCCACACCTTCCTGCACCGTTGTGTATGGAAGGGTTTTGGTTTTGGCTTTTACGAGCAAGGCCACCATACCATTATTCCATGTACCACCCGCAAACATAATGACCGGAGTGGTATTGGCTTCCCCGAACCTCCTACCAAACAAGCCCACATTAAACTCATTGCAGACCCTAGCCCTTCTCCACCTTCATCACCACCCTCACCGACGGAGTCGATGGATCCTGAATCTATCCCTCCTAACTTTTTTTTTCATAAACACCATTTCCTTGGGGCCTTTGACTTATCAACACGAAGGCGAGGCCCCTTCCACTCTCCCATTCCTGTATCTTGAGATGATCGACGACGACACACCTACCATTAACGTCATTCAATGTCAGGATGATGAATCCATACTCACCTACCTTGGTGCGAAGACTCATATATTCATCGGTCGTTACCCTCATGAGACACAAACCATGTTGAATGAATCGACTATCGAGATCAACATTCATACTCAAGACGACCCGCACATCCTAAAGATCGGACAATCTTTAGATGTTGTTGAACAGGAAGCCATCACTTCTTTTCTCCAAGATCATAACCACGCTTTTGCTTGGTCTTACATAGACATGCCCTAGTATTGACCCCACCATAGTGGTCCATAATATCGTAACCATTCCCGATGCCAAACCTATCAAACAAAAGCTGAGGAAAATGCACCCTCGCATTGCTCTTCTCATCAAAGAAGAACTTCAACGCCTTCTTTCTGTTTCCTTCATCTTACCCATTGATTATCCTCGTTGGATTTCTAACATTGTCCCTATTACTAAAGCAACAAGGGGACTCCGCATTTACATGGACTTCCATGACCTCAACCTCACCTACCGAAAGATGACTTTCCCTTGCCGGTATTGATCAACTGGTTGACCTTACTACTGGTCACGAGATGCTCTCACTCATGGATGGTTTCTCGGGTTATAACCAAATTTTTCTTTCCCCAAAAGATCAGCACAAGACCGCATTCATTACCCCTTGGGGAACCTTTTGCTATCGAGTCATGCCTTTTGGCCTTAAAAATGATTGGTGCTACATATCAGCGTGCTATGACTTACATCTTCCATGATATCATGCATCACATATTGGAATATTACGTGGATGATCTCTTGGCCAAATCTAAACATCGCTATTGAGCACCTCGTTGTCCTCAAAACCATCTTTGATTGCCTCATTAAATATTACGTCCACCTTCAACCTAAAAAGTGCATCTTCACGGTTCTCTCAGAAAACTCTGGGATTTATTGTTTCCCTCCGTGGTATAGAAGTTGACCCTGCTAAAGTCAAGGCCATTCTAGAAATGCCTCCACCCACTAACCTTAAACAACTTCGTAGCCTGCAAGGTAAATTGCAGTCCATTCGTCGTTTCATTTCACAACTATCTGATCGGTGTCAACCATTTCATCATCTACTTAGGAAAGATGTCTCCTTTAAATGGGATGATGACTGTCACAAAGCTTTTGAGGCCCTAAAATAATACCTTCTCCAACCACCCGTACTCATTCCACCGAAAGACGATCAACCTTTTTACCTATACATATCAGCTACCGATCATTCCTTGGGAGCCATGCTCGCTCATCGCGATGAACAACATAGGGAGCAGGTGGTTTATTACATAAGTCGTACTCTTTTGGACTATGAAACCCGATACAACCATCTAGAAAATCTTTGCTTAGCCTTAGTTTTCATCACCACCAAACTCTGCCATTACCTACTCAACCACAAAACCTATGTTGTGACCAACACCGACCCTTTACACTTCATGTATGCCAAACCTTATCAAAATCAGTGTGTGCCACACAATGGCTTATGCTTTTAGCTGATCTTGACCTCAAATTCATTCACCAAAAGTCCATTAAGGGCCAGGCTATCACCGACCAACTGGCTGACGCACCTATTGTCGGGGACCAACCCTCTAATTTTGACTTTCTGATGAATCCATTGCTACCCTTTCCCTGGACGAACCCCCTTACCAAATGACATTGTTCTTCGACGGTTCCAAGTGTCAGCGTGGGGGTGGGGCTGGTGTTATCCTCATTCCTCTGGATGGTGAACCCATGCCTTTATCTTTCAAACTAGACTTTGAATGCACCAACAACATTGTCGAGTACGAAGCACTCGTACTAGGTCTCAGACCACCTATGCCCTAGATGTCAAATCAATCCACATCTTTGGTGATTCACAATTGGTCATAAACCAAGTCAATGGTATATACCAATGTCGTAATGAGATACTTCAAAATTTTAAACATCATGTAGACATATTTTTACCACCTTTGATCGTTACACCCTTCAAACCATCCCACGTTCAACCAACAAATTTGTAGATACCATGGCCTACTTAGCTTCCCAAATACCCGCTTCCCCTGCTGATTCCAAAATATTTGTCACCGTGCAACACCTCCATTCACCTTCTTATTTACCTCACAATGTTTACTCAATCAGAACCGACACCCCTGACCCGAGTGACCTTTGGTATAAACAATACTCCAACTACCTTTCCCTCTCCATCTTACCTCCTGATCTCACCCGTAATGGACAACGTGCCTTCCTTAAAAAGGTCTCCCATTTTGTTATCTGGGGACTCCTCTATAAGCGCGGCTTTGATGGTATTCTCTTACGATGCCTCACAAGTTCTGAAATTCCTTATACCATTAAGGAGGTTCATGATGGCATATGTAGAGGTTACTTTAGTGGCCTTGTTGTTGCTAAGCATATTCTTCACCTAGGCTATTACTGGCCGACCCTTAACCGTGATTATTGCGACTATGTCAAACGTTATGTGAAATGTCAACAACATTCCAACCTTCATCATATACCCAGTCATGCCTTAAAGGTCACTCGTGACCTTTGGCCCTTCTCTCAATGGGGTTTGGATCTTGTCGGAGAAATCAATCCTCATTCTTCCCAACGTCATCAATGGATCATAACTGCTACTGAATACTACACAAAATGGGTGGAAGCCATACCACTCATCTCCACAAAAGCCGAGAAAATATGTGAGTTCATTAACCATCATATCATTTGTCGCTTTGGTGTCCCTCATTGCCTCATCATTGACAATGGAAAATAATTCAAAAATAGAACAACTGCAAAACTTTGTGACGCCTTCGGCATTGACTTAGTTTCTCATCACCTTATTACCCACAAACCAATGGCCAAGCTGAATCCACTAAAAACCCTCAATAAAATTCTCATGAAAGTGGTTGACGACATCTTTGGGAAGGATTGGCATACGCACATTCCTTTTGCTCTATGGGCATACCACAATAGTATTCACACTTCCACTTTGTGGCTAAACCCTTTTCAATGGTCTGATGCGAGGTTGTTCGCCTCTCGAAGTCCAGATCCCCTCACTCCGCATTTCTCTCCGGACATGCTTACTCGATGATGAATTTCGTCGGGACCGCTTAACACAACTAGAGTTATTAGATGAACGTCGTCTTAATGCTTTGGATCACCTTGAGTTTACCAAAGAACGTATCAAACGTGCTTATGACAAAGCGTGTTCATGTACGAACCTTCCAAGTTGGTGACCTTGTCTTGAAAGAAAATCAACACGTAACCAAAGCAGAAAAAAGTAAACAGGAAAATTCGCTCCTAATTGGCTTGGACCATACATCGTAACTCATACCTATGGATCGGGTGCCTATCGTTTGTCCTCACTTGAGGGTAAACGAAAACCTGAGCCCCTTAACACATTACATCTTCGACCATTCTATTGTTGACTCATTGTCCTACCTCACCCTTCATCTCTCTCCATGCTCGTCCCTTGAGCGCTATCCACTCCATCCACCTCCCTAACGATTAAACAAGAATCATGTGAGTACCCATCACTTGTTATCTTCTCTTGAATATGTGTACCACGGCACTACACATAGCATGATTCTCATGGATACTTTTCATCTACCTTTAGATGAGATCCCATGGTCGTTCCACCTCACCTTTTGAACAAGAGTCCTATCCTTCACCTTGGTCTTGTCCATGATTTCAAAGACCTCCAATGGGACAAAACTCCTTGAGTCAAACTTCTAATAAAAAGATGACTCCCTCAAAAGGAAATCTTCCTCTCAACCAAATTGCTACTATAAATAGATTGCTCCCTCGAAGGATAGCTATGTGAAGCTTTAAAAAAACCGAAGCTTCCCGCATCGATCAACTTCATGAAGACCTCAAGGAGTACCATATTATTTATCCCATATAGACTTCCGCATCGATCAGTCTATCAAAACAAAAACACTTTTTAGTCATGGACTTGCCCATTGTGACCTTGGACCTCTTGCGAAAAAAAGACTGTCACTCAAATTAACTACCTTTCACCCACCTTACCATTTCCACTCTCATTTCCTAAATTGCCTTAAGGGACATCTTGGAATTTTGACATTTGGTGATCTTGTGACTACTTTCACCATAGAACAGTTAATCATGCAATGCCTTTCGGGTCTTGTATTCATCACCCCTTTTCAAGGTATGATCTACTTGGTATGATTCTACCCAATCAGGTGGCTTTATTGCCCCCTCTTATCTTTTAACCATCTTTGTTTACATTTTGATTACCTTATACAAGACTTGGTCCTCGACACTTACCTTTGGGGGTCATCCTCCCCTTTCACCATAATCGCCCTCACCTGCAACATTTTAACTATCATCTACCCACACCTATTAAACCTAAACCCACTACATGCCCACAAACCTACCAACTCATTTTCATCTTCTTCCCTAGCTCATGGGAGAACTACATCGGTCTGAGGTCCCTTTTCATTGGGACTATGTAGGCAGCACTTCTAGGGCATGGGGCCCTGGAAGGTTAGCTCGGCCACTCTTTACCCTAACCATTTTCCCCACCTTTACTTGATTTCTGTTCATATCAGAAACCCAGAAATCTATCCCGTATCCACATCATTCGACCTACATACACTCCTCATGTTTCACATATTCTTTTACCACTACCATTATTTCCCATATTCATCTATAACCCATATTTAAACATTGAACACCATTACATTCATTTACATTAACATGTATTACCAAAATACCGAAATACTTGATCCATGCCTAAACCAACCTGACTCGATCCATACCTAAACCGACATGACTCGATCCATGCCTAAAATTAACCTGACTCGATCCATGCCTAAACCGACCTGACTTGATCCATGCCTAAACTAACCTGACTCGATCCATGCCTAAAACTTGACCTGACTCGATCCATGCCTAAACCGACCTGACTTCGTATTTCCTAACTCACCTAATCCATTCATATCATAACGAAAGTAAAATAAAATACACATCACAACACATAATCATCTGAACCTCATACATCTCATCATATACATACATGTGTATCACAATAATATACACTCATCTAAAAAATACATGTGTCTCTCATACATCGTCGGCTAGGCCGCTATCAATACAAAAATATTTTCAGCTCGCAGGCCGATATCATGTACAAAAATAAAAATGTCTTCGGCACATAGGTCGGTCTCATATATAATCCATACAAAAATGACTTGGCATGCAAGCCGGTCCATAACAAGTCAATCATCTCCCCATTTGATGTCGGGGAATGCTCCTGTGACTGTGTCTCTCCCGACCCCTCTGCTGCACTGCCTGTGCGGTGCCGGCACTGCCCCACCTCCCCGTTGATGGCCCCTCACCTAGGGCTGGCCTCTACACACTAGTGGCCTCACCACGACCCTGTCCCTGGGCTCGCCAACCCCTATACTCTCCACACTATGAGTGCGGGATCTAGTCCTCTCACTGGAGGCTGTTGTGCTTTGTACTCAACATAGGAGGGCACATCTAGCCCAACAGCTAACAAATGATCCTGATAATATCATGCCTCTGCTAGGGCATCCCTGAATCTGACCATGGTCACTGTCTGTGGAGGTGCCATGGGTCTCGCTACCTGCGTGGGTACCTGTATAAGGGGACCCTGTCCTTGAACCTGCACTAAGCCCGCTAGTACTAGAGTGTAAGTTAGCCCTGGAATCTATGCCTGTGCTTGTATCTAGGCCTACAGGGTATTAATCTATGCCTGTGTTGCCGTCATTAGCCTCGTAGACTCCGTAACATGCCCCCTGCGCTATGGCCAACCATCCTGTAGATCCGTACTGCGCGCTATAGAGTGGCTACTGCCCTCCCTCTCCGCTTACCTCCTCTCCATCTCCATCTCCCCCTACCCTCTGCTGTGTGGGTACTCTATCCTCATGTTGCCGCTGAGCTCGCAACATAGCTATCTGGGCCTGTAAGATGGCAACCTGTGCCTCACGAACTGTAAGCTCCCTTACATAATCACGAGTGCGTCACTATATGTACCCAAAATTGTGGGGTAGTCTTGCTTTGCCGAAACAACGTAACACGTGCCCCAATGATGATGCGCAGTCTCCTCGCAAGGTGTTCGGGATCCAGAAAAGCTCCCCAAGTATGCGTTAACATCTCGCATGCCCCACTTAGCCACTGCATGATTTTTTGTTCTCTTTTCCCATCTTTTCTTTGTGTTTTGTTCTTGATTAAACCGCCACCTGCTTGGGTGGCGGTCTCGTGATCGCCGCCCGGTCGGGCGGCGATCTGTAACCACCACCCACTCAGGGTGGCGGTCCTTCACACATTTTCTAGAATGATCTTTTTAACGTGACTCACGTAAATTTCAACGTTTACCAGCTTTTTTCACCGCCTTTGGCTTGCATTAATGATTATGGTTCCCTGGAATAGTGTTTTGGCATTGTTTATGGTTTAAGAGATCAATTTGGTTTTTACCTTTGGGTAAATGCAAATGCTATAAATAGTTGGCTTGTGCTCAAGCAAATGGCCCCTCAAATTTGCCTTTGAATTTCTCATTTCAATAGCTTAGCCTTTCATTCTTGTTTAGGATTCATAGTTTCATTTCTTAGATGCATAGTTAGCATTGTTTAGCTGTCAGAAAGCCACATATCCATCTTGTGCAAGTGTTGTCATTACTACATGCAATCCATTGAAGTAGAACAGTTTAATTTTCAGTAGGAAGCCATTAAAGTTGCAGGTTTTTTCGTCAAAATAGGATAGTTTCAGGTTCTGGACATTTTATGTTGCATGACTCGCAATAAATCCCGCTAGGAATTGCATAAGCCAAGCTCTGTACTCTTGCACTATCCCTCTCCTACTCGCATTGTATTCAGTCTGTATCCTAAGTTTCCTTTGTTCCAATATCTACTTTTGTTGACACTAGCATTACACGCTTTTCTGGATCCACGTGAGCACGAAGGAATGAGGAGATCACACTGAGGGGACCAAGCCACACACACCATCAGATTTGCCACTATTCTACAAAATCCAGGTTCTAGCTTTCAAAGTTCTAGTTAGAAGCATATCAAATAGAGTAGCCAATCATCTTATTTCAGTTAATTTTACTTTCGATATTGCCAGGGAAGCTGTGGGGATTGATAGTTTCTGAGAAACTATGATTCACTCCTCACTTCTGAGGTAGGATCGAGAGTCTTTCAAATAGATTAGATCAGTTATTTCACTATTTAGAATAGATTCACAACTGCACAGGCAAGTAGCTATACTCAGTTGCTTTGATTGTTTTAAATTCGTTATTAGTTTAGTTGTCAATTTCTAGATATATTAAAAATTTGCTCTTTCAATTTCGTTCAAATAGTTATTCAGAAAAACCCAAAAATAGAGAAGTTATATATGTTGTAGATATACTTCACATAGTTAATTTTACTTTGCTGCAGTTAGATTTACATTGTTGCTTTTGTATGACAATCACGGGACCTAGGGAACCCAAAGAATACATATTCGAGCCAATCATGCCTCAACCCAATCTCACACAGCAATAACCAACATAGATCAGAATCTTAGAATCTAAGTCTTTAGACCAACAGCAGACTTGCACGACGCAGATCGGCTCCCGTTAAACGGATTAAACATGGAAGATGACCAAGTGCACACGTTTTGGTCAAATCAGCTGAACTACAGATTACCCTAGATAAATATCCGCATGACTGTAGAAGGGCTTGAAATAGAGCAAACGTTTGATTGTGATCCTTTGGTCCCATAGCCAGACGCAGGAGATACTCTCACAGATATAGATACTAGCTTAAGAATTCAGGTTGCATGAACGCCTGTGAGATACTCTGAGAAGATCGCACAACTATTGATTCTGAATATAGAGGCCAAGAAAGCATATGACTATTGGGTACTAGGGATTAGGGACTGATTCCGCACATGACCATAGCAGGTCCACAACAACCACGAGTCTACGGTTGCGACCCACAAATCCCACAACCCAACGAATCCACAGGTGAATCAGACATAGATGTTGGCTTACGCACATTAGTATTCAGATCTACTCCACTTCCACCTATCATCATCGAACAATTATCCTTGTTAGACATAGCAGCTAATAAAGCTAAGGAGTTCTGGACTAGACCAGATAATCACCCGTAGAGTCCACCGTACCCATCATCCACCCTATGACCCTGTCTGGAGACATACACGAAACTATCCTAGGTCATTTTCCACGTATCCCACAACCTATAGATCGGATCACGCCAGAGCTCGATATTGATTGGAGCCTTCGAGCAGTCATCCTTGCCGATCGATCTATCACACCAGTTTAGGTTAGGAGGGCCTTCTTTGCCTTAGATTCGTAGTTTCCACTAGTGCGCGTCGAAGACATAAGATTGCCTAACTAAATTATCTGCATCCCACGCATAGTCCATCCCCACTGGCTGTCTCGGCATGACCTCGGGAGGTCGGGTGCGAGGAAGAGTTACTTGTAGATTCCCACGCTCGCTTGTCACTTTTCCATCGTACAAAATTGGTGAACTGATGTGAAACTTCCTACTTTCTAAATCTGGAGTCTTATTATTACTTGTTCTTTCAAATTATTTTACTTTTCATCTTTTCCGCCTCATTAGCCTCCACATCAGCTTCACCAACAAAATTGGTGAACCCGACATGAAAGAAACAGTTCTTCCTCTTTTATTTTCACTTCTTCCTTCCACCTTTGCTCTTACCCATTATTCTACGGGTATCCATATACCCCCCGAATATGTCGGGATTCGATGCATATGGTAGACCTCTCCTAGGTCTTGAAGCATACTACGCTCAACTGAATAGACAGTCATCACCTTCGCTCTCAGTATGGGGTGACAACTATTCAAATAACCAATTATCAACACAAAATCCACCTCCAAGGACTAGATATGGCTCATCTTTCCAAACAGAGGAGTTGGATCAGCTCGCTCAAACACAACACACAGAGCCTTCAGGCTCAAACAATATGACGTTCATAGGAGAATCTAGTTCGTCTCCTCAGGTTCTTCTTAGACCACAAATCAGTAGACAATCAGATCCATACTTGGTTTTAGATGATGAACATTCAGTGCATCATGCCAGAAATGAACAACGCTCTTGGGGTATGTACCCACCCATAGGAAGCTTACAAACACAACCCGAGGTCCCTTTTCAAGAAAATACCTCCATACCACTACATGCAGGAAATGCCCTCGGGGAAACTTGGCAAGGTAACGATCAGTTCATAGCAGGGTACCACATGCCTATACAACAAACGCCACTAAGGAAAAATACTGTGACTTTACCAAATGAAGTCATTTCGACTTTAGTAGAAAAAGTTAGGGGTTAGAAATTGCTCAGGAAAATCACCATTCTCAATTCATATAGGCAGGAAATTCTAATCCTCCACACCATCCTAGCCAAGTAGACCTCCTCACAGGAATAGGCACGTTAGGCATGACTCCTCAGTATTCACAACAAACGCCAACAAGAACTGCCATTTCTAACACCGTTCCGATACCTCCCAGTCTAGTACAAAATAATCCATTCCTAGACAATCCCCCTTCATACTTAAACATGTACTCCAAATCACCACAAGGGGATATGTTCTCCTCTCCTAGCATGTTTACTCAACCACAGGGGTTTCCTTATGCCCCTACAAGTGCATACGCTACGCCGTATCAACAACCCATTCCACCGCCACCCCCTCAGCAGGCACCATCAATGGTTAAAACCTACGCGATAGGGACTTATTCAAAATATTTGAAAGAACCCTTAGACTTCACCATACGAAGCGTTATGCTTCCAAGACCTCTTCCTGATTTGCCCAAATACAAAGGTGAGGGAGATCCGAATGCACATATCAAGGCTTACGCCACAACCATTCGAGAACTGCTCCCTTGGGATGGGGTTGTTGCTAAAATATTCCCCAAAACCTTGGAAGGCATCGCCCTCGATTGGTATTATAGAATACCTGAGGCTTCCATCCATTCATTTAAATAGCTCGTTTCTGAGTTCATCAAGGCATTTGATATGAACAAGCTGTTGAGAACAGGAATCAGGGAATTCTTGCACATTAAGCAAGAACACAATGAATCTATCGCTCATTTCATCCAGAGGTGGTGTACAGTTCTTTATTCTTCGGCCAGTGCTCCAAACATGGACCAAATGGAACTATGTGATTTATTCCTTCATTCTCTCAGTAGAGAAGTAAAGGAAGAAGTCCAGAAGTTCCCACTAAGGACTTACGATGAAGTGCTTGAGAGCACTCTTCGAATAGATCAAGCGCGATAGATAGCGGTCATAAGACATGGAACAAACAGAGGTTAATCACCTCCAACCAGAATGTTACGACTACCCCCCTACTACCAAATGTCAATCAAGGACCTAAAGTCCTTAATAAAAATCACGGAGTGACAACGGATGGAGTAATCGATCGAGGCCAAAAGGGTAAATGTTGTCAATACTCTTCCACTAATGAACAACCAACGAAACAACAACTTTACCCCAACAATCAATGCGGTGGATTTTTCAACAACAACAACAACAACGACGGAAAAACCTTACAAAGGGTCCGAGCCAAAACTCAACTGGATATCAAAACCAGAACCAAAACCAAAAACAATAAACGCAAAACTTTAATCCTAATAGGAAACGGTTTGATCAGAGTTTTGGGCCACAATATGCACCAAACCAGCAAACTAGGAATTACAACCCCAACTCATATTGTGGTTTTCAAAAAATCCGAGGCCATGACACTAGAACGTGCTGTGACTAAGATAAATTCATGCAACGTTTTCCAGAGGAACAAAGACAACTTTTCATAGATATGTTCTTGGCCGATCCTGCATCACCGACACCGAATACTTTCACAGGGGCAGTTTCCCCTCAAAATGCACCCCTCAAAATCTTTAATGATCCGCTCCCATATCACAATGACAGGAGTTAAATCCAAATGGGACAAATAAGGGTATAATAACAGGAAACAATGATCATGAAGCCTCGACTTCACTAAATCCATTAGTTGCCCCACAATTAGGAAGTCAACCGCGACCCAAGATAGTCGGTTTAGTGGAGTTAGATGCCAAACTACCCGTGGAAGTCAGAATGCTTGAGGACACGAGAGTATTCCTCTCGGCGAAGTCCAAGTTACCTAAGGAGACAGATAACATCCAACACATGTTAGTAAGACCCGTAGGTGCCTATGATTTAATTAGTGATCTAACAAAACCTTCTCGCACATTTCATTTTTGGAATTACTAAAGAACTCTCCGCCTACGTATTTGCTCTTTTAAAGGCATTAGGTTTAGGTCATTTAATTAACATTACTCCACCTCTGAAACACGGGTAAACCATATAGAATTTGATATCCATCCTCCGGGACGACCGGATAGGGATATCGAGTTTATTTTTGAAATAAAAAAATGCCAAAAAAGCGTTGAGATTGCACGCAGAGGTGATCCGGCCTTACATTTAGAAGTGTGGGTTTATAACAATTACGTTAAATGCGCAATGGTTGACGATGGGGCAGTAGTTAACATAGTCCCCTTATCTTTCCTTCAAAAGCTAGGGTATGGAGAAACATATTGTTCCACGACTCGGAACACGTAAGAGGCTATGATAGCCTTAAGGCCACTTCGATTGGAACTATAATATCGCCAGTTACCTTAGGACCCAAAACAATCTCGACCCGAGTTTTACATTATAGATCGGGAAACCAACTATAATATGATCCTTTCCGACCATGGATACACCGTATGAAGGTAATCCCCTCTACATTATTTCAAGAAGTAAGATTCTTGCATTTAGGAAAAGTGTTCGTAGCCAAGGGGGATCCAAAGCCATTCAATATACACCTAGCTGACTTAAAGAAAAGACCAAGCGTTCACTCGGAGTTTGAACTCTTGACAAACCAACTTAATAAACCCACCGACGCAAAGCCAGAGGAGAAGTTGGTACCTACAACAGATCTTGAGACTATGAGCCTAATCAAGACTATCCCAGCCCTCAAAGATGAGGCTAACATCATAGAAATAGTATCGTTAGGAACTACTACAAATATTTTCGAATTGTTAGAACAGGATCTACCGATGTTCCTACCATTTGATTCTGTAGGCATGGGATATACCCTAGGTGTTGGTTCTCTTCCAAAGAGAGGATGTCGTATGGTGGAAGTAGAAGATGTTAACACAACAAATATCCCAAATTCTATATTCCCAACCAAATACTTTGTACTCTCCATTTCAATGGAGCTAGATGTCGTTATGGAGCTAGGGCAGGTGTAATCTTTACTTCTCCCGAGGGAAAAATCCTACCATTCACCTTTAAACTAAATTTCGAATGTACAAACAACGATGCGTTGAGTATGAAGCCCTCCTCCTTGGCCTCATCTTAGCTAAGAGGATCGGTGTTAATAACATCAGGGTGTTAGGAGACTCACAATTGGTAGCAAACCAAGTCTTTGAGATGTATGAAACTAGAGCCGAGCACTTACAGCTCTACAAAACAGTTGTATTGAATTTAAGCAAGGAGTTTGACTTCATATCAATTGAAGCAATCCCGCGAGAACAAAATATTCTCGCCGATTCAATAGCAACCTCGGCATCACGCTTCACCCCAAATAGTGATTTGGAAGATGCTCGTTTCATAGTATCCCTTCGTACTGAACCATTGGTGAAAAAATGTCAAACCCTCTTTTAACAAACAGAGATGAGAACAAATCTACTATCCTAGATCACATTGATAGTGATAGAGCCACTCTGGATTACTTAAACACCTATGCAGCGTTACATCTCACCCATCACGTGATAGATTTGTCCTTAATCCCACATTCGTCTTCTTACTTTGGAAATCCCATGATAGAGCTTCCCCCACAAAAGGAGCTCAACATATACACGGTAGAGAATGGAGACAATCTGGAATTACCTCCGGCCCCGCCTGAGTTTGAAGAAGGTAACGCTTCTTTAATCGAAGAAACAATTGATATTAACATCGGAACGGAGGATGAACCAAGGATATTGAAATTAGGATCCTCGTTAACTCCATCAGAAGTAGAAATACATACTCGAATCCTCAAGGAACATCAGAAGGCTTTTGCATTTAATTATAAAGAAATGACAGGGGTTGCACCACACATTGCGGTACATAACCTCGTCACTAAATCAGATGCAAAGCCAATTAAACAAAAATCGAGACCAATGAAACCCAAGGTAGCTCTCATGGTGAAAGAAGAACTGGGCCCCCAATATGGGCAACCACATGATCCTGTAGACGTCCTCCAAGGTGATCGTCATCTCACCCGTCGGCATATGGAAGGTGTTGGTCACCGAGTCCCATCTATCGATGAGGGCAACCATCAGACTCACCTCCCGGACTACATGCCGGTAGCGCCTCACCCCTATCAACCCCACCTCTGCAACATGCTGCCACTCCTCCTGCGTCGTGCTCACCCATACTGTCAATAATAAGGGTGGCACCTAGGCCCTCATCCGCAGACTCGTCTCGGGCCTGCATCCCATAAGAGAAATGTATTAGTACACCTTCCCAACTTACCCTATTTCACCCCACATCCCGACCTAATCTCTTTCCCCACCCCCATCCCGTTGGCCTTGTCACTAATCCAACCTACCCAAACCCATCTACCCTACCTATCTACCCTAACCCTCACCCAAACCTACCCAAACCCATCTACCCTACCTATCTACCCTAACCCTCACCCAAACCTACCCAAACCCATCTACCCGAAACTATCTACCCTACCCCTCACCCAAGCCACCCTAAACCCTTCCCGTCTCCCTTAACCCTTTTCCCTCTCACCTAATTCTTTCCCACCCTACCCTTACTCTATTCCTTTTTTTTCCCAACTTAACCTTAGGTTGACCGACCCGGTTATCCCTTGACCAACCACGGTCTCCCCTTGACCAGCATCGGTCACTGTTCTTGTGACCGATACCGGTCACTACCCACCGACGTCGGCCACAAGTTGACCGATGTCGGTCACTGTCGTGTCACCGCCATGACTTCCCAACCCTACTTTTTCCCTTCCTACTCCTTCTACCCACTTAAACCCCTCCTTACACCCCTAATTATTCCTATACTACCCTTTTACTCTACACCCTACCCTTCCCCATTCCCATTTCCCCCTTTTTTCCCTTATTTTCAAATTTCTTCCCCCAACCCCCATTTTAAACATTTTTTATATTTTAACCAATTTCACTAAACAATCAATAACCAAGGTTCGGCACTTACCACATCCCACTGCCGCCGTCATGGTGGAACCTCCGCCTCCGCGCCACTCCTCCCAATCCCTCTCTAGCCTCCACCATCCTCGAATGACCTCTCACTCTCCCAACCAATCACCTCGCTCGATCCAATCTCGCGGCCCCACCTCTCGCCCAATCAATCTCACCTATGTGGCTCGCCAACCAAGCTCTCTGACGCTCTCTTTTGTCCTCTTCCTCTTTTCTCTCTTCTTGTCCTTTTCTCCTTTTCACAATGCACAAATGAATTTTAAAAATGTGGGTTTTTCACTTTTTATAACCTACCCGACTCAACCGACGTCGGTTAACCCTTGACCGATGCCAGTTTGATGCCCTAGCCAACCGCCATCGGTTCCTCTCCACCATCATCGGTTCATACTGACTGTTGTTGGTTACCCTACATACTCATTGCCCTTACATTGACCTCATTTTCCTTACCTCCTCTTTCTTTTTCCTCCCCTACACCTACTTGGACCACTTTACCTTCCCCTCTGGCCCTCCACCTTCTTCAACCTCACCTCATCTGCTATTGTTAAAGCCTCATTATTTTACCCCTACCATGGCCTTACCCGTCTTTGTGACCTATCTACCGGACTCAAACACTTTGTTTATGACCTTTGAATCAATGTGCTCGCTATACCTTGCGACACCATTACCCGTGTTGATTGACCTCGTGCCCTTACCTTGCCTATTGCCGTGTTGTTTATCCTAACCCTACCTTTGGTGTACCAAGGAACATACCTAAACATTCCTGCACCTAACCTACATTGTGTTTCCTGACCTTATCCTATACCTTGGATACCGGATTCACTTCAACCTTGTTTGGATAAACCTATCGACCTTAGATGATGTAGAGTTTTCCTGCTCTTCAACTGGTAGTGTGTCTGCAGTTTATACGTGTGCGTGCGTTTGACTGCTGCTACCTTTGACCCTGACCCATTACCTAGATTGCCCGAGTAGACCTTTCACCCTTTTCCCTGCTTCCACTTGCCTTTTCCTCAAATTTACCTTTTATCAAACCACTCTTTGCTTGACTTTCTTTGCCTCGTTAGTTCTTGGTTTGAGGGGGATCACCTTCACCCTCACATGGGGCAACCACATCTTATTTTTGTTAGCATCGCTTACCAATACAAGCTACACAACAAAAAGGGAAAAATGTAGACACTAAAATTAGGTCACACTCCCCTTCGTCCCTCAACATATAAGCCCCCTTTATTACATTTACCTAGCCATGACCCCCTTCACCCCACTAATATTAATTTAATTAAATTAATGCTTTATCCTCACTATATTTATTATTTAAATAATATCTACACATACAGTTCACTTAGACACCTCACCAAGCTAACTCAACCTAATACCTATTCTTAGAAAGTTACCATAACTAACTAAGACTTACCCAAACCCTAAAAATCAATGCCTACATTCCCTCTAACCACATTCCCGCATGCTCACAAGAGGCTCTGAGTCTAATCCGCAGGATAATGACACGAGATCCGAGGAAATCAGGAGGATCTCCCTAAGTTTAGTAAACCTAGGAAATCCCGCCTTGACCGACGTCGGTTACCCCTAACCATCGCCAGTTAAGTCGGACCGCCGTCAGTTACCCCTTTTAACCCAAAACAACCTTATTCTCAAGGTTGGAACTTGGAACTTGGAAGTTGGAAGAAAGAAATTTGATGAACAAGAACAAATCTCAGAGAGATAACACATCTTCAGAGAGTCAATTCCAGCAAGAACTCACATCCAAGGAAGGAGATTGAGGATCTTCTCTTGCACAACCATCCCAGCCACATTCTGATCTATCTAAGCAAAGAGGAGTGTGCATGCAGCCCATACAGAAGCTTTTCTTCAGTTGGTGATCACTTGTAGCCTTCAAACCCATCATCAACACCTCCATCCTTCACACATAGACCTTCAGGAATGAAATCCAAGTAAGTACAACATCATACTTTCCTAGTTATTTCATTTCATCATTATTTTATCATCCATTGTTTATCTTGCTCCCTATTGACCTTCTCCAACATTTTCACCTCCATAGACCCATCAAAACCTCATAAAATCCTACTCCAGTCACCCATTACCTCATCCCGACCAACCAAAGTCCTTTTGTGCAATCACAAAGGAGACCAAAACCCTATTCTGTGACATTTCCAGATCTCACAATAACTGGCGCCGGTTATACCTAACATGATCAGATCACCCATGACCGACACCGGTCTCTGTGTTTGCCCACACAGCCTTAAACAGAGACCTACCCACCTAATTTTACCTCACCCTCACTCACCTGTGACCTACCCGAGACCTTTATCAGACCTACAGAGACCCAGAACCTATCCCTTGACCTTGGATTCTATTCTAGCTTAGCCTGTTAGATTAGATCTATTTCTTATTATGTTTTTAAGTGAGATACCTAAATCATTTTAAAATAACAATAGGATTTACTTTGTTTATAGCATTAATTTGTTTAAAATAGTGGATTGAAAGCCATCTAGGAAGTATCATACTTCCGGATCTAGCTCACGCTAGGCAGTTCACTGCCCATATTGTTTAATTCCTTCTGGTGGTTTTGTTTTCATTACAGGTAGTTCCTCCTAGCCAAAGGGAAGCTCTCACGGTTAGTTGTGGATTTAGAAGTAATACGCAAAAAACAACCCATCAAATGACATTTGAGCAGTATTCCTCCTACGCCTATGACCCTATCTGTTTGGTCAACAATTCAAAGAAAAATCTAAGAAAAAGGTGAAACAACGGGCCTTCACCAATTTTCTCCTTTTACGGACCTGCGGGCAAAATCTCTTCTTTGTGCCCCTTTGGAAATTTTCACCAAATCCTCTCGCACCCCACCACTCCATGCCACATGTCATATCCATATTCGCCGCAGGCTACGACCAAAAATTTTCTTCCTCTTTGGTGGGCCTACAGGCTAATTTTCTCCTTTTGCACCCTTTGATACTTCGGTGAAAAAACAAAAATTCACCCCGCGCCCCCGAACTCCGTTGGTTCCATGGACACGTGTCATATTTCTATTGGTTCGCGGGGCGTTGGGCCAAAATTCTTGTTTGCGCCCCACGAGCCCTTTGGAGAATTTTTAAACTTGCCTCTGCGGGTTCGACCTTCGACGCCACGTGTCATCTCCTCATTCGCTGCAGCCTTCGGGCTAAGATTTTTCTTTTGCACCCCGACCACTCCTTGGTGAAAAATTCCAACTTACCTCCGCTGCCCTGCCATTCCGCCGCTACGTGGCGCATTTTGATTGGTCCACGGACCTTTCTAGGGAAATTTTCCTCAAAAACTCCACCGAGCCATAACTTGAGAAATACAAGGTGTTAGAAGGAAAATTTTACCTTTCTGGAAAGGTGAGGAAACTCTCTATTTGATAAAGCCTTTTCCAGAAATTTTTTAGTGCCTGAAAAGTTAAAAAATTTGACTGAGGCACAAGGAAGGAAGGAGTGAAAGGAAGTTAGCTAAAAATAAGCATGGGGCTTATTTGGATAACTTGAGAACATGGAGTTCCTTCAAACCAGTTTGGATTCTATGGAATTAAATCGAGGCAGGAGTTGTGTTATAGAGTAAAATAAGATCCTTGTTGTCAGATATTCGAATCTTAGCACTTTGCTGCAAGAGGATCGTAGAGGTTTCATTCGAAACTTAGCACCATACAACTAAGCGTGGAGGTCTTCTTCACTATCGAGTGGCACTGTGAAGCATCGTGATCCCATAGCCCATAGGTCTAGGATAAGAGCAAAGTTGTTGAAGTGAGAAGGTTGCAGGAGAAGATACCCAAGGGTCTACTACAGCAGAACTTCCAAGGTGGCAGCAAAGTTTCTAGATTTAGGATGGGATGGCAAAATGTTCGATATAAGATTTTTGGGACAAAAAGCCTTTCTCAGTGGGGAGGTGTGATCAGGGGATAATTTTTGATATCAAAAGTTCCCTAAACATCCCTAAATTGTGTTAGTGCAAAAGATCATTGTAAGAGCTTTCCATCAATGTGAGAACATGAAAAATGGACATCGGGGCTCTAGTTATGTCCGGTTAAAGTTCATTCAACGAGAAAGTCAACTATGGTCAATTTGTCAATATTAGACCAATGACATTGTGACACGTGGCGAAAAGGAAAAAGGAAGTCGTTTGTTGGTTTTGACCTCTCGGTCTTTGACAGCGTAAAAGCGGGTGCTCGTGGAGGCTCAATGTTTTTAACGGAGGGGAGCCCGACCACCGTGTGGACTATGGTATTATCACCAACGTGGTGGGTCCACAAGCCACCACGTGGCTTGCCACCACTTAGCCATATTTCATTTTGAATATCATAGTCTTATATGGTCAAATTTATATTATTCACCATATTACTATACAATTTCAATTTGCAATGTTTGGGTCGAATCTTGGTGAGACCACATTCCCACATATCTCGGCGGTCACAAAGCACACCACATGGCTCGGCCAAACAAATCTACCAACCCCAATGACATGTTAAGACCATGTGGTGATGGAGTAGTGGGGGCATGCAAGGTCACGCGTGGAAGTTTGCACGTGAGGAGAAGGAGGTGGGGCGGTGCCTCAAGTGGTCCCATGACCACCTAAACATGCGTGGGAAAGGCTACTTAAAGCCTAAACTCATCTCCTCCCCCAAATGTGGCATATACCCACTTAACTATGTCCGCTGCTAAGGGAATTAATCCCTTCCTAAGTGCAATACACTCTAAAATGGGATTTAACCCGTCAACAATGCTACGGGCTAGGTTATTATTAGCCTTAGATAATTGTTAATACATTATTTTAAGGGCCCTATTTTAGTATAAATAGGGAACCCATTTCTTTGTAATGGACACACACGACACAACAGAGAAGCTCATTCCTAGAGCTCGGAAAGGCGGAGATCGAGCCAAGAGGAGAGTTAGATGCCATGCCAATGACATAGTTGTGTGAAGTCCTAATTTATTTAGGCATTATTATTTTATTTATTATTGACCTATTATTTTTTAGGCAATAGTAAATTAAAATTATTGTGACTAGGAGTTATTAATACTACCTAGTCGGCCCATAGCGCCACACCAAATTATTGTGAAGCCTGGAATATTGACCGGAGTGCCATAGGGCATTACGAAGCGTCTGGAAGGCCGATTGAGAACCAAAGGATTCGAACAGTGGAGCTGGTGCCATCGAGCTTGCCGAATACGCCAAGAAAGGGGAAGTCGGGTGCTATTTTTCACCCTTGTCATCGAAGGTCTAGATATTCTTCTAAGCAGGTTCTAAATAGTTTCCATTAGGTTTTCTTGTGAAAGTACTATTATAACTTACAAGTTTTGACTAGTGGAATGGTTTGAAAGAACCCGAAGACATAGGCAATTGTCGAACTCCGTAATCAATCATTGTGTAATTGTCTTTATTGTCTTGCATTAATTTTAAATTGATTACTTAAAAGGAGCAAATTTTCGACAAATATTTAAAGCCTACAAGGGTCCAAGATCAGGTAGATAAAAACTTGATTATTTTCGGATCATCGCATGATTCCGAGAAGTGAATGCATGGAAACACAATAAGAAACTCCATTTTTCAGCTTACAAACTTTACATTGCAAATGTTCACTCTTAGGTCAAAAACGTACAGTAGGGCCGTGAGTGTTTGTACAGTCTTGACCCTATTATACAGTCTTGACCCAACTCAGTTTAGTCCCTAACATCTCATTATACATTATTATTTGGGTCACTTACTTCCCCTTACTCATACTTTCTAACTTAAAGCACCTTTGGAAACATGTATAAGCAATTAAACTCACCTCATTTGAATTAGAGACATAAGGAAGCAATCTTATGAACTCCTATTGTAAAAGTTATCACAAAATCCACCCAAAGGTCCCTACATTCTGAAAATACCTCTTCATATTAATTAGGACAACATTGCCTATAGATATGACGCTTCCCACTAGGTCTAGGGATTGAATCCCACATTTTTAAGCACTCAAATTCACTCACTCGGGTAGATTAGAAAAAGATAAAATCAAGTCAAGCATTTTAAAATATGATTACACTACAACTAGATATCACATGTTATGTGGATAACGACATGTGGTTTGAGGCCTCTTTAGAGTAGTTCCAATGTCGGTGGTGAATAGAGGTTCCAACAACCCAAATAATGTTTGTTTTATAGGACTTCATCCATGGTTAGGGTTTGAAGGATTGAGTAGAGTATTTAGATACCCTCGCAGTGTGATTGAGACTATTCGAAAAATAACAACAAAGTGAATCTAACAAATTAAAAACCAAGAAAATCACATTTTGTAGTTTTGAGTATGTGCAAAACCATATAAAGGGTAAAGACCATATAGATATTTTTGCCCCCTATTATACGGTCCTTCCTCAAGAGATCCTCATATCACAATTCCTGTTCTAGAGCTCTATCAAGTACAAAAACCCATGTTCCAACAACCATACCACCCAGATCATTCCATAATCAGCCAAGTGCACTCGGTCCATGTAAGCTTGTATTGCATCTTTACATTTTTTACAAGTATTAATGTGTTATTGTGATATTGAATGGTTAATGTTGGAAAATAACTAGTCATAATAACCCATATAGCTCATCTTTCATTCCTTCTTTGATTATAGTTGGAAAATCCTAATCAAACCTAAAAAGGGTGAAAACATACCCTACCAACCATTAGCCCAAATCACGTTAAATATTACATTGGGTTCTCGTATTATTCCTACGGTTTGTCATGTCATTCCTAATGATATTAGTTAAAATGTATTATCGATGTGCCCTTGGATTCATGTCGTGCATGTGTCCCCTCTACACTCCATGGTTGTCTCAAATATTATTATCAAGGGACAACATACACTATTAAGTTCGATCTAGCCTATTTTAAATATTGTGCTAACACCTCCCCATATAAAACATATTTTCAATGTATCCACTTGCATGAACCTTCTTATCAAGATTATTATATGGGTTATAAATATTTATTACAACATAAATTCACCCTCTAAGGACTTGGTGGCGGTGGGTCGAACATGACTAAGCCCATCACCATTAATTCTCAACAAACGAAGGAAGGTATTGACTACTCCTTGTGGAAACCTTCTCTAACATCAATGTTCATTCGACCTCCCAAATTTAATCACGGAGAGGCATTTTCTACGCGTTCCATTGTAGCTTGTTTGACCCAACCTCATCAACATTAGTGTATCACTCGATATCTTATCACTTGATGAATTTTCTAACGAAGAATCCCTCCTCGAGTACTTGGGCACATATGAGGATCTCCCTTCCTTCTTTCATAATAATATGTTTCCTCACACTTTGTAGACCCATGCATACTTTAGGGATGTTGATCCTTTGGATACATTACCTAATTTTCCTAACATAATTGCAATGACACCTTATATTGAAGATGGGTTTATAATACTTAATGAAGAGACAACTCCTTTTAACATCGACAATAGTATCGATCCTAACCTAATACTTCTTGTTATTGTCCTTATTGATAATGAATGAGCTGCAATACAACAAGTGTTACAAGATTTTGATAACCTTTTTGCTAGGATTAAAACTATATGCCCCTGATTGATCCCTTTGTTCCCATGCATAATATTGTGCCACATGATAATGTCATGTCAATTCAACAAAAAAATTGTAAAATACATCCTAAAGTGGTCTTGTTAGTAAAAAAATAAATTCAAAAACTTCTAGATGCTAGATTTATTTGAGATATTGACTACCCCCAACGGGTATCTAAAATATAGTCCACGTAGCTAAACCAAATGGGGAAATTGTTTATTGTACTTACTTTAGATATTTAAATAAGGCTTTTCCAAATGATAGTTTCCCTCTCCCACACATCGACTTGATTGTTAAATCAACCGCAGGATACGACATGCTCCCCTTCATGGATGGGTTTTCCAAATATAATCAAATCAAAATTGGCCTTGCTAATCAAGAAAAAACTTATTTTACTATCATGTGGGCCACCTTTTATTACATATTCATGCCCTTTGGATTAAAAATCGATGGTGTTACTTATCGTGAGCCATGACACACATTTTTCATGATTATATACATAAGATTATTGAAGATTATGTTAATGATTTACTAGCCAAATTCACCCAACACCTCAATCACGTTTAGGATCTTTGACTTATATTTGAATGTTTACAACAATACAATGTTCAATTAAACCTGCATAGTTTTATATTTGGGGTGAATTCTTGCAAACTATTGGGCTACATCATCTCTCATCATGGTATTGAGGTAGACCCCAATAAAATACAAGCCATTGTTGACATACCACCACTGCAAAATATTAACAATTAATATCCCTTCAAAGAAAAATATTGGTTATTTGTCATTTTATAACACACTTGGCGACAAGACTCAACCTTTCACACATTTATTAAATAAATATACTAAATTTGTATGGGACATGAATTATCAATGAACATTTGATGATATCAAATAGTATTTACTCAATCCTCCGATTCTAGTGCCACTATATCTTTGGACAAGCTACTCTTGCTTTACATTTCTAAAAAAACATGTTCTTAGTGCGTTGATTGCAAAATATGATGATATTCATCATGAGTGTGCCATTTACAATATTATCTACACTTTTATCCCCTATGAACTTAATTGTATTCCAATCGAGAAACTTTTCTCGCCTTAGTCTTTGTTACGGACAAAGCTGCGATATTATATGCTAAACAATGAGATACATGTTATTACCAAAGTAGATCCTCTGCATTACCTCTTATCTTATACACATCTCTCAAGTCGTAATGCTCGATTGTTCAAGTTATTAAATAAATGTAATCTCCACATTGTATCAAAGAAATCGTCAAAGGGAAATTTATAGCAGATTATCTTGTTGTTGATCCGAAAATAATCAGATTATTACTACCTGATCTCGGACCCTTATAGGCTTTAATTATTTGCCGATGATTTTCTCCTTTTAAGTAATCAATTTAAAAATTAATGCAAGACAATAATGACAATTGCACACAGATTGATTACGGAGTTCGGCAATTGCCTACATCTCTCGGGTTCGTGGTCGAACCGTTCCACTAGTCAAAACTTGTAAGTTACAATAGTACTTTCATAAGAAAACCTAATGGAAACTATTTAAACTTGCTTAGAAGAATAACCAGACCTTCGGACGACAAGGGTGAAAAATAGCACCCGACTTCCACCTTCCTGGCGTACAATCTGCTTTGGCTTCGATCGGCCTTCCCGACGCTATCAATGCGATGCTAGCACTCCGGTCGACAATCTAGGATTTGCAAGTAATTGGTGTGGCGCTATGGGCCAACTAGGTAGTTTGAATAACTCCTAGCCATAAATATTTCATTTATTATTGCCTAACAAATAATAGGTCAATAATATAAAAATATACAATGCCTAAATAATTTAGGTCTTCACACAACAATTTCTCATTCTCCTCTTGGCTCGGACTTCACCTCCAGCGCTCTAGGAATGAGCTTCTCTCGAGTTTGTGTGTGTCCCGACAATAAGCTTAACAAATAATAAGCTCGGGTATGTGTCCATTACAATAGAATGGCTTCCCTATTTATACAAAAATAAGGCCCCTTATAAAAATGCATTAAAAATTATCCTAAGGCTATTTTAGCCTCACCCGTAGCATAGTTGATGGGATTAAATCCCTATGTGAGCAGATACATTTAAAAAAGGATTAAAATCCCATAAGGAGCGGCTTGAATGATAAGAGGGAAAAAATCCCAAAAAGGGCGCATTTGCATAAGGTCCCACATGTTGGGCGGTGGGAGAAAATGTCTAAGGCTTTAAATAGCCTTCCACGCATATTTGAAGTGGTAGACTTAACCGCCCCCATCAACCGCTTCCCACCTTATTCCTTCCACGTGGAAACATCCACGCAAGGCTTAATGCCTCCCAAACAACCGCTTCACCACCTTCTCCATGTGTGTGGAAGTTTGGCATGCATGCGGCGGTTTAATACTAATGTATAAACATTAGTATATATATGTGGCATTTGAAAAGTGGACTTACCCAAGTAAATATAATTTCGACCCCTGTAATGTGGTATGGAAATAATTAACTCGGTAATCCTGTAGTCCACTTGTCGTCTCCCGATAGGCAAATCGAGCGAATTCGACGAGTGTTGGCAAGCCACGTGTCACAGTGCAATTTGGTCCAATATTGACCAGTTGACCATAGTTTGACTTTCCCGCTGTCTGAACTTTGACCGAACATATCTAGAGCTCCCGATGTCCGTTTGTTGCATTCTCACAGTCGTTGGAAAGCTCTCGAGATGATCTTCTACACTGACACCATTTAGAGATGTTTAGGGAACTTTCAGAAATGATCCCCGATCAATTGTGCCACCACTTTTGATCCTTTCCCATTTAGTACTAAATTTCGAGATGAATTTATTACCTAAAGTATTGACTCGAAGTATAGACTATGTACTTTGACTAATCGTGATGTGTCACGGGGGCATGGGATAAAAAAATTATACAACACCTCGAGGATAAACCATTCCCTTTGCTTATTGGTTAGGATTTTCATGCACTAATAACATCATTGAATATGAAGCATTAATTTTAAGCCTCTATACTACACACACATTACAAATCCAACATATCAAAAAATTGGTGACTCAACTCATCATTAATTAAGTTCAAGCTGTCTACAATACCAAAGAAGAATGCTTAATTCCATATAATGCTTTAGTTAAACAACTCCTATATACATTTAGTACCTACTCCATCACTAATATTTCACATAAATATAATTGACACTATTTAAGGTGAAATTTGGTCAATTAATAATATGACAAAACACCAAAAAATTGGAATACAACAAGGCTTAATGATACATGTGTCGAAAATGCAAAGTCGAGACATGTAGATGGAAAACAGGCATGAAACTCTTGCTTCCAATGAATGAGAGAAACCTGCACATGGAGAGATAACTAGAAAAGATAAATATTAGATAAGGATGTGACGAGTTGATGGGTAAATGCCAATCCCAAGAACCAAAGGGCTTCCTTAAAGGGTGTCAATTTTCTTTACAATCAAGTGATAATGATAGGAATATAATTGACAATGAGGGGATGATTAAAAATCCAAATGGTTAGAGATATCCTACTCTGCGTGATAGGTGGCTCAAGGCGAGGGCTACGGCAAGATCAAAATCCAAGAAGTAATTAAACCAGGATTTTTCAAAAGCCTTTTATTCTTCACATATGAATTCAAGTTTATCTTTGATGTCTTCAACGTTCGGTGTCGAGGAGATGAAACCAGGATCGAGTTCGTGTACAATGTAAAATTTCTCCCAAACTAGTGGTTGTGAAACAATGGGGAGGTTTTATATGCTTATAATCAAATGTGCATGACCTAGTATAGTCATCTATAGAGAGAAAAAAATTAAAAATAAGAAGATCGGATATAAAACAAATTGATATATTGATTGTAAATACGAGAAATGTGGTTAAAGTGATAAAAGGACATGGATTACTAGTGATTTGAGGTAAATAGTTGGCGATCTAGATAAATCGTTGGAGATTCTTGTAGAAAATATTGATTTCCAAATAAGCTATGAATAAGGTACACAATATATGTTTTGTAAAGTGATTCTATATTTGGTGATGCATTTACAAATTGAATACAAATACAAATGACGAGATCTTACCTTGGATGAAGAATGCTAAGAAACAGTGTTGTGGGAATCTTACAAGATTTTGAAGCTTCTAAGGATCGCAGAGATGCATTTGATATCAACGTGTTTGTAATGATGTAATCTAATTCATTAGAGAACCAGATCTTCATTGAAAATGTCTAAGGATCCTTTCCATAGAGGTTTGGTGTTTCTTATATAATCTCTCGGTGATTAGTTAAAATTGTCGGTGACTCGGAAAAAGTGGGAAACCCACTTGGAAGTGGTTTCAACCACTTCCAAAAGGGTTAATTTGGGTATGGGGATGAGTGCAGATGGTTAGGAAGATGTTGAGGATGTTCGGAGCTTAGATGTTTAGGTTTAAAATGGGATGGGATGAGTTTTAGGTGGTTATGGTGGTTTAGGTGAGTACATAAGTATTTACTAAGAGGTAAGATAAGATTTATGATGGTGAGGACATGGTTTAGAGGATAATAACGTAATTTTAATATTTTGAGTGTGAATGTGAGGAGCATAGATAAACAATTTAGGGTACCGAAAAATAGGTGTCTACATTTGCCCATTTTTGTCAAGTGGTTTGTGATGGACAAGTCATTCGATGAAAATGAGTGAAATGATCGTATTTGTGTTGGATAGGTTGTCCCCCTCAAACTTGGGGTCATTAAAATGAATTGCAATGGTCACTAGTTTGAATAAGTTGTTGGATGAGATAGGATTGTGTGTTGTTGTGTTTCCATTTAAGATGCCCCAAGACTGAGGACGAAAATAAATTCCCACAAAGGTGGACTTGTGCGACCAGAGAGTCAAGTGATAGGGGAACATATGGGTTCTTAACCTATAGACTTATGAATAATAATAAGTACTTGTAGGAAAAGGTTCTGAAAGCATATAGTATCCATGGTGTATCGGGAAATATAGACTCAATATAAAGGATGTTGCCACAAAGGTGGGCTTACATGACCATGAAGTCAAGTGATAGGGGAACCAATGGGTTCTCTCCCTATAGATGTATGACTTGATGGTGGCAAAGGAAACACATTTTCTGAAAGGATGCAAAATACGAGATGGATTTGATAAAGGTGAGTTATGTATAGATTGATTGATTTTGATTTTTAGAGGGTCTTGGGGCCCAAAAAAGGAAGCACATTTTTTTAAATGTGCAATTTTTAACAAGGATAAATAAAATGACAGTTTGGTGAGGCTCGGAGGCCGATCAATGATGTTTTGGATAAAGGGTAGGTAATCATTGGCAATTACCCAAGAATGTTGGAGATTTGAAAAAAAAAAAACATTGGTGATTAGCTCAATCACGGGTGATCGGGTGGGCTGGAAAAATTTTAATATAAAAGGTGGTTTGGATGTTCAATTTGGTACTATTGCGATTTGAAAACCTAAGAGACAAAACAAACCCTTTTTATTTGTTCAATATTTTGGAGGGATGGACGCGGTCGGAGGTGTGCGAGAGGCAGCGAAGGCCCACTCGTGTTGAGGTAGGTGGTGTTTTTTTTGTTATTTTTGTTTTTCTAAAAATTTGGAATCAATATGAAACCGCTAGACATTTTGTATGAAATCACTAGTGATTTATGGGTCGTTGGAAATTTCGATGAGGTTTTCAGCTACTCAAGTGGAATTGTTGGTGATTCGTGTGTTTAAATAAAAAGTTGTGATTTTTAAAGTGTATTTGATTGATTGGTAATGAATTTTTATGATCGTGTGTTGTTGGCTCTTATGGATGCAAGCTATAGAGAGATTGACAACATGAGATAGGATCCCAAAGATATTGGATAGTGTTCGTGATCATTTGTCGGTGAGGATTGGGCTCACTTGGAGGAGGTTGGATTAGGAGGGATGCGTCATTACCGACATATCCCTAGAGACATGGGGTTATTGCTACCTTTGTTTGAGCGATGGGACCATGTCACAGGCACATTCTAGATTCCTACAAGAGAGATAACAATTACATTGGAGGATATACACAGGATCTTGCACTTACCAAAGATGGGGTGAGCAGTGTATGTGATTAATGAGGCGGCATGGATCTTTGTGATGCGGTGATTGTATGGTGATGATGTAGCTGATGTGGTTTATACTTTTGGAGATTTTTCATATGGAAAATTATATAGTGATGACAAGGAGGGTTGGGCCCTAGTCACAATGATGATGATGGGTATTAGTTGTTACGCCTTACCGGATTCATCTGGAGTCATATTTTCATGGATGTTGATTGGAGTAGTAGTTGATATGATGGAATTCGGTATAAATTTTACTTGGGCCTTTACTTTGTTGGCACAAGTGTACATGGAGTTGTCATCTTGGAGGATTGGACATAAATTTAGGGTTTATATATCAATTTTAATGGAGTGTTGGGCCTACAAGCACATTGTAGTGGCTTGGCTGAGGGGTGTGTAATGGATGAGATGGGTTGACTTGTGGTATCCAGTGGGATTTATGATATGGCGATCAGATCATGCGGTCATGGGACGTGTTAGAGGTGAGTATTATTACTATAGACATCTTCAGCGGCTTACATGGTAGAGATGTAGTTTGGAGGACTTATACAGGTTTTCAATATGTATGGGTGAAGACGGGGAGTTGAGGGCCTAAAACATGATAGGTGGGTGTAGGGTCGAGAGAGGACCGGTGGGAGCTAATCAGATTTGGTCACATTAGGCGACAATTAGGACTTATTTAGGATGTGCTAGAGGCATTAATGGCCTATAGGAGAGATGATGCAAAATTAGATGTATCACTTCTAGAGGTTCATGAGAGAGTTGATATGGCGGATGAGGAGGGAATAGGGTGAGAGTGGATGCTCGGGGAGTAATGACGGGGTATGATGATGCCAGAGTGACATAGGTATACGTTGCGTGGTGCCAGGGGCAGGAATATGGTTTTAAGAGGCGGGTGCAGGCCCGTGTAGAGGATACACCGTAGTATGGCACTGAGGGAGGGGATGAGGATGATAGAGAGGATTTATTAGAGGATAATATAACGAGTTTAGAGGCGATAAGGACGCATTGTTAGCTAAATGAGCCACATTAGTTGGTGATAGGGACAATGTGATTGGAGAGAGAGATGCGCTAATCCAACAACTCACTACTATATAGACATAGCTTACATGGGCTAGAGTTGATAGAGATAGATATAGAAGAGATAGAGAGGACTTGTTTAAGGACTTTGGAGTGATAGGCCCATCGATCTCGGAGGTGAGCTATAGGTATCCAAAGCTCAAACTAGTGGTTAGATGGGACCACTTGGTTATGTGACTGTTGCTAAATACTAGGCCTTGTGTGATGAGCTTCATTATTATGAGGACATGATGAGGCATAGGATTCTAAATGAGCCTTGCTATACTATTTTTTTGTCTCGACGATAGAAGGTTCCTTCAGGTAGTTCCGCGGCGTGGGTCAACCACCTACAAGTCTCGAGTGAGGGACCATCAGAGCCCTAGATGATGATCGGGGGAACATCACCCTAGGGAGTGTTTGATTGACAGGAATTCACTTCATTGGGTAGTTTTGTAGATATATTTTGATGTATGAGGCTTGTTTGAAGCCCGTTGCGATGATATACAGATATATTTTGATACGTGAGGCTCTTTGAAGCCTTTGATGATGTATAGACACTTTTGATATGTATTTAGATGATTTTGATATTTGAGTTATGTTTCAAGTTTTGTAATGATTGCAATGTGATAGATATAGATGTAGTTAATGATGATTTATTTGATGAGTTTAGTTATGATTTTGATATGATGAGTTATGGATGTATGTGAAATGTATATTTTTAGATTAGAGATATGTGATGTGATTTTTATGATCTTGGGTATGTTTTTCATGGATGATGATCTTGTTTTTTGATTAATGCAGTATATATGGATAAGAACAAAATGTAGGATGTGTAACTCCTTCCGTTACGGACATATACAAAGTGTATGATGTTAAAATTGTTTTATACGTATGAGAATGCACATGCGACATTGTAATTAGTGTTAATATATAACTCATAATGGTTAGTCATACTAGGATCATTGATGAATCTGGGGTAGTTGTATTTATCCTTTTCTTGACATGGGAAAGGTTTTTATGTAGCAACCATGGGGAAACGGGTTCTTCATGATAATTCCCGGTGTTTTTCCCCAATTTTATTGTATTTTGCACAAGCTAATATATAGTGCCCTACACAACCTCGCCTTGAATGATGATCAATGTGGGCTTACATCACAAGGGTGTGATCTAATTTAGTGTCCTTTGTAAATAAGTCTTGTATACCAAGTGTCTTTAAATTCCATTGGAGCGAGACCTCCTCAAGTGGAAGTTTGTAAGTGTCATGTCGTCCATCCAAATTGAAGTGTGACATTTGGTTGGAAGTTAATTGAACCTTTGTGAAGTCATAAATAGTCCTTGCTTCGCAAAAAACTAGAGATTGTAATGAATGTTAAATAATAATAATAATAATAAACAATAGTATACGGTATCAGTGGGATACATATTGTATAATTGTATTCGTGACAATAATGTTGACAATAATCCATCAAATAGCTTATAATGATATATATATGTGAGTTAAATTGAAATAAGATTTAAATTAAAATAATAAAATTATTTTTAAAAAAATAAAAGAGGGGTGCGTTTAGTGGGAGGAGGAATTATGGAGTTTGGTGGATCATCTAGAGCTTTGATGGCAGGCATGTGGATGGGCAGGAATTGTAGAGAGCATGGGCCTCCATCAATATGTGACGTAAGAGGCTTAGTCAGAGATTGTAGTTGCAGGAGCTCTGTCAGACATGTATGCAGACCGTGGAAGCAAAGAAATTGACATCCATGATTGCAGGCTTGCACAAATGGATTGTGGAAAAGACTTTGGAAAATTTCAAGAAAATGCATTTGATAGGATCAAATCCAAATCTTCACGGCATTACCCAACCCCAGCCTGTTGCACAAAATGAGGTTGTTGAAAAGGCCTTATAGGCATTTAAGAAAATGTTATTGGCATGTTTAAATCCGTCCTACACAACCAGTCAGCATCCCTCATGCCTGTGTCAAAAAGGGTTCGTTGTAAGTTTTTTTAATTCTATGGCAGAAGGCAAACAGACTATTTGACAAAAGGTGTCCAGAGATGGGGTCTCCGGGAATGTTTGGTTATAGATTTTTCACAGGACGTGTTGCTAAAAACGGCCTTGGAAACTTCAAGGCGCCCATAATTGATAGGAGTACAGCCAAATTCCACAACCTCTGACCAGCATCCTCCTGCCACCGCCAAATGGGAGCTTCAAGCAGGTGTGGGCGTGCTCAGAAAGAAGTAGATTGAATAACAATTCCCATCTCCAATTTTTCAATTACAATCATACAATACCAATGCCAATTCCGTTCACAACATTATGTAGAGAGGTTTGGTTTAAGAAGGCGCTGCACATTCTGCTTCTACACACGATTTCCCCGAACAATCTAACACGTACCCTCAACTATTGCAGACCTATTTGCTAAGAATGTGTTTTCACCATGTAAACAAATCCACTCCCTCATCCTTAATAGGGTATTTGCTTTTGCTACACCCAAAACCATTCAAAATATGGTTATCAACATGTATGTTAAGTGTGGTACTTTGATGGATGCCCGTAAAGTTTTGATGATAGGAAGAACGAGACGTAGTCTCTTTGAATGTGTTGATTGTTGGTTTTTCACAAAATGCTTTTGTTGAACTGACTAAGAAACTTTACAGAAAATGCAAATGGCTGGAAAAATGTTAACTTCACAACCATTTCCAAGATCCACCATATTCGTGCAAAATAAGAGCTTTGAAATGAGTTATGTGTGCTAAATGTGAGAACATAGATTTGGCACGACAAGTGTTGGATAGGGTGTTTGAAAGAAATGTAATATCCTAGACAACGATGTTAGTTTGGAAGGTGCAAAATGGAGGAGTTTTCCAAATGCATGCAAACCATTTGATGAAATGCCTCTTTGAGATGTGGAACCGAGCTCCACAACTTTGACCGTCTCTGTTTCCTTCACGAATGGTTCTTCTACCTTTTTCTTTCATAATTTTGTGCTTTTTGTTCTTCATTTGTAATGAAATAGAAATATAAACCCATGGAATATATTACTTTTGGTTATTTTAAAACGAATTGTAGTGCAAAACAACATAATGCAACCTCATGTGTAACGTAACCCAAAACACTTTTGGCTATCAACCATACTACGAAACCACCTTCCGAGATGTTTTAACATCTTACGTAACTTGAGAATGGATAGTTGCAAACCCTTTAATTGAAGAGTTGAGATTGAGATCTCTTTTAAATCTATCATTTGTTCCTTGGTAAAAGTTGGTAAATCGTGATTTTCATCGACATGTGAAATACCCCTCTAAAACCCTCATTTGAAATGTCATGGTTTGACCCAGTTCCTTGTCATCATGAGATGCCAAAAAAAAATTCACAACTCCCTAAGTTTATCATTTAATCATTTGGCATAGTGCGTTAGCAGACCTTATTGGCCCGGTTTGCGGCGTCGGGTAGTTGTTAAAAGTTAAAATTTGGGTTTCATTTTGGATTTTCGTTTAGACCCAGAGTGAAGAAATGGTTATCCACCTTTGTAAACCTTTATTATTGTTACATAAAAATTTCCTGTAACCCTTAGTTTAGAGAAAAAAACTCACTAGTTAGTTTTGCGAAAGGGATTTTGTAGGCCTCTGGTCATTGTTTGACTAGGTCAACTAGTCCAATTATGACCAGTGGCTCTAGAAAATTAGTCGACATTTGTAACCCACTCGCTTGAGTTCTAAGTTATGTCAACTCATGTGAATTATCGGTATATAAGAGAGCATGTAGGAATTCCCCATTGTGTGCTCGCCCATCGGAAGTTCGTTTTTGAATGTGGTTTCTTAGCCCTCAAGCTAAAATTTGATGTTTTCACAAACTAGTAGGAAAATGTGAAAGAAGGTCGTAGGACCCTCGTCAAGTCAATTAACCAACGAGAAACTTGTAGACACTTATAAATGACTGTATGGAACTCTATTTTGTGGCTTGTTTTGAGAAATTTGATTGTCGGGAAAATAATGTTTTTCTCTCCCCTCTCTCTTTTTCTCTCTCCTTTAGTTAAGAAATGAAGTGAAATAAAATGAATGTATCTCTAACTCTCTCTTGTTGTGTGTAAAGTATTATGATTATGTGAATGGAAAACTAAAAACGTGAATTATGCTAGATTTTAGGTAGATGCCATGCCAACAATTGTGCTAACCATGTGGTGGTTACATGTATCGAGACATGGAGAAAGTGAAGTGTACTAGTGATTTCATAGTAACCTGTTATTTGGAACAATGTAATTATATAGGCTATATCAACAATACTATTATATATTGAAATGTTAATTATTGAATTTTGTGATGAGTATGAAAATGGTTAGCATTTTGGGGTGTTTGGAAAATGGGAATTATTCATGGGTGTTAATTTGATTTAGGATTATGTATTGTTAAGTTTGGATGTTTATGCTAACTGAAAATGAATTTATCTTTTATAGTGTGTTTTAGTGTGAAATTAATAATTTAATCTTCCGTGTATTGTACTATTTATTAGGAATGGTATGAAAGGAAACTAAATAAATGGTCAAACTCGAGTAAAATCCTTGTATTGATTTATCCTTCATGTATGATCGTTTGCATAACGTAGAAGATTGAAAATTTAGAATGAAACTAGTTCCGATACTAGAGGACATCTCTAGCTTAAGGAAAACAAGATTCCAATTCAAGTTACACGATAGCTTGTATGACGCTTAGCGACATTGTCGTGAACCCATCCAGTAAGAACAATAATGGTTAATTGGTATCTTAAGTATTTGGCCTCTCTCTTAGAATTTGTTTTCATGTGTGTAAAAAGGTGTATTAGGTTCTCTTAAGTTAGTACCTCAAGAGAATCCGATTTAAAATATAATGCAAACCCTCTTGAGCTGGCATATGAGTAAAATGAAGGGTTTTAGGTGACAAAGATTGGATTTTCTCTTGAAATACATTTGGAGGATTTGGGTTATGAATGAACTCCATTCCTAATTTCAGTTATCAATTTGGGTGTCTTTAATAAAATATTAAGAGTTAATTGTATTTAACGCTTAGTCCTTGAAAGTGTAATCATGAGATGTTCTCCTAGAGAAAAGTGAATTTAGATCTTTCTTGTAACTTGATTAAGCTTCTTATGTTGTGAGTAAAGAAACTCGTGTCATGTAAAATTTAATATGAACCTACCCAATTATTAAATTATAAATAAAAATATCAAGGATCGCGAACCTTAATCCTTTAAATGATAGACTTTTCCCTCTTGTTCTCACACTAGTTCCTATTGTGTAATGAAAGTATTACGCTAAACCAAGTAAATGTGTTCCTTAGAAACATATCCTTAGGAAAAGACACAGTAGCCTCATGAGCATATAAATGTTCCTATAAAAAATGAGTTGTAAAATTAATTGCAATAAGGTATATGAATCAAATCAAATGAAATCATTTAAAGTTGCATGTTAAACAATATAAGGGAAATTCATTATAGAAATAGAAAGGAGAATGTATGTTCACTTGATGAGCTCCCTTCAAACACTTAAGTTTAATTATTGAAACATGACGTTAATAAATATGTAATAATGTAAGTGTTGTGTCATGGGAAGTGCCCATTTGTAAGTTTATATTGTAGTTGGGACTCTATGTGTCCTTTGTATTTTGTTAAATGTAGTTATGATGTGCACCATGTGTTTCATGTGGTTATGTTATCTTCTTTTTGGGGTGAGGTTTCATCATTGTTTATTGGAGGGATAAGGTGTATCTAGTGAAGGAAGGAATAAGGGGAAATGTGTTTTTGTCTTGGAGGAACCAAAGGAATTCATGGCTAGTCTTAGTGGAGGGATAAGCATGTGTTATAATGGAGGGATAAGGGGCCTATCGAATTTGATGTGGTGTGTATGCTTTGGAGGAACCAAAGGCTAGCCAGGATTCCTTCTTAGAGTGATAAGGGGTAGTTGCAATGATGACCTCTCCCCTATGTAAGCCTCTTAGGTAGGCTTGGTTATGTGTGTCGTCTTTCCTTGTGAAGCCAATCACTTCTCATATTATGGTACATGTGGGTCCATGTTGGTATAAATGGCTTGTGTGATGTTGAGTTATCCTAAGTGATCCCATGTGGTGTCATGTAACAAGTAATGAAATTCAAAAAAATATTCTGGTATTTTTACTATTGTATTTGTGTGCCTAATTTTGTGGGCGTAACATGATCGATGCGGAAATCTTGCGTTTGATGGGAAATTTGATCGATGTGGGAAGCCCTTTTTGACACAAGGGTGATCAATACGTGAATTCCTTATTATGTGTGTTTTGATTGGGTATCCATCCTTCAAGGGAGTGGTCTATGATTTTATTGAATTTTGATTTTATGGTAGTCATCGTTTGAGGGAGTGGTTTATAACTTTATTTGACATAATTTCCTTATTGATATCCATCCTTTGAAGGATTTGTCTATATTTATTTTATCCATCCCATATATATTTTAATTTTTTAGATGAGGGAAAGTCTAGATAGCCACATTTAAGGGGATAAATGAGCGTGTAAGCTATACTTATGTCCTTATCATGTCGTTAAATAGGATGAGATAGGGGATGGTGAGAGTAATGATTTTTGGTTCCCTAATTGTGAGTAGGTAACTTTTCCATGAGGAATATGTTATAAGAAAAATTGTGGTTCCCATATTCAAGGTCATGACAAGTCTACTGACGGAATAGACCACATAACTCTGAATCATTACAAGAATGATAGGATGTGTGGGCTGATGGAAGGAGATCATAGTTTGACTAAGGTCTCATGAGTCAATATTTTAAGCGGTAAAATGGTCAAAAGTGCAAGGTGTTAAGAGGCTCCTTTTCAGGTTTACCATCAAGGGAGGCTAAACAATAAGCCCCAAACCCATATTTATTAGTGATAATATATGGTCCAAGCCTCGTTGGGAGAAAACTTTCCATGTTTGCTCATTTCCATGTTAGTGACATGTTTATTTTCTTTGAGAAAAGTTCACCAACGTTAAATTTACGTTTTCGGAGATGTTTGTTATCGATCATTTGATTCATTCTTGATATACTTTGATATGTTTGAGGGAGATTAGATGACATTCATGTAATAGTTCAAGTTTTGATAGTAGTTCTTGACAATATTCTTCATCAGAGATGAAGTCTTTGAGAGAAACGTGCAAGGATGAGATCTAGAATTTAAGAGGAAGAATGCAGATTCAAAGTGCCATACACTAAGGAGAAGTTTGTAGTGCCCATAGGAGCTCAAACGCTGGTTCGATATGCCAAAAATGTGAATTGGATTTGAAGATGCCAATTCCTAGCATCTTGGTCAACAATTTTCATGAGAATTTTGTTGAGGGTTTTGTTGGATGCTTCGGCTTGGTTGTTAGATTACGCATAATAAGTAGAGGAAAATATGAGCTTGATCTTTGTAAGTGTCAAAAAGTTTTTGAACTTTCTTGTTTTTAAAGGATTTGTCATTATTTGTGATGATTTTATGCAGTATACCAAAGCGATAGATAATGTGATGATAGATTAAGTTAATGATTTTATTTGCTTTATTTGAGATAAGGGGGATTGTTTCCACCCATTTAGTAAAATATTAAGTTGATGAAATTATTACGTTGTGATGAACAAGGGTTGATAAGGCCGATAAATTCAAACCCCGTTGTGAAAAGTGTCATAGATATTGTGTTAGTTAAAGAGCATGGCTTGAGATATGTGTGAGATGGGAATGTTGTTGATATTTGAAACATGTATTGATGTAGTCACAACATGTCTTAGTAGGCCAATAGTAGCCCATGCATAAGATGCGTTTAGCGACATTGCTACACTATTGAATTGTTCACTTTGCATATGTCATCATGGAATTCTTCTATAGCTAAACGAGCCTTCGAGTTTTAAGACACTAGAGGAGGAGACCATTAATTCCTCTTTTGTAAAGGATACATCCTAGTATGACATAGCGGAATGCGCGTTGTTGAAAATATATATTTCCATTTTTGGATACATCTAAAGGTATTTTACTAGTGGAAAGATATTCACAATGTTTACGTATACGGGTGTCGATGAGATATCTTCTATATGATTAATAGTTGGAAGATCACTATTGGTATATGATGGCTGATCGAGTTTGTGTATGAAAAAAAAGAAGACGTTGGAACCGTCTAGTGATAAAGGGATGAGAGAGGCAATTGAAGCCATGGTTTCGTGAATTTGTTAGATGAGCAAGGGGTAGTTTGATTTTCATAATGGTAAAAGAGTTGTAGTAGATATTCGAGAATGGTTTTGTATTTTAGTAGGACCTCATTCTTACTTTGGTAGATCCCTTTGATTTGATTGATGAAAAGTTGTGAATCTTCGTAGATGTCAAGGATTTGTATACCAAGAACGGCGGGGTCTAATATCCCATGATGAGGGCCTCGTATTCTTCCATGTTATTAGTGCATTCAAAATTCAATTTGAAGGATAACGGAATAGGAGTGTCCCAAGGGGGTATTATGACTATTCGGAACCTCTCTCCTACCTATATTTTGACCCTTTCAAGAACAAATTCATTTTAAATTGGGTGTTTTCATGATCCAGAGTGTTGATAGATTAAATCTGGAAAGTGTTTGCAAGGTAGTTGATTGGTAAGAGGAGCTTCAAATGAGTGATAAAAATGATTTGTCCTTTAATGGATTTCTAAGAAATGAATTCAAGGTAAAATTCAGTCATTAGCATGATCCATCGAGTGATACGATCATTGTGATATGGCTTAGAATACATGCATTAGACTATATTAAATTTGGTGACCGCGTAAATTTTGTGATTTAGGAGGTATTAACGGAGTTTGAAAGTTGCGAAATACAAGGCACAACATAACTTTTCAACTTTGGAATAATGGATTTTGTATTCATGAAGGAAATGACTTATGTAATATACAACTTGCTCCTTACCTTACTAATCTTGATGTGCCACAATGGAACCTAGGGCATGGTCGATCACGAGAGATATAAAGATAAAATGGCTCCCCCTCGCATGGAGGTGTAAGATAATGTTTAAGGGTATCAAAGGCTTCTTAACAATTACCGTCCCACATAAAGTGGATGTATTTTCTTAGAAGATGATTGAATTGGATGTACTGAAATGGATCGAAGAAATTTAATCATAGCTTTTCAGTCTTGTAGATAATTTTGGACGATCTCGCATGTAGAGACGTCTTAATGGGAGCCTGATGTAACTTTTTTATGACAATTTTTGTATGGATGTCGTAGATTGGATTTAAGGTGCAGTAAGGATGGACACTTTTGCTTTCTGAGAATGATGGGTTAGGTAATTTATAGGTAGCAATAGTGATAGATTCTTTTGGCCCATTTTGGTTTGGGGATTTGAAGTCTTGTGCACATGAATTTGTATTTATATGGACAACATTTATCTAGTGGAGTGAGGCTTTACTGAAGGAATCCTTACTTTTAGTAGATGTGATGTCAAGTGATGGTTTAGAACTGATATGTTTAGGGATTTGATGGGTAGGTCTGATTTTATGTATGGATTTTATTATCTCAAGATCATAGGGTGAATGGATTTAATTTGTGGGGAGAAGTCCTTTTCTAGCGAGACTTTAAATTGTGGTGTGGATGGCTTTACAATCCTTGGTGTAGTGTCTTGGTATTTGATGATAAGCACAAAACACCTCATATTTATACCAAGAGGGTTTCTACCCTCAAGAGTCAGAGGGCATAGTAGGTAGTATTGCTATGATGGATGATCAGATAAACATCTCAAGGATTTTAGTATAATATCCTATTGTGGCTAGCTAAGATGGTGATGAAGGTGAATGATTTTGGAAATTATTTGATGATTTAGAGGTACAAGATACTAGAGTCGTTATTTGTATGGAATGTTTAGATGTTGGCATAGGAATAACATTATATTTTATGATCGTGGATCATACGATTACATGAAGGATGAGGTCCCAAAATAGAGGGCGGGGATTGTATGTTCCGCGGTATGGTTGTCAGTGAATATTTGGAAGAGTCTTTGTCTTTCTAAGTGAATGATTTGTGGACTTTTGAATTGGATTACTAATATTTTTGATTCAATGTTGAATGATGGGTTCCTCTTCTTGAGATCCCGAGGGGATGATAGAGGACACTTGTGTGGGAGTAGATGTAGAATAATCCGGATGTTGTGATGTGGATGCACTTGAAATATTGAAAGTGATGATATCCAAGGAGTGATGTTGTTTGGTTGGTGTTTCATATGTGGAAACATTGGGTATTGTATGTGCAGTGTGAATTCATTGACAATGTTGATGATGTGATGAGATCCTACAATGTTAGACTGAGGTGAATGTTGGATGGGGATTGGTTCAAAAAGGTTGTTTAAACACGTCCAAGCCTTGATTAGGAGGTGCATTCGGGTTATCAAGTTGTAATTCACCTCATTCAATAAGGTCTTGGAGGATGTTTCTGAATGAACAACATATTTCAATGTCGTGTCCTCGACTTGATGGTATTTACAATAGTCATTGTCCCTATACCATGAAGGCTTGGATGATTCCTCAATAATTCAGATGAGAGGGAGCTTAATCACACACACAACTAAAATTTTGTCAAATATTGCATTATAGGACTCCTCTAAAGGAGTTTATTTACGTTGAGGTCGAGAACCATTCGAGTTTGAATGACCTTTAAATGTAGTTTTCAAAACAACCGCATTTTTGGCCCTTTAGATTTGTTGTTGTTAGAAGAATTTTTAAAAGAAGGCTTGGGTTTTGGCTTATTATATCATAATTATATTGAAATTTAATCTTACCATCCTCAAGGTCACATGATTTATAGTTTCCGGGACATGGTAAATGCCTTGTCAAATGTTTGAAAGGATTGAATTGGAAGAGTCAATGATATATGCCTCACGGAGGATCAAGAAAATAACTTGATCCTTGCTCGGTTTGTTGAAGAGAGAATAACATTTGGATGATAATCCCTTGCCATCTCGCAATGAAATCAGCAATGAGACTCTTCCTTAAATTGTTTGATGACATAGAGATCAGTGATGGATATTTTACGAGAAATGGTGATGGAGAAGTGTTCTAGAACAATTGTGTGAGTTATACGAATGAGAAAAGAAAATTTTGAGGGATAATATTGTACTAGTCAAGGGTAGGGCCACCTAAGGACATCGGGAATGTCTTCAACACGATATCACGGTAGTGAGAGAAAAGATAACACGCGTGATGGAAGGCCTTGATATGTTGTTGTGGGTCCTCCTTACTATAAAACTTGATGAATTTTGAGAGTTCCCAATGTGGAGGATAGGCCTTAAAAGGAACATATGGGTTGATAGGTTTGTTGCATATTTTCTCATATGAAAGGTTGTTCTTAGGTCCCATAGTGGTAGCTTCCGACCTATCTATTTTTCTTTAAATTTCCTACATCCAAGATAATTTTGAGATTTGTTGGATGTTCGAAGAGGAAGGAGTGGGTTGATTATATCCGTGAGGTTTTGTTTTTGATACAAGTGATATGGTAATGGAATCATTTACGAAGAAGGAATATTTGTTGGGATATTGTAAATATATTAAGAGACTAATGGTTATGAACATTGGATGTATTGATAGGGAGGAGTAATATAATTGTTGACGATGGGTTGTGATGATTGTGGGATATATTGAGAAGAGATGTAACTATATTTTGAGACAAACACACGGTGGGTGTTTGTTGTGAAAAGTATAGAGTACTAGTAATTGCACTTGTGTTGGTGGGTGGTATAGATGTAGGCATGGATAGGAATATATTTTGAATCACGGGTTTTTGTGAAGAAATAGTTTGAGACATGATCGGAGGATTTATGGAGAGAGGGACACCCACCGAGCTTGTAGGAGGAGGAGGAGTTGCGGAGGTTGTGTGATTGTATGTGGGTGGGAAAGGCAGTAGTATGATTTTTATATGCTATGGGTTGTATGAGGGAGCCGAGGATGCGAGGTGATTTTTAGCTAGTTGTGTTTTGTGATGATATGGAATTGTGTTCAAAACTAGCAATGGGAGCGAATAAACGGGTGTTGACATCCTTGTATCACTAATAGAGGGATAAGGATATATTTTCTCAAGAATCGATTGATAATCGGGTTATAAATTATGGAATAGTTGCAAGTGTTGATGGTAGAAGATGGAAAATATTTTGGATAGGGGATAATTTATACGAATACCTTTGGTAGCAAGGTAGCCACTAAGGATGATTAGATTGGATTCTAAGAGTTCTGCAAAGACCATGTCACCACTCTAGAGGAAGCTGTGGAGGGTCAAGACAAGGAGATTTTGATGTCACAGATTGAGTACTGGGAGAATGTGGAGGTTCTTGATTTGTTTCTAAGGGTGGTTTTAATGGATCTATCATGCTTGGGATGTTTTAAATACAAGACTGGATTGATTCTAAGGATTGGTGAAGTGGGTCTGTCATGTTTGAGATGTTTTGAATGCAAGACTAGATTGATTCCAGATATTTCGAACAGGTTATGTCATTTTTATGATGTTTTGAATGTGATACTTTTGCGTAGTCAAAACCATGAACTTAAAAAACAAGCAATAAAGAAAACAAAGGTAGTTATTATTTTAAAAGAACCACGCAAACACAAGGAAGTTTTGGATTATCTTGATTATCTTAAGAAAGGTGTGAAATGAAAAATGGTTGAAAAGGAACTAGGAAAACGGATAGCTAAGGTTGGTTTTAGGTGTGTTATGGTTGGATTCCTTGATATACCCAAAGGTATGAGAGGCCCAAGTATGTGTTGGTGTTGTTACGATGCCTAGTATTGGGGCCTACCCCCTCACTTCATGGTCCTGTAATGATGAGGGTGTCATGTGCTTAGCCAATATACCTCCCATCAATTACTTATACTCGGCCAGAACACCAAGTTGGATTCCTCCTTGGTGATGAAATATAAGTAAGTAGACCTCGAAGGGTTTGTTTAGATGCAAGTTTGATTTGTTATGTGGTTAGGTTGTGTGTGAGAGGAATTTTTTGAATGAAATCATTTAACCTTTAATTAAACTATGTGATAAATCCAAAAGAAGGTTCATTTTAAGACCCAAAAGGAAAGATTTATTTTGATGAAGACAAATCAACCAAAAATGCAATGTTGAAAGAGAACAAAAGAAAATAAATTACATGTGTCCGTTATTCCTTTTTAATTTGTTTATGCATTTTTGAAGTAGTAACAAAGTACTCCAAATTTACAAGTGAGATGATTTGACAAGGAAACAAAATAAGAAGATATATAATGTGATAAAAAGAGGACTAAGGGTCCCACCGAGAGTATCATAATGTTTTAGGTGAATTTCGGTTCATTAATAATATGATCTGAACACCAAAAAATCATAAGACATCATGATTTAATGATAGTTACATCAACAATGCAATGTTAAGATGTGTTGATGCAAAACAGCACGAGACTCCTACTTCAAGTGAATGAGAGAAACCTACACACAAAAATATAACTAAACAAGATAGATATTAGATAAGGATATGATGAGTTGCTCGAAAAAGTCCTATCCCAGGAACCAAAGGGCTTCCTTAAAGGGTTTCAACTCTCTTTACAATCAAGTGATAATGATAGGAAATTTTTTTATAATGAGAGTATGATTAAAAATGCAAAGTGATAGAGAGATTATGCTCCTTATGATAGGTGGCCTAGGCGAGGGTCATGGAAAGCTAGAAATCTAATAAGTAACTGAACTAGGATTGTTCAACAACATAATGTTCTTCGTGTATGATGTCAAGTTGAACTTTGATGTCTTCAACATTTGGTGTCAAGGAGATGGCACAGAGACTAAGTTCGTGTGTAATGTCAAATTTTTCCCAAACTAGTGGTTGTGAAATAATGGAAGGTCATATATGCTTGTAATCATATCGCCTCGACCTAGTACAATCATCTACAAAGAGAAATAACTTGAAAACATGCATAATATATAGAAAATAGATTGATATGTTGATTGTAAATATGAGAAATGTTATTAAAGTGGTAAAAAGACAGGGATCACTGATGATTTGAGGTAATCACTGGCGATTTAGATAAATCATTGGAAATTACTATGGAAAAGGTTGATTTCCAAATAAGATGTGAATAAGGTGTAGAATAGATTATTTGTAAATTGATTCAAGCTTTAAGGTGATGCATTAACAAACTAAATATGAAAACAGATGACAAGAGCTTACCTTTGATGAAGAATGCTAAGAAACGGTGTTGTGAGAATCTTCCAAGATTTGTGAAGCTTCTAAGGATGTGGCATGGCTGTTGGTGATGTCATCTAGGTCGTCAAATAACCATAACTTCACAACAAACATCCGAGGATCCTTTCCATAGAGGTTTGATGTTACTTATATAATTGTTGGCGATTAGTTACAATTGCAGTGCAACCTGAGAAAAATTGGGGAAACACACTTGGAAGTGGTTTCCACCACAAAAGGGTTGATTTGGGTATGAGGACGAGTGAAGATTGTTAGGAAGATGTTTAAGATGTTAGGAGATTAGATGGTTAGGGTTAAAATGGGCTAGGATGAGTTTTAGGTGGTTAGGGTGGTTTAGGTGAGTAAATAAGTATTTACTAAGGGGTAAAATAAGATTTACGGGAGTGAGGACATGGTTTATAGGATAATGAGATAATATTTAATATTTTGAGTTTGAATGTGAAGAATATGGATAAACAATGTAGGGTACTAAAAACAGTGTCTACTGAGATACATTAATGTGATGGAAAGTGTTGCCTCATTAATACCCTTATATATCACGAGATAATTGAACAAATTTCACTATTCACCAATTACATAAGGCATTTATTGATACCCATATATTTGACACCATGCATGTCCTAGCCACTACACGCAGATCGACAACCCTAAGTGGTTTACTAACATTTCTAATTATCTATCTGGAAACAATTACGACAATGCCCCACCACATTAAAGTCATGAATTTCACCATGAAGATCTCTATTATGCCCTTATTATTGGATTTTTGTTCAAACATGCATTTGATAGTAAATACATTCTATTTTTTAGGGGTTGATGATGCACAAATAGCCTTATCGTAGTTACATGATAGCAAGTGTGGTGGTCACTTCGATTGGGAATTCCATGTCTCAAAAAATTTTGCAACAAAGATATTACTAGCCAACCATGGAAAAATATTGTCACAAATACACTAAACGATTTGATAAATGTCAATGATATAACAACCTTAATCATGTCATGTCTCATACGTTGTAACCCATCATTTCTCCATGGCCTTTTTTCATATGGGGATTTGATTTGATTAGCAATGTTAACCCTAAATCCGCATATGGACATAAATTTATAATCACTTATACAGAATATTTCACTAAGTGAGTTGAAGTCATACCTTTGGATACTACCATAGGTGATGACATTTGTCATTTCTTGCTCACACATATTGTTACTTGTTTTGGGTTCTCTCTACCATTTTTACCAACAATGGATCATCTTTTAATAATTTATCATCAAGAAATTTTGTGCCAAGTTCGAATCAAACACACTTTTTCTACACATTACTATCCACACGAAATTACCAAGATGAAGCTACCAATAAAACTATTGTTAAAATCTTACGCAAAATAGTTGATAATTATGGTACTAACATATTGTTGACTATTTTTACCCCGTTGGAAAAAATAGCCAACCCAGGCCCACATCTGGTTAAACAAGCACATATGGGTAAAATAAGGCAAGCTTAAACAATTCCCCACACTTGGTTCCTATCAAGCCTCCAGATTGAGAAAAATCTAAAAAATGGGCTCCACGGGATAAAAAAGCTTCATAGGACCTAGTATAGACCCATCGAGCTGAAATGAGCTTGCTGAGATACTTGGTGAGCTAGGGAATTGTGGAAGCATTGAGATGAGTTATGTGTTTTGATTAAGGAGGGTCATAATAGGTGAGCTTACTCGGGGATTTGTAGCGAGTTGGATCAAATGAAGCAGAATGGGGCCGCCTCGGTCAGGTTGACCATGAGATCACAAAGCAGACATGACAAAGGCTCGAGCTCCCCGAGCTCCGCTGATGTATGCATCGGTGGGTGACATGTACACGGGGAAGATAGCTCGAAGCAAGCTCAAAGAAATATATCCATCCAAAGCCAAGGCAGAAGGGCTCAGGTGGTTAAGATATAAACCAATCTGTGAAGTGAGTTTCAAAAAAAGCCATGGCGAAAATAAAATGCATTGTGGAAGGGACGTGGTGGTATGAAAGGTAGATGGCTTGGGAATGAGCTCGAGTAGGAGAATGAGCAAGCCCATAGTTTGAGTAGGCCACAATGAAGAAAAGGCTCGCCATGGTAATAGATGCTCGGGACTATGCGTGATAATGCAGATGGAGGAAAATTTGGGGCTTAAAGCATAATGAACAACAAGTTGGAGCACATCAGTTAGGCATGAGGGAACACAACTGAGCTTGACATCAGCTTGGATAGAGAGCAGGTGACTTATTGAACCAAGCCATGATGATTTGAGTTCGTGGGAGGCTTCGTTGCGAACAACCTAGTAAACAAAACTAGTCAAGTTCATTGCAAAGGAGCCACTTTCGGAACAGAGATGTTGGCAAACCAGGATTTGGCCTCAAACAGGTAGGAAAGCTCATAAAGACTCACAATGGATACCTAGGATGGTCAAAGAACCCACGTTGGAGAACTAAATCCGTTTGGTGAGCATAAGGAAGGCCGACGGGACTCGGTGTTCAATGAAGTTTGTGTGTGAATTCAGTGGAATCACAATGATAGAGATTGGTAAAGAGCTTGCTTTGACGAGTTACATGGCATTGAAGTGGGATGAGCTTGGATGAAGCTGGGTTTGAAACAAAATCACAGGGCCGAGTTAGAAGACTTGAACATTTCGGGTGAGCTCGGGAGCCAAAATGGCAAGGTGGGAGTTGGTCAGAGTCCGAAATCCCAAAGACTTCAGACTTCAGATGTTTCACAATTTAGAGGTTTCATCCCAACAAACAATGTAAAAAATACGCCAGATCTCAAAAATCCATAAACCCCGAACTGCGAAATGGATCTACGTGGTGAACTGTGTTGGGTTCAGAGGTTTGCCACTTCGGGTTGTAGGAGTAGTTATTTTTGGAGGTTGGAGCTCACAAAGACCGAAATAATGGGTGGTGGAATTCCAAAAATAAATATCTTGAAAACCCGAAAGTGGGTGGGCACGTGGCACGAATTGCACATTTCGCAGTCAAATGCGAGGTAAGGGTCAAAGAAGGAAGAAATTTCAGGAGGTTGCGGTGAGAAAGAGTCCAAAATGGAAATTTCTGAAACACCAAAATGCATACAACGTGACAAGATGGGATTCTTTACGGTGGGATTTTGGGACTCACCGTTTCACCACTTGGTTTTGGCATTCAAAAAAACATCCAAATGAGATGGGAAAGGAATCTGAACTGGCGAAGCCTGAATGCTCGAAATGGACAAGTCACTCACCAATACATGTATGGTTGGTAGGATCGATAACTGATCTAGTTGACATGTAGCTCAGGGCAAGTCATTGGATATGCATGCTAAGTAGAAGCAAGTCAATGTGCAGTGAAGGGATTACTTTGAAGTCCAATGCATGTATGAGATGAAATGAATCAGACCTAAGGACGCGTAACGTTTCAGGGGCTCACTCAAAATGGAAGCTCAGAGATAATGAATGAATGATCCAAAGCTCAGGGTTTTGAACAATGATCAAGACTCACAAGATCCAAAAACAATGAACAAATCTCTCATCTCACCCCCATTGATTTGCAAAATCTGACATGGGCAAATAAACCCCCATTTTTAAAATGATCATATCTAGAGCCAAGATTATCAAAAATAACAAATTTATAGTCAACAGAAAGCTGAAAGAGTGATCCTTAGAGTAACAACATGATAAAATCATAAAAATGGGATTTTTAGAGGATTTTAAATCCCGAAACTATAGGGTCCCTCATGTCCAAAATTGGATATCTTGAGCTCCCGATGTCTGCTTCTTGCAAATGAATAGTCATCGAGAATCATGAGAGTAAGCTCTACAACATGAGGCAATAAATTTTGAGATTTTAGAGGTTATGGAACCTTTGATATTTAGGAACATGCTACATTTCTCTTGGTATGTGAAGTCATTAATGGGGTTGGTGAAAAGTAAGGTCATCATGAGGCTAGAGAGAGCTAGACTAGATCAGAGGTGTAATCCCAACCGGTTTCTTCATGCACAAGGCAAGGTCATTAATGGAGTAGAGGATTTTGGAGATCTTGAGGCACTCATTACAAAGTAAAGAATGGAATTTTGTGGGTTTTTGTACAATTTTGGGATTTCCTCTTTCTCTCCTCTCATCAAAATTCCTCTATAAATATTATAAGGGGTTGCATTAAAATGGGTTGATCACCTTTCTTCTCCCACACACCCCACTTCTTATTTGGGATTAAAAGTATTCTTCTCAAATCTGTAATGGCATTTCTTTCCTTTCCCCTACTGAAATGTATTGTACAAATTCATATGGAGTAATGGAACTATGTTTGTGTTAAATATTCTAACCTTTCATAGTTTGATTGTTCTTTCTTTCCTTTCATTACTATTGGGTGTTCTGTGCAAATTTCATTGTTCATTGCAGGTTTTGGGTGTGATGAGTTTGTTCAAGAATAAATATTGTTTGCATTTCAGGTTTGTGTTACAGTTGTCCAACCTCCCTTTAAGGCATTGGTTGAACTTGGGTTTGTGTTGCATTTGTCCAACCTCCCTAGGATTCACCCCTTTCTCCATTTTGTAGGGTTGGAAAGAGTGATTATCACTCCTTTCTTGGTGTATCACCGCTTTAGTGTAGGTTTCTTTCATGTATCCTTCTATCCATATCCCCTTGGAAGTTGTAGATTAGGATTAGTGAGTAGTTTTTCCTGCATTTGGAGTAGTTAGATGTAGGTAGGTTAGAAGCAGGAACGGGCCTTCTTCGGAGAGCTATCTCATTTCACATGTCCCACACTCAGGATAGTTCAATGTTGTGCAATCATGTTGAATATCCCATCTCAAACCGGGTAATTCGGGGGGTGTTGTGAGTTCGCATCAACAGTTTTAGCATGCCCAGTGGGACAACAAGAAGTCAATATTTTCAGTTTTAGCAAATTTTTTCTTTGTACATCTAAGTCACATTGAAGTCACGTAAAAACAAAGCATTTTCGGAGGTTTCCTTTCATTTCGGAGTTCGGAAGTTGTTATTTTTGGATTTCAGAGGTTTCTACTATAGGGTCAAATTCTTAAATCATTTTGGAGGGCTTAACATGTGCAAAAAGAGCCCAAACTTTCAAAGAAGATAGATCGAGGGATGAACTTCAAAAAGGTATCCTTAGTTTTTTGAATTTCTAACTTTTGAAATTTCATGGTTTTTCAAATTTTGGGATTACAAAGGTTTTCAATTTTAGACCTTTCTAAATTTTGAGTTTGAGATTTTGGGATTTCAAAGGTCTTGAAATTTGGATTTGAGACTTCAAGAGCATGGGATTTGGGACTTTGGACTTAAGAGTTTGCTTCAGACTTCGTATTTTGGGGTTTCCTCATTTTCGAGTTGAACTTCTTGTCCACATCAGATTTTAGAGGTTTTCAAGTGGAGCCAGGTTCTGAAATTCAAATTTTGGAGGATCATTTACAGCTAAACCAGTCCAACCCCGCAAAAATTTTGAGCTCTTCAAGGTGTGCATACAGGTATCCATCTCATTTCATCAAGTTTTTTGTGCACTTGGTGGAATTTCAGTCTTTGGAGACACACATGCAAGCACTGTTGCGACTCCATCAGGTAACAAACCCATTCTCTGAGTAACAGACATTCCTTTTCTTCACCATCCATTTCCATCCATTTTCTCCCTTCCATCCCTTCCATTTTCTTCCATTTCATGAAGTCTTGCAGTCATGGCTTCATTCACCTCTTGGGATTCACATCTAGAACAACAATAGTATCAATGCAACCCTCCTACATAGTTGTAAAATTCATTTTTAGGGTGTTATCAACCATCTCTAGATCCATATTGTAATGGAAATCAAATTCAATACGCATGCCCAGATGAACAAGAGACATGTCAATTTGGTTATCCACCAAACCATCCATATTTTCAAGAGCGGGGGTATGTGGATTTGAAGGACATTCTTCACCTAGAAATGTTGAGTTACAAATGAAGATCCTAAAAATAATGGCCAGTATGGTGCAATCTAGGGCTTCAGCCAAAATAAAGGCATTTAAGATTGGATTCAAGGCCCCTTGTCCATGGGAAGGCCCCTTTCCATATTATCTTAGCCTACAAGAGAAACTAAGCTTCATAGTTGAAATGTTACCCCAACTAGAAGGATGGATCAAGGACATTAAATGTCGTTAACCTTGTCTATAAGAGACCCCTGCATTACCCTTTCATAGTTATTTTCTTTCACCCCAATCAGTATCATTTCAACCCAAACCTCAATTTCCAAGTTTCCCATTTGTTGCACCTATTATGGATTCCACTTCTGTCTTCACCCTTCCATCTCATCTTAGTTCCTCTGTCCTCTTCCCTTCCAAAAATTAGCCCCCTCCACAGGAGAAAATTTTCAAACCCCTCTCCACCAGAAAAAACACCTATCGAGACTCAACCCAATACTCCTCTCACTTCCCCAAATCCATGTGGGGATGAAACTCAAAAAACCAGTAAAAAAGAACAACAACAAAAGGAGCCTAACACGAAAGAAATGCCTCAATTTTTGAAGAATTGGGCTGCTAAGCTCAGAATAGAAAAATCCCCTACTAGGTAAGCCCTCGAGGAGGTCAAGGTAGAGAAAGAGCAGGTGGTGAAGATTAATCGGGTTGTAATAGTTACTGAGCAAGAACACATTGAAGATGATCAACAATCAGAGTGTTCAGAATGTAGCATTCATGAGGGCACTTTGTTTTGGGAAAATTTTGATCAAACACAGGTTGCAAAATTAGTAGGAAGGGAAGAAAGAATAGCTCCAAATCCAAAAGAAGAGGATCATGCTCATCCTGTTATGGAGGAGGTTGAGCCGACACATCATGAAAATGAGAGTGACAAATATATCTGTTAGACTTTGAGGATTTTTCAATGATGAGGAGCCCGTAGAAATTACCACATTTTCTCCTCCATCATTTGTCTTTCAAGCACAAGAACCTATTGCTAAGGAGGAACACATTCAAGGGTAGCCTATTCCTCATGAGATTCTTCTTGAGTCATTATTAGAGGAATTAAATCTTCCTAAGAGCATGTTGGGAAAATATGAGTTTTACATTGCCATGAAGGGAAAAGAGCACAAGGAGATCATTTATTCCATACCATCCACCAAGGTGACACATTAGTTATCTGTAGATATGAAAAGAGAATAAATTTCAAATATGAGCAGTCACCTTTTCTAGGAAAGTCTGCATCAATATTTTCTTATCAAGATTGAAACTCCGAGTAGAAGGTAAATCCAGCAATTCAAGCCATGCCCGATCAAGTATCTAGCTTCATTGGAGCAAAAACAAATTTGTGATAACCGATCATGTTCATTTCAGACATGAGAATGAGCTTCATAGTACCGAGGATCAATTGCATCGAGTTCACAATACCTCCAAGGGCCTCAGGTGGATCATTCTGAAGGGGTATTTATTTTATGTCTAGTTGATACCTTGAGAATTCAAGTGGAAAATTGGGTCTATGTCAATTTTTCACTCATTTTTATAGCCATGATCAGTGTCAAATCATCTGCATGGCTGCAAGTTCAGAAGAAGGGAGCTACTTTGCACTACCAGTGGCGGGATTGTTTGAAATCTTCTCTGTTGTCGAGTTATTGTAGGGTAGGAGTAGGATTTTGTTTTCAACATCACAAGTGCTTATGCACACTCTACATGTCTACTTGGACATGTATGATTTGATATTTTGTACATAGATTTTGTTTCGTGTTTGCTCCATCACAATACACGTGTTTTAGTAGCCTCCTACATGCGGAAGAAGTTCATACTTGTAAGGAATAATTACCTGATTTATAAAAACAAATGCAGAGCAACTAAAACCAGGTTAAGGACAATTTTTTTGAGTTCTCATCTTTTGAGTCCTTTTGGGCCGATCACAGTGAACTTCCAAGCATCCCCGTTGAATCAGGAAGCAACCATCATAGCATGTTCGAAAAAGAGTGGAACTTTCATAAGAAAAGAGAAAATTTAAATTTAATAGAGTTCCATGATGTAAAAATTTGAAAATTGTCTTATTCAAAAAACACTGCAGAATGCAATACATGCTAAGAAATCATCAGTTATATGCTTCATAATTAGCGGAATCAAGTTTCGGGACAGTCCATTTCAGTCTTACAGAACAAGGTTACAAAGAGGAACATGTGAAAATCTTCAATTAACGCAATTTTCTACTCTCAATCTTATTTTAAGATTTTCTTATAAAAATTTAGAATGCAAATAGTTCGAGTTTAGCAGATTTGTAGGTAGTCTCAGGTTTCGGTTTATAGGTTCGGGATCGGTTGTAGGAATTTAGTGTCTCCGTACCCAATGGATATGCTAAGATTACCGGTGCAAGAACGTCTAACAGGCATACGTCCCCACAAGTCGCCAAATTGTTGACTATTTTTCCCCCCATAGGCAAATATATCCAACCTAGGCCCACATCGGTTAAACAAGCACGAGATGGGTAAAATAAGGCAAGCTTAAAAATTTCCCCACACTTGGTTCCTATCAGGCCTCAGATTTGGAAAATTGCAAAAATACAAAAAACGGACTCTCGGGGATAAAAATATTCATTGGACTACATATAGACTCATCGAGCTGAAATGAGCTCACCAAGCTACTCAGCGAGTAGAATCTCGGGAATTGTGGAGGTGGTGAGCAGAGCCAAGTTAGGTTTTTCAATGAAGAAGGGTCGGAGGGGTGAGCTCACTTGGGCAAGTTGTAGCGAAGTGGAGTAAGTGAAGTAGAACAGGCCACTTCAGCTCGATTGACCGTTGCTGAGCTTACAAGGCGAGATAGGATGAAGGCCCGAGCTCCTTGAACTCGGCTGATGTATGTGTCAATGATGATTATTGTGCATGCGGGGAAGATAACTCAAAACAAGCTTGCATAAATAGAGCCATCCAAAGGCAAAGTAGAAGGGCTCAGGCGGATGAGCTCTAAACCATCTTTGTGAAGCAAATTTCAAATGAAGGCATGGCGGAAATAAAATGCATTATGGAAGGGACATGGTGGTATGAAAGGTAGATGGCTCAGAATAAGCTCGAGTAGCTCGGGAGAATGAGCAAACCCATAGTTGGCGATGGAAAATTCACAATGAAGAAATGGCTCGCCATGGTAATAGAGGCTTAGGACTATGTGTGATAATGTATATGAAGGAAAAAATGGGGCTTGAATCATAATGAACAATGAGTTGGAGCACGTCGCACTGGCACTAAGTCGTCGGAATCGCGATGATGGAGATAGGTAAAGAAAAGCTCGCTTGGCGAGTTGCGTAGCGTTGAAGTGGGATGAGCTCAAACAAAGTTGGGTTCGAGATAAAAGCATAGGGCCGAGCCGGGAGGACTTGAACATTTCGGGAGAGCTCGAGAGCCAAAATGGCAAGGCGGGAGTTGATCGAAGAGGTGCGAAATCTGAATACTTCAAACTTTGGATGTTTCACAGATTTGGAGGTTTCGTCCCAAAAACATTGCAAAAACACGCTAGATCTGAAAAAGCATAAACCCATAACTCGAAATGGTTCTATGTGGCAAACCATGTTGGGTTTGGAAGATTTCCATTTTGGGTTTCGATTAAGTAGTTCTTTTCGGAGGTTGGAGCTAGCAAAGACCGAAACAATGGGCGGTGGAAGTCAAAAGAAATAGCCTTGAAAACCCGAAGTAGGTGGGCATGTGGCACGAGTTGGGCGTTTCGGGATCACACGTGAATTCAACGTCAACTCATGTCCTACGCACATGCTATTCAAAGCGCGCTAAAGTTGGCTTCAAGTCATCCGAGTGGATCCGTCTTGGACTGACGCCTCGAGCCTGTTTGTGCAGGTCCGAGGCTTTCATGGCGGGAAGGCAAGCACTATTTTTAATTTTTACACACTCTCAATATAATAAATTGGGTGATTGAACCATTTTCAATAAAATATTGACAAGTATATCAATAAAATATTAAAAGGATGACCACCTACACACATTTATTGGCGGATGCAAAGAAATTATTAAGTGAAATCTGTTTAATGCATTGTTATTTGCTAAAAGACCAAAGGATGAATATTCAAAAGGATGGAGGTAATTTTTAACCCGCAAATATTCAAAAGAAAATAGTGAATTTTTATTAAATTTTGTTGACGTGATGTGAATAGGGAGTGGGCTTGGCACCTTTGCAAGCATGTGCGTGGCTGAAAGTCGGGGCCGTCGACATCCAAAAGCAAATGAGCCCCGCCTTTGGGCTTTGCTTTTGCACCATGTGCGCAGGACTTCAGGAAGAAATTTTCAAAGGTCGGGGGCCACGAGAAAGAGTCTGAAATGGAAAACGTTGAAACACTAAAATGCATGTGACATTGCAAGATGGGAGTCATCGTGGTGAGATTTTCGGGACTCGTTGTTTCGCCACTTGGTTTTGGCATAAAAGAAAATGTCCAAAGGAGATGGGTGAAGAATCCAAACTAGTGAATCCTAATGCCCGAAATGGACAAGTCACTCACCAAGACATGCATGGTTGGTAGGCTCAATAACCAAGTTGGTCAACATGTAGCTCGGGAAATTCATTAGATAGGCATGCTAAGTAGAAGCGGATCAATGCATAACAAAGGGATTAGTTTGAAGGCCAATGCATATGTGAGATGGAATGAATCGGAGGTAAAGGCCACGTAAGGTTTTGGTCCCGCTCAAAACAAAAGATCGGAGATGATGAACAAGCTATTTAAAGCTTAGGTTTTGAACAATGATCAAGACTCGCAAGATCCGTAAACAATGAACAAATCTCTCAACTCACTGTATGGATTTGTATAATAAATGCGTAAATGGGCAAGATAAACCCCCATTTTTAAATGATGATATCTAGAGCTAGGAATATCAAAACATCACAAATTTATAGTCGTCGGAAATGAGAAGAGATATCCTTGCGAGTAGCAACATGATAAAATCATAAAAAATGGGATTTTGGAGGGTTTTTAAACCCCGAAACTACAAGGTCCCTCATGTCTGAAATTGGATATCTTGAGCTCCCGGTGTCTGATTCTCGCAAATGAATAGCCATCGGAATCATGAGATCAATCTCTACAATATGAGAGCATCAATTTTGAGATTTTAGAGTTTCTAGAACCTCCAAAACTTGGTAATAGGATACAGTGCTCTTGGTAGGTGAAGTCATTAATGGGGGTTGGTGAAAAGTAAGGTCGTAATGAGGCTAGAGGGAGCTAGACTAGACTAGAGGTGCAATCACAACAGTTCTTTCATGCACAAGGAAAGGTCATTAATGGAGAAAGGATTTTGGAGATCTTCAAGCACTCATTATAGATTAAAGAATGGATTTTTATGGGTTTTGAAAAATTTTGGGATTTCCTCTCTCTCTCTCTCTCCTCTCATCAAAATTCCTCTATAAATATTGTAAGGGGTTACATTAAAATGGGTTGATCACCTTTCTTCTCCCATGCACCCCATTTCTTCTTGGGGCTTAAAGCCTTCTTCTCAAATCTGTAATGGCATTTCTTTCCTTTCCCCTACTAAAATGTATTGTGCAAATTCATATGGAGTAATGGAACTATGTTTGTGTTAAATATTCTAACCTTTCATAGTTTGATTGTTCTTTCTTTCCTTTCATTACTATTGGGTGTTATGTGTAAATTCCATTGTTCATTACAAGTTTTGGGTGTGATGAGTTTGTTCAGGAATGAAGATTGTTTGCATTTTAGGTTTGTGTTACAGTTGTCCAACCTCCCCTTAATGCATTGGTGGAACTTGGGTTTGTGTTGCATTTGTCCAACCTCCCTAGGATTCACCCCTTTCTCCATTTTATAGGGTTGGGAAGAGTGATTAGCACTCCTTTCTTAGTGTATCACCACTTTAGTGTAAGTTTCTTTCATGCATCCTTTTATCCTGTCCCTTGGAAGATGAATATTAGGATTAGTGAGTAGCTTTTTCCCGTACTTAGAGTAGTTAGTGATAGGTAGGTTAGGAGTAGGAACTGGCCTTCTCGGAGAGCTATCTTGTTTCGCATGTCCCACACTCAAGATAGTTCAATGTTGTTCAATCACGTTAAATGCCCCATCTCAAACCAGGAAATTTTAGGGGTGTTGTAATTTGGCATCAACACATACACAATCAAATTATTTACACCACTTGGGATTACCTTACTAGTTTTCATATACCTACCAATGTTACTCCCTTCTCCTTATTTTATAGGATGAGAATATCTTACCCTTAGTATTGGAAATGCCTTCATTATGTATTTCCTTTAAAGATATCATCAAAGATAGTGATTACCATGAAAAATATTTGCATGATTTAGAATTACTCGAGTCTAAGAGACTTTAGGATCTAGAACATCTTCATGTGTATCAAGATTGCATCAAACATGCTTATAATAAGAAATTCCAATCACGTGAATTCTAGTTTGGTGACTTGGTTCTTACATAAATTTAAAATAACGTTAATGCTAAACATACATTGAAATCCAAGTTCAATCCCAATTGGTTTGGCCCTTACATGGTCACTAAACAAATGGGCTCTGGTGTATATCATTCAACCATGCTTGATGGTCGGCCTATCAAAAAACTTTTCAATATCAAGCACTTGTGACAATATTACACTTGATCTGCCTATATCACAATCCATTTCTTGTACATAGCTATGCACTAAAAATTTCCAAAAACATTTATATAGTTCAAATAGAAAACACATTCAAATATTTTCAAAAACACAAAATTTGGGACATGTTCATTTAGCATACATTGTTTGTACTTTACGTTATACATGTTTTTTATCCTTCTTGTTTTATAGACATCATTTTTCTCCTTTGCACACATGTGTTCATCGATATATTGAGATTGATGCGAGAACATGCAAATTAATACATGCTTATAGAAGTTAGCAAGGTTCCTTAGATACATCTTCCTAAGGGCATCCCTCCCACAAAAACTAGTCATTATTATTTCATTGTAGTACCTTTTCAATTCCTCATTACACATGATTACATAATAGTGTATTTACTATGTTTTGAACTAATATGACTAACACGTGTCTTGTGTAGTTTTGACAAATTTTGGTTTCACATATTATTTTATGTTTCAATTACTACATTATTTTGTCACATTATGATACACTTGTTTTTCATACATGCTTTCTAGTTAAGTCTGTAGTTTATTGTTTACTACTCTGGTTGTGGCACGAGGGCCTTTATTGTCTTATGACACTATGGATGTTCCATGTTTTTGGCATCATTCCTTTATTTTGTGACATTGTATCTCTTGTTTGCAGGCTTAAGGGCCTTGATTTTCTTGCAACATTGTGGGTGTCCCATGTTTTGTTGGAGTTAAGCCTTTTGTGTGACATTATTTGAAGCTGTTTCATTTTAACTAATATTTGTCTTGTTATGGCTTGTTATTTCTCTTGTTTACATTATTGTTTTTATTATTCTTTTTGTTCTTTATTGTTTCACTTACTATATGACATGGTCTCCACATCGCATCCTCTTTAAAAGTACAAGTTCTTATTGGTGGCCACCACATCATCCCTTCATGTGTTTTCTACGTAGATTATCAGACTTATCAGACATGGTTACACATATATTCTTTTGATCCACGTGATCAAAATGTTTATCACACACACCTCAAAAGAGGGTGTATTCATCCGGGTATATTCTACACCTAAAACAGACACAGATAATTTCTTGGACTTAGACATAGGCAAAAACCATGTAAAATCGCTCAAAAACATCATCAAACACAAAAACACAACAAAGAAAACATAGCATCAAAACCGTACAGTAGGGTCGGGACTATACGGATGTTCCTAACCTATTCCAATCATAGATATGCATATGAAAAGAAGAGTAAAACCCATATTATGGAACCTAGTTTGAAAACAAAATGGAATACATGTATCATTATAAGCAAGCTTTATCAAGGGAAAATAAATACATGTTTGTATTTGTAACAATGGCGGATGTTCCTTGGAAAGCTTCTAACTTCTTTTTCTCGGATAACACAAGTTATGCATTAGAGAAACCAATTTTCTCATCCCAGGATCGTCTAGTAGAATAAGAATTACCACAACCATGAAGAGTGCATAGAAAATCAATTCGGTGCTTCATAATATAATGATGCAAGTGATGTACATATAGGAGGAGGAAGTGGAACTACCACATGGATCGGTGGTGAATAACTCTCACTAAGCGATCTTGGCGGTGAGAGTTGACTCCACACAACTAGTAAGTTAACTCCACGCAACTATTACACCTAAGAAAACTAACCCAACAATTGTAGGGATAACCCAAGTGCAAGAATTATCCTAATAAACAAATAAAAGGATAAATAATAACCTACACCAACACCCCCATAACAATAGCTTAGGTGGGTAGAAAATGAGGTGGGTCCTAACAATAAGGCGATGAGGTACCCATTTACAATAACGGGAATAAGGAACACCACAAGGTACCCAAAATCAATAATAACAAAGTAGAGAGAGAGAGAGAGAGAGACAAAACCCGTAGTAAGGCATCCCAAGAAACTCGATCAAAAGCATGACAATGCCAAATACGTTTGGTGTGCATTATGGTTAGAATCAACTTCTTGATCAAAAACTCAAAAATAAGCGATAGTATGCTTCACGAATAGCTCCATATAAGGAGACTATCGATGGAGTGATGTCAAAATTGTAAAAAAACACCAAATAGAATTTGATAAACTGCTACAAAAATGTTTTCCATGATCCAAGAATAACAAGCGAGGCAACAAGACAAGGACACAAGATCCAAAAAAATAGAAGTGCCATGATCCAAGAACAACCAAAGCAATAAGGAAAGGACACAAGACACGAAGAAGCATAATCAACACCACACCCTCCCATATTGTTGAATGGATGGATTGATGCTAAAAATCTATGAGTTGTCAAAACAACTACTCAAACACTAATAAATTAACATTGGGCTTCACCTTAATAGCTCCCCCATAAGAGAAACTATCAACATGCCAACAAGTTTGAAAATATAGATACAAAATCTCTCAAAAAATAAGAGAGACACACACTACACTCTTTGAAGAAAAAAATCTCAAAACAAGGAACATTACAATGCAAATGATATAGAAAGTGGATCAAGAATTTGAATGGTAGAGGATCCATGCATGTAGAGTCCTATCAATGAATTTTTACGTCTCTACCACGCAGTGACCGGAAATCCACCCCAAATCACCACAAATGGATGAAGAAGATGTGCATATGATTCAATGAAAAATTCTACAACGGGTTCATGCAAAGGAACATCGGAATGTGTACCTGGTCAATTATATTTATTAGTTGAAATATTAGATTTCTCAAGCCTAATTTAAGGTGTAAAACTCATGTGTAGCTCATGGTCCTAAAAAAGAGTCAAGTAAACAAAAATAAGAGCTTTGTCGATGTGTGATCCTAAGGAAATACCTCCTCTAAAACCAATGTCATGGAAATAATTTCACTTAATAGGCTTAAGAGGGGAAGCAATACCCTATGAATGTATTTCAATGCCTTTGCCAATGAAACCCATTGAATGGAGCATCGCGACAACCAAATCGATTATATCCTTCTCAAAGGTGCCAAGAATATCGGTAGAAGTGGGATACACATAATGTGTTACTACAATAGGCACATCTGCAATAGAACATGCAATAAAAAGCCTAATATACTTAGGAGAGTCAAGAGTAGGAGAAAACTTAGAAATTGACATATCGAGGCCGGTGTGTGCATGAGAAATAGCTACAAGTGGACTAAGAGCAAGGATATGACTTTCTACTGATATAGCGTTGATGTTGTAAGCTAACAATTTTTTTACAAGGAGTGTATATGGTCATCTTTTCCATGAATGACAGTGTGTAGAAGATAATTTTTATTCTTAAGAAATCTATTTTCTTCTACGCAAAATTGACTATGTCCTCTATATGGAAAAAACCTCGAGAGAGCAACATCTCATACTTAGACTACAAAAAAATATGTCGAGCATGAATCTATTATAAATGCAAGAAGATGCACGAAAAAAACAACACCCAAAAATATGAGACATCGGATTTGTTGAAAATGCATCAAAGCAACTTTGTGGAGCTTTTTCTTATATCATAGATCTGGACCAATACTATGTGAGAAAGAAAGGAGAAAAATGTTTTCTTATGAGGGTTTTACCACCTATAAGCGAGCCTCTCCCTTCATTCTACGACACTCGAGAACAAAAGAGGACCGGGAATATCTTGTGTAGTGGACCACACGGTGGGGATTTGGGGGCGAGGTCCCAAAGCATGATTAATAGGTAGTGCCCTTACGCACTCCCGGTTGTGATATGGAGCGGGGTCGAGGCACCCTCGAATCCGAACACAAATTACTCTTTTAAACGTTTGTTGAAATGTCTAGAAAAATTAATCTTATCCACAAATTAAACCCCCATATTACTTATAATTTTAAAGTTTTATAAAAATATTTTCCCACTTTTTAGGAAAAAATGTTGCTCTACACAATAACTTTACCAATTATAAAATGTTGCTTTTTAAAAACTTTCATAAAAAAATTTACCTCAAAAAAAAAATTGTTCATTGACTAGATTGGTCGGGATAGTTATATAGCGAGCTAGTGGTGAGCATGAGGGGAGTTAGAAACGAGTTGAAGGAGACATCAATCATGTGAGATGGGGAAAATGAGATGGGTGAGGGCTTGGTTGGGCAAGCTAGTCCAAAAACTATAGTGCGGGGGCATCGACCTTGTGCCTACACAAACAATGTCAAAACACCTTCACCAATATGCCAAACACTTTGAAGATATACTCTAATCTAACCAATATATTTTTATATTCTCCTTTGAGTTGGAGAACAAAAAAATAAGAGAGGGACTGAATTAGGGTTTAAACCATAATAACTCTACCCTTCAAAAGTAAGGCGGTCAAATGGATCCTTATGTGGCTAATCTATAAATGATCTAAGGAATGATATAAAGCAAAGTCGAATATAGTCAAGGGCTTATAAAAATGGATGAAACACAGCTGAGTTGAGGGAGAGGTCGATCCAGGTGAGACGAGATAAGGAAAGCCGATCTTACACCAAACAACCACTAAGTTGTAGATAGGTTGAATCGGAGTTTGGTGTAGTTAGACAAAGGTTGAGCTGATCTAAGAGTAGCTGTGATGAGATAAATATGAGGTGTGGCCCAATGAAGCTAATAGAATATGTTGTGGAGGGAGTGTTCAATCCTAAGAAAGCATAGACAAAACTAATCTATCACGAGTCACCACTAATTTTTGCAACCCAATCACATGATTCATCGTGTAGGTAAAACCAAAGCCAAGTTGAGAATGTTGAGTCGTGAATAAAGAGGGGTGAGAAAAAACAATAAAATAGAATAATAATATTTGAGATCAACCCAAATACACGAGCTCAAAGGAGAAGAAAACAAGAACCGAGATCTATTTTGAATCACCAAAAATGATAGTTCCCGATTCTTTGGGTTTGATTCACACTTGGAATGAAACCACGGTCGAGGGACAAGCAATTCCCTCCTCTTTAATGGGAGAGTTTCCCTTATTGAAAGCGGGGCAAAACCTATGTACAAATACACAATCTTTCATTCAATGGTGGTTTCCCGATATCTTCAAATGTGTTTTATGCGGAAAGTTATCAATACATAAGGATAGAAGACTTGAAGAGAGGAGGGAGGCGAGAAGAAGACAATACTTTCAGGGAAAAGAGATGTCAGAGAAAACCCTTATATGTATTGAGTAAATGAGATATAGATTAGAACCATTCATGTTTATAACAGCACAATCCATAGACTCAAAGTTCTTGAGATTATATAAACTAGAACACAAAGTTTCTAAGCATGCAAGGATTAGATGATTCATAGATCAGAGAAAGAAGGAAAGAGAAAACAAAGGAAAAATGGGAAACCCTTTGTATTGATTTCTTGGACTCAAATTACAATTCTAGAATATCAAAATTCCAACCCTTTACAATGGCTTTGAAAGCCCATGAAATAGCTCGCAAGAGACGGTTACAACTTTCTCAAGCAAGCAAGAAATAATTACAACTCATTCCAATCATTCGCGCCCCTTTCGAATTCTTGATTCGCAAAGAAACATTAATGGTGGAAAAAACCAGTTTTTTCAATATACGGTCGTTACATTATTTCGCCAGTTAAATATGGGCCATTCGATCTGCTTTTATAACTTTAAATTTGGGTCGTCCACGTGGGAGAGATTTAAACTGAAGCGGGCCTGTGGACGCCTTTTGCATTTTTTTCCTTTGAAGTTGTGTTAGGCTGACACGTGGAGTACTCCATCGGTTCTTTTCATACTTAGCCGATTTGTGCTTGTTTCATGTTTGACTCATGTTGACCCCTAAACACGTGGAGGCGTTGGCACTCATTTGAGTTTCTGCTTTGGATATGCCCCCTGAAATTGCACCGAGCTGACGCGTGGCTCCTTCCACCGGGCTTAGACTTTTCAACGGCCAACTCTATCTCTCCATTGACTCTGACCACGTGTGAGCTAACACTCATTTGGAAACGGCCTTTTGGTTTCACTTCTGAAATCGCGTCGTTGAGGCATGTGGAGGCTTCCGTCGACCGCTCATACTTAGTCAATTTAAATAATCGACTTTGTCCCTTTTTGGACCTAGGACACATGGAGGACTAGCACAAGTTTGAGAACCACCCCGGATTTGACCCTTGAAGTTACGTCGATGAGGCACGTGGCGCCGTCTGTTGAACCTTCCATACTTAGCCGATTTGGGCTTGTTCTGTCTTCATTTTGGACTGGGACACATGGAAAACCTGCACTTATTTGAAGATTGTCCCTTGGGCCCTACCCTGGAGTTGCACCATTTGGACGCGTGGAGGCTTCCATTTGCCACTTGAAACATGGCCATGCCACATCCAATCAGAGATGTCCATGTACTACCTGTGGATGTTGGGGCAAAAATTAATGGGGAAGATACACTGTCATTCCCAACTGTGGGAAGAAAATAAAAAGAAGGGGAAAAACTCCACCGTTACGCCCGACTTTCAAATTGTTCTCCATGGAATGGAAAATTACAAACAATACCAGGCTTCGACGCGACCCATTACTCCAAGGTACCGACTCAAAATTTTCAAAACTTGACTTCAAAAAGAGGGGGTTTTTGAGGATGACAAGCTGCTTTGGCTCTTTACGGGGATAACTTGACAAAGGAACGAGGAAAGATAAAGAACCACATAAAAACTCAAAGAAAGAGACCGAGTGCCTTATCCATTGGGCAAATAGAGTCAAAAGAAAAAACCAATACAAGGCAACACACACAAGACAGGAAAAGGAATAAAACAAACCAAAAGGGAAGACCCAAAACAAAACACACCACATAGGAAATAACAAGAAAGTGAAACAAGCCAAAACCAAAAACCAAACGCAATGTACAAAAGGATTGCCTAGTCACCTAGGACTTGAATAACTTATAAAACACCAGAGACAGGCTGAGAAAAATAAGTACCTTTGTGGAACAACATGGTGAAATTATGAGGCACCCATGAATTGAAGATGAGCAGTTGGGCGTACCAAAATATCATGGGAACACTGTGTGGCTTGAAAATAAAAATGAGGAAAGAAGACCATCCAGATAATGATACTCCATACCAAAAACATTCAGTCTTCGTGAAGAACTGAATATCTTCCTGAGGCTCCTCTTATGTGGATGAATAGTGCCATACAAAGACTTGTATGACCCTCGACTACCTTCATACTAATTTCTGCATATCACCAAACTTTGACAGTTGGATCCATGAGAAAATCCAATCCCAATAGTTTCAACTCCCTGTTTTGATGGAATGATGCTTGCATATGAATGAAGATTGCAATTATCACCATGGCACATCTCATGAGAAACATAAACTTCCATTGAATTTTCCTTGTAACTATCTTCAAGAGGAATTTGGAGAAAGGTATGGGATGGTTTACCATTAGGTGTAATCTTGACCATGCTTCTGAAAAACATACTGTTATTTTTGTAAAATCAGCACCTAATTCTAGAAGACCATGTCTCTTAGGTACAAGTTGCATTGTTGATTTGTCTTCATGATTAGCATGGAATTGAAATGTTGTCAGACTAAGTAAATATTGCTCAACAACATCACCCTCTTCCTTTTGTTTGCATTCCGAAGGGTGAGCTAAGACAGGACTATCATAGTTATGAAGAAGGGATTCCAGGCATGGCTCTCCATTTAGGGTTTAGGGTTTAGGGTTTAGGGTTTAGGGTTTGAAGGACTGCAAAAAGGCTCATGTGTGCCCATCTCATCCATAGATATAATAAGGGAACTAGTGATCTCATTAATCTCTTTTCCTTCGGGTACAGGCACTTGTTTATCTTTGAGAGAACTTAAAACAACAAGAGAATGGTCCACAGTGATCTTCATCTCAGTGCATTGAAATTCTTCAATCATAGGAGAGAGAGGAATCTTGTCCATTTTGTTATGATGAACATCCACTTCCACCAGCATAGGGGCACTTCTTTCAAAACAAGAACATTCAATCTTGGCACATGACATATCTTCTACAAACTCTATTTCAAGTTGAAAGAAAGCCTCAAGTTGTTTGTCTTCTTCATTATTTAAAGGAATATTAAATTGACATGCATCAGGTGGAGCAACAAGAAGACATTCATTGGTGGAATTGAGATAATGTTGAGGAATGAATACCTGATGATGTGGAGAATCATCATGAGCAATTTCTAGAACTTGAATGTTGTCCTCTTTATTACAAGGTGTCTCAAATTCATTGACCGAGTGTTCTTCAGCTTGTTTTACCTTCTCACATGCCTGGAGCTGCCCGCATTGTCTTTGTACTTCTCCCATGAACTGTATGGAATCTGCAGGTTGCAGCAATGTTGGTGAAAACAATCTTGGACATATACCCCCATAGAAGTTCTGTAGAAACTGAGCCTGTTCTGGACTGACTGGAGCTTGAAAACTTTTAATAGGGAGATCTCCCTCATCATCCTCATCACTATCACTATCACTCGTTGGTGAAGTGGGCCAAAAATTATTTTTCATTTCCTTTGTTCCTGGGAAGGTTCATAGATCAAGAGGACGAACATGATAGGAGTTCATTCCCGAGTGGTATTTTTCCTACCTGTATATCTTAGATCTGCCAGATCGAAAATGATCTTGAAGTTGTTCTTTTAGAAAGGGATCCATTTGAAATAAAATCCCCAGTAGAGTCGCCAAAAATTGTTGGGTTTCAGATTTGCACTTGGAATGAAACCACAGTCAGTGGACAAGCAAGTCCCTCCTCTTTAATGGGAGATGTTCCCTTATTGAAAGCGGGGGGCAAAATCTATGTACAAATACACAATATTTCATTCAATGGTGGTTTCTCAATATCTTGAAATGTGTTTTATGCTTGGAAAGTTATGAATACATGAGGATAGAGGCATAAGAAGACAATACTTTCAAGTAAAAGAGATGTCGAGAGAAAAACCTTATATGTGTTGAGAAAATGAGATATAGAGTAGAACCATTCACATTTATAACAGGCACAATCCGTAGACTCAAAGTTATTGAGATTGTATAAACTAGAACACAAATTTTCTAAGCATGCAAGGATTAGATGATTCACATATCAGAGCAAAAAGGAAAGAGAAAACAGAGGAAAAAGGGTAAAACCCTTTGTATTGATTTCTTCAAACTCGAAATTACAGTTCCAGAATATCAAACTTCCAACCTTTTACAATGGCTTTGAAAGCCCATGAAATACCTCGCAAGAGACGATTACGACTTTCTCGAGCAAGCAAGAAATGGTTACAACTCATTCCAATCATTCGTGCCCCTTTCTAATTCTTGATTCGCAAGAAATATTAATGGTGGAAAAAAATAGTTTTTTCAATATACAGTCGTTACATTATTTCGCCAGTTAAATATGGGCCATTAGATCTTATTTTATAACTTGAAATTTGGGTCATCCACGTGGGAGAGGTTTAAACTGAAGCGGGCTGATTCCTTTTGCATTTTTGCCTTTGAAGTTGTGCAGGATGACACGTGCAAAACTTCGTTGGTTCTTTCATACTTAGCCGATTCGGGCCTGTTTCCTGTTTGAATCATGTTGACCCCTAGACACGTGGCGCACTAGCGCTCATTTGAGTTTCCACTTTGGATATGCCCCTTGAAATTGTGCCGAGCTGATGCGTGGCTCCTTCCGCTTGAGCTTAGAATTTTCAATGGCCAACTCTATCTCTCCATTGACTCTAACCACGTGGCGAGTTGGCGCTCATTTGGAAACCGGCCTTTTGGTTTCACTTCTGAAATCATGTCGTTGAGGCACGTGGAGGCTTCCACTGACCCACTCATACTTAGTCAATTTAAATAACCGGCTCTGTCCCTTTTTGGACCTGGGACACGTGGAGGACTGGCACAAGTTTGAGAACCACCCCTGGCTTCGACCCTTGAGGTTACACCGATGAGGCACATGGCACCATCCATTGAACCTTCCATACTTAGCTGATTTGGGCTTGTTCTATCTTCATTTTGGACCTGGGATGCGTGGAAAACTTGTGCTTATTTGAAAACTGTCCCTTAGGCCCTACCCTTGGAGTTGCGTCATTTGGATGCATGGAGGCTTCTACTGCCGCTTGAAATATGGCCACTCCGCATCCAATTAGAGATGTCCATGTACTATCGGTGGATGCTTAGGGAAAACTAACTGGGGAAGATACACCGGTCATTCCCGATCGGCAGGAAGAAAATAAAAAGAAGGGTAAAAAATTCACTGTTACGCCTGACTTTCAAATTATTCTCCATGGAATGGAGAATTTCAAACAATACCAGGCTCGATGCGACCCATTACTCCAAGGTACCGACTCAAAATTTTCGAAACTTTACTTCAAAGAGAGGGGAATTTTGAGGGTGACAACACCCAACAAAAAGTTTTGTAGATAACTGTCACCTTATATATGTTAAGTGCATAACCAAATCATGGTGAGGATAGAATAGAGAGGAAACTCAAGCACAAATATGTTGTTTTTTTCAATCCACCAAACCAAAATAAGTCGACTCGAACCATGTAGGTGCATTGGGCATGAGCTAGGACACGTGGAGGAGTGGGTGGAGGACCGAATCACAACTTAAGGAATAGATCCATCATAGGGCCGAGTTGTGAATTGAGGAGACAAATGCAATGTGGAGCTCAAAAAAATAAACTCATTGAGATGGATTTTCAAGATCCCATCGAGTTAAAGTACCTGTTGATGGCGAATCACAACACCCCTGTGTGTCTGCAACTCGATGGGTTGAGACTCTCAGTGCGATTGCATAACATGGAGCTTTTCCCAAGTGTGGGACCTTGCGAAATCAGAAAAAGCTCTCCGGATGAAGGCCAGTTCCTATTCCTCTGTTCAGATGCACACATAAAAATGCAGAGGGTTTACTTAAAAACCTAATCTAACTTGCCAAGGAGATAGGGTAAGAAGATGCATAAAATAAACCTAAACTAACAAAGGTGATGCACCGAGGAATGAAGAAACACCTATCTTGCCAATAAACACAAACCATTAAAATGCAATACAAGATCATGCACAGATAACCAGATTTGCAGTGAAAGATCAAGAGGATGCAAATGAACACAGAGAGGGTTGAGAATCATCCACAGACATGCATTATTTTCTCCAAAGATTGATAAAATACACTACAAAATTCCAAGAGGAAAAGTTGCATTGCAGTTTTAAATGGGAGGTTTGATCTCCACAAATTCACCGCCAAAAGAGAAGGGAGGGGCAAAACAAGAATGTCCAACCTTTAGAAAGAATCCCCTCCTTACAATTTATAGGAAGAATGAGAGAGGGAAGAGAGAGGAACTCCAAATCTACCCCAACCACCTCCAGGTTGTATTTAATTCATCTCATAATGGTGGTAGGTAAGAACCCTAGCAAACCCAAAAAGTGGCGAACTGTACTTTTTATTTTTAAGAATTTTTTCTCACCCAATTAAAGATATCCAGTCGTAGTTGGATAGAGGACCTTGTAAGATTTCTGAAAAGTCCAACCTTGCGTGAATCCGAGCTCCCTGTGAAAAGTTATGGCCGTCTGAATATCTGGGTCAGGGTCTGCTTCCTGTCAGCGCTCAAAATGTTGTGCCTCCTGAAGGTGTGCCTTGGCACATCCATTTGCATGTCATCATACTCTTAAGTGTGCTAGAGTGCATCCATGTTCATGTCGACACTCTTTGACGTGTGCCTTCTACTGCCGGGCGCATCCATGTTCATGTCGACACTCTTTGACGTGCGCCTTCTACCTACACCAGGGCACATCCATGTTCATGTCGACACTCTTTGACGTGCGCCTTCTACCTATGCCTTGGCGTGAACTTTTCATGTCGACACTTTTCTACCTGCGCCAGGGCACATCCATGTTCATGTCGACACTCTTTGACGTGCGCCTTCTACTGCGCGCGGGCGCATCCATGTTCATGTCGACACTCTTTGACGTGCACCTTCTACCTGCGCCTTGGCGTGAAATTTTTCGTGTCGACACTTTTCTACGTGCGGGGTGCATCCATGTTCATGTCGACACTCTTTGATGTGCGCCTTCACTGCGCCAGAAGCACGAACTTTTTGTGTTGACACTTTTTGCGCGTGCGTCATGTTCATGTCGACACTCTGACGTGCCTAAGAGTGCGAACTTTTTGTGTCGACACTTTTGACATGCGTGACGCGCCTAAGTGCGAACTTTTTTGTTTCTGACACTTTTTACGTCTCCACTGCGTCTTCATTTGTTGGCGACGATAAATATCGGGCTCGAGTTTCTTTGATTTCCATATTCTTCGCATTGTCTATATCTACCCAGGGGAGATATTTACAACAATACCTTCTCTTACATTACAACCCTTCATGCATAGATCTATAAATTCAATACAAAAATAAACTCTACAATGCAATTAGATACACCTATAACTCCTTTGGGATAGAATTTTTTCAAATCATATCACTCCTCAATAGAAGAGGTTTTTTTCAAAAAAATTGTAACAAATGCTCATGAACAAGATCTAAAAAATAGATTAGACCAAGTTGAGTAAGGGTTACTAAAGTAACACGGATACCATGTCGAGAGAAGCCAATGTTTCTCATCCTAGGATCACTCCAGGAGAATAAACATTGCCACAACCATGAAGAATTCATGGAAAATCAAATCGAGTGCTTCATAATATAATGATGCAAGTGATGTACATATAGGAGGAGGAATGTGCAACTACCACCTAGATCGGTCGTGAATAACTCTCACTAGCGTCAATCTGGCAATAAAGTTGACTCCACAAAACTAGTACACCTAATAAAGCTAACCCAAAAATTTAGGGATAACCCAAGTGCAAGAATTACCCTAATAAACAAATAAAAAGTAAATAATAACCTACACTAACATGACTTCAAGGAAAATCATTTCTCTCAACTTTTCTCTCTGGCTAGGTCTTTTATAAATTTCTAAACTCTCGATTAAAAATGTATGCAACTTCACTATACACTACCTCCATTAACGACTTAACCAAATCAAGTTTGTCATTTTGAAAGCACCCACATTACCATCCAAGTTCATGCAACTATCAGAGATAGGCTTTGAACTCCTCAAAAACTATCCCTTTCCAACTCTAACGCCTAAAATGATTATGCTAGAAAGTTAATTTTACATAAAAATGGTTTCCGAAAGCTTTATAAATTCTTTTCCATATCTTAGTCGAGATCGTGACCCTTTCTTATCTAGTAGAGGTGTTTAAACCAAATAACACAATCATTCCAAAAACACATTCAATTATCATAGACAAAACAATAATATTTTTCAATAATAACGTTACATAATCCCTACAATCACAACCCCTTAATCTCTTAGCAAAACATGCAAGCCAATAATCATTGCTTAATACCAAGTCAAACCTCATAAACAAAACAATAATACCCTTTCCATAATAAGGTTCCCAATACAATTATCATGTCCAAATCACATATAACTCATGAAGAATAAAACATGTTTTTAATTTAATTTCTAAGTCAACCAATACTCCATGTGATATAGCGATATCTAGCAAGGCTTAAAGGTGGTTAACCAATGTTAAGATAATAGAAACCCCACAAAGACACTTCAACATACAATGCAAAATATTCACAATGAATGTTTCCTTCTAGGATTGAATCTATCATTTGATCTTAATAATAGTCACTACCCTAAATAACATAATCATAATGTGCCTTGATTGATCAAAACAATAGTTCCTTTTATAATGTTTCCAAGCAACAATCATTCATAATACCTTTAATGCCATGTTAAATATTATATTTCGAACAACATACTACTACACGTTACCTCATTTCCTCGTTACAACTAAGGCATTCTAATTGTCATCTTGTATCAATTTTAGAAGCATAAGATGTACACATACATAGCATACATGTAATGATAGTATAAAAGGTTAACGACATAACCATTTACCCTTTTTCACAATAATTATTTACAAATCAAAGATAACTCTTCTTAGCACATAAGCTGCTAAAAGATAAGTATTTACCAAGAGTCTGGTCTCTGTCTAATGAGATTAGCATACTTAATGCATTCGATAAAATCTTATTTCAATAACAGATAGGTGAGACCATCAAGGTTAGAAACATACACATATATAAACTATACAAGGACATTTCCTGAGAGTATAATGCCCTGATAACTAAGGTTACAATAATTTAATAAACGATGTCGGTGCGAGTTAAGACTCCCGACAGTTAATCAAAATTTATTAAGCAAGGAATACACCAATCTTTAATTTTTTAATTTCTCAACATCACCTTTACTAATCAAATCAATCATATTAACGAGCAACATAGACGTCAAATTTTGGGCTACCAAAATGGGATGCGACAATTTCTTATCATTTTTAGGGGGCATAAAAGGTTTCATTCCTTATTCTTCAAAACACATAATTTTAGTTTTAATTTTAGGGATATTGGGGACATGGGTCTCCTTTCTCCGAGTTATACTTCACACATTTCACTTATATTCATTTTCTACTTAGTTATGTGGAACATGGGGAGAGCATGGGAGGAATTCATTAAAATTTTTCTTGTGTGTTCTAATTTACAAAATTGGACCTATATCTTTTTCAATGGTATGGTCAATGGGGTTATGGAAGGTAGTGAATCAACTAATTTCTTCATATGCTTCCTCTCTTCTTACATCTAAGGGGAAGATATCAAAATTGTTTAATAAATTTGATATGTGGTCTTCTTCCTTCACGTGTTGCTTTAGCTCCTCATTTTCTTCTTTCCCTTCGTGATTTATGTGTTGGGTTTCATACACATAATACTCAATCATCTCCTTAGAACAATTGGGAGCAATCACCCCCAATTCCTCAATAAATTTCAGTAGATCTAAATCTCCAAGAACAAGCACAAAATAGGAAACTCTTCCCTTTGTAAAATGAAGCAGTGTACTCCTTCCATGTTTTGTATCTCTTTATTTCACTCTTACAATTTCATATTTCATTTACATTGCATCTTTACATTTGATTTAAATTTTAATTCTTTATCATGGACATTGAATACACTCGTGTTGTAGGTTTCATCATGGAGCATGCGCCAACACCAATACAACGAGATCTTTCAAAACAAACATCGAATCAAGATGGTGTGTCTACACACTCAAGTATCTTTTCCTTTAAGCATGTAATTTCATTTCATACTTAAAGGGGGAAATGTAGACACTAAAATTTGGTAATTCTACTCTTTGAAACTATTTTTCTTGACATTGCTCTCTTTCTCAAACAAATGCACTTTACCCATTCTCATCTGGTACATCCCTAGGTCTCTTGTCTATCTTTCTTGATCTTACATACTCACCTTTTGATAATTTTTAGAAGTGAATGCACTTTAGTCCCTAACATCCCATTGCAAATTATTATTTGGGTCACTTACTTCCCCTCATTCATCCTTTCCATCTTAAATCACCTTTGAAGCATATATAAGTAAGTGAAACTCGCTACATTTTAATTAGAGACACAAGAAGCAGTCTTATGAACTCCTATTACAAAATCTAGGACAAAATCCACCTAAATATCCCTACACTCCATAAATACCTCTTCACATTCATTAGGAATCAATATCTATAGATCTGAAGCTTCCCACTAGCTTTATAGAGTGATTCCCACATTTGCAAGCACTCAAAATCACCCACTCAAGTAGATTGGAAAGAGAGAAACTCAAGTCAAGCATTGTAAAAGAAGGATGTCAAATATGATTGTACAATAGCTAGATATCACATGCTAGGTGGAGAATGATGTGTGGTTTGAGGCCTCTTTGAAGTAGTTCCGACATCGATAAAGTGCACAAGGGTGCCTGACCCACTAATGTTTATTTTGTAAGAATTCATCCATGGTTAGGGTTTGAAATATTGAGCAGATTATTTAGGGACCCTCACAATGTGATGAGAGTAACCAACAAACAACAACAAAGTCAATTAGACAAGCAATAAACCCATAAAGTCACATATTCAATTTTTTAACAAGTGTAAAACCATACAAAGGGTTCAAGACGTCAAGTCCAAAATACTTTCTCCAACATTCGGATCACCTAAATCATCCTAGAAAGCAGTTGTAATAAACTAATTTCTCTCAATCCCATGTATTTTTGAATTTCTATTGCATTGTGTACATTTGTTACAAGTATTAATGTGTTATTCTGATATTGAATGGTTAATATTGGAAGTTTAGTCAAAATAACCCCATGTAGATCCTCTTACATCCCTTGTTTGATTATAGTTGTAAAACCCTAATCAAACCTAAAACGTGTGAAAACACAAGGCTCGTGTCCTCAAAAAATGTCTTAGATATTGAAATGTGGAAGAATTCAAATAAGGTCAAAATAGTATAACACATTAAGGACCAAGGTATAGTCTTGATCATTCCATATGTTCTCGAACAGAGGTTAGTTTCACTCAAAATTTTAATTTGTAAAAATTATATTAGTTGTTTACAATATTTTTACATGATTATAGATATAGATGACATAGTTCGGGTAGGGGATAAGAATTTCATTCCTTCTTCACAAGGCTATTTTAGATGTAGTTTCACAACGGGTTTAGGGGAATGGATCTCCTTCTCCCCTTCAATATTTCAAAATTATATATAATAAATTCAGACACAATAGCACCTTATGGGGGCATGACAATTCCCATTCCTTCACAGGTCTATTTTTTTAAGTTGAACAAATTGGGCCTAGATCCGTCTACAACAGTGTGGTCATTGGGTTTAGTGGAAAGAGTTGAAGCAACAATGTGAGCTTTGTAGACTCATATTTCCTCTTCTCTAACCATATTCTCAAATAATAAAAGTGTCAAAGAAACATTATAAGTTGTATAGACTTATTTTTACTTCTCTCTCATCACATTTTCAAATGGGGAAGGTATCGAAGCACATGAGTTCTCTATAGTCTAATCCTTATTCTTCTCTACTATCTCCTATGAAATAACATTAGGGCCTTATCACACCCAATCCTCTGACATCTCCAAAAGATAATTCCAAGTCTCCAAGTCATGAAAAAAATGGGAGATCATCCCTCCAAGTAAAACATATAGGTGTATTCCTTCCGAGTTTTTCATCTCCTTTACATTATTTTTTTGCAATGTTCAAAGTTACAAGAATTATCTATATTTTGAGTTAAAGTTCATTTTATATCATAAACATTGACTACACTATGTGTTTTAGGTTTCATCATGGAGCATGTTAATACCAACACATCATGAAGTCCCTTCAAGTGAAGGAAAAATGTGTGTGCACACTCATATATGTTTTTCCTTTAAGTATGCAATTTTCAATTACACACTTAAAGAGGAGCGAATGTAGATGCTAAAATCTAGATTCTTTGTGCAATACAAAGTTCAACCATGTATCCTTAATAATACAAATGTTCACATTCATAATTAATCTCCTTATCTCTCTAGTCATTCGACAACTTTATTATCTTTACACTATGCTCTATCGTCAATTCTACGAATAATATTAAATCAAAACAACATAAAACATATTATTTTCATGACACAACTTTCAATTTTGAAATTTTTCTCTTTGGTTTGAAAATGTATGGAAGGGTTGGGATGTAAGGTCCATCTTGGCCAACCTATATGGTCCCTTCGATTCATAATCACCGACTCTAATTTTAGTTTCAAATTATACTTTAGGTTGTTTCATCATCCTAGATTCAACCTTATTAGAATATCTCACCTACATAAGGTTATAACAACAATTCATTCTCACCTTATAGCTCATCGACATTCTTAAAATCTCATATTGAAAACATCATTCCAAAACCACTCAAAGGATTCCTAAATCTACTCAAATCATTATCACATCATCTAAGGAATTGCTTAATACACGTTTAAAGCACTCAACCAAGTCAAAGAATCTAGCTTCATCCATCTACAAACATGCAAATATCATTAATTTTTGTCTTACAAGAGCAAAGTAATTCCAAGAATTACACAAGGGTTCCAATCAACAAAAGTTAGGTTGCATAGTTGAGGCACACCATATCTCACTATTACCATGTTGGGTACATTCTATACTACATAGTTAGCCCACTATCTTGGTGTCAAGAGACACGAGGGCACCCCTAGGGGGTTAGTTATCTATACACACTTGCACAAGCACCAAGGATAACTTCATAAGGCTTGATTTCCACAATGAGGATATGTAGTGAGGAACTTGGATTATTTCAAGTAGTTGGAAGTTTGATCACCAAGGGTGGTCTAGCCTCAAATGCAGAAAAAAAAATCTCCTTTTATTTGCTAATGTTCGATGAAGGGTTTTGCAAGTTCTATGATTTAAAATTTGTTATAGGTTATCACATGTCATCCTAATTTTTACGAGTGAAAGAAAAAACGTCGAGCACCATTTCTAGACAATTAAAGTACACATAAATTTGTAGACCTAAAGTGTCACAAGGTCGAAAACCATACAACTCTTGCCATGTGTTATACATATCCTACCTAGACTATACATAATATGTACAGTTTCAAACTTTATCAAGTTCTTATTCTATAATATTTAGTGTATAATCCACGAGTACCAAATCTTCCGATTCATTGCTCTATGTAGACACTAAATCACACACTTGGGTACATTTCTAGGTCCTAATCACATACCACTATTCATATGATTCCTAAGCGAGAAAACTAGTAATTGACATCTATATTTGGCCTCTTTCTTTGATTTCTTTCTTTTTGTGGTCTTGCACACCTCACTTCCCAGTATGAATTTCACTTCTTTATCTTTCTTGGCTCCAGACGCTTGGTTCCTAGCCAGATGCCGGCACCTGAGCACCCTCATCCCCTTTGGGTGCCCCTAACCTCTTTGTATCTTACTCACCCCTTTTGGGCCTCTTTTATCTTTTGGGCATCTTGTTTTCTTGGTGGTCGGCCTTTTAGATGTTAATTACAAAATTCAAACAAGGGAATCATATAAAAAAAAAATCTATGTGATCATAATAAAGGACCAAGCTCTAAGCATTTATTACTATCACACGAGTTTGCATCCAAAGGAAATTCAAGAACATCAAAGCATCCATCTAGCTTCATTCAAGGGACAAGGGATTGCATTCTTCTACATACACTTCATAAGATGGGAACTTCATTTTGACATCCACACATCTACTTACATTGCTACATCTATCTATTTCTTGGTATTCAATACATATTGCACAAGAGCCGTCTAGGGCACGATTCTACACACACACAAACACATAGAACTACATGGAGTCTAAGATGTAGTGCAGTGCTTGGTCATAAGTTCACTCTGTCAGGTGACCATCGGGGTCATTCTGAATCCCCATTTGTATATTTTTCTTTTTAAGATTTGATGTGTTTAGGGTTTTGTAGGAGGACTTTTGTTTTGCATATTACAAAGAAATTCGGTGATCATCTAACGACATATAGGTGACCAACAATGAACATTAACGGACATCTTGTGACACTAAAAAATTTAGTTTCTGAGGTTCTCTGTAGTCACATGTGCCTACAGAAGGTCTCTTGCACCTAAGCACCTCTAACCTTGATCGGGCGCCCCGGTCCCAACATATCGATAATTCTGTAATTTTTGGGCTCGATTGTGATTTTCACTCCTACTTCATCGGTTTTCCATTTCAAGTACATCTTCGAGGTTATTATGAAATCAGCTAAGTCTCTTATCCCCTCTCTTGCACATAAGGTTTAATTTTTATCTAGTTTATCGCTTAGGTCAAATTTATACTTTATTGCATTATCATTGTGTTGTGACTCTGCAATTAGGGTTTTACAAATTTCAATATTTCTTAAATCATTTGGTGAAGCTGTCTCATTCGAACACTCTTGGGTCTTCATTTCACCACTTCTTTCATCCTCTCATCATTGATATCTCTATTCATGACTTCTTGTTAGCCAATTCGATTGTCGAGATAAAATAATTACTCTCTTGGCTAATACTTGCATTTCTTCTAATACTCATTCAGACATAGCTTATCATACATTTGTGGATGCATTTTATTAGCAACTTACTTGTCCATCTATAATAGCTAACAATCTTTCTATTTATTACAATGATCCTTCACTATATATACAAGTCTACATCAATAACTTGGGTGTTAAGCGAACTTTATTCGATAATGGATCTAAGCTCAATCTTTGTCCTTTATCATTCATTCATAATATAGGCCTTTCCTTAGCTAATCTTAACCCAACATCTATTTCGCTCTAGGCATATGATTCTACTACACATCCATGCATAGGCACTATTACTTTTCCTATCATGGTTGGCCCAAAAATAGTTCCTACAGTATTCTTTGTTATTGATATTCCAATTCTATATAATTGCTTACTTAATAGGCCATGGCTTCACAAAATGCAAGTAGTGCCTTCTACAGTTCACCAATGCATTAAATTCTTACATGAGGGCTTTGAATATACAGTTCTCGCTAATAGTAATCCATTCCAATATTTCCACCTAGACCCAACTACTACATTACCTATTCCAACTTATGTTATTATGCATCTTGTTGATCTGCGACCCATAGACTATCCAGAAAACTTGCCTCCACTCGAAGGAACCGTTTTTGCATTAGATGATGTCTTGACCGCTTGATGATCGCCCCCTCCTTCTACTAATGTTATGGTGCTTTATCGGGGGTTTTTCCATACATCAAACATCATACCACCTTCATTGTCTCCTCATGAGCAACCTGCATCTGTGATACCTCCTTTCACATGCACTCTTTTCATGAATAATGCTTATTGCCACACATTCCATTCGATCCCACTTTCTTTGACACTATTTTCACATATGATGGCTTGACTTGGCTTGGGTTTACACTCGATGATATCTTACCTCTACCTCATTCACCTCATCTCTATCATGGATATGTTTGTATTACTATTGTTTATGGTCTTCGTGTTTTCCATCTATCAGTATTTTTGCATGCATTTCTCGCACTTCTCTTCTTACTCTTGGGCGAGTCTTAGCTTGAATATATTAAGTACTTTAGATCCTAATCATATTGACATTTCATTCCCTATGCCCTTCAACCACGTTTTTATTTACAATGATTCATTTCTTGGCTATTCCCAAAATCTTACTCGATGGTATGCACATGGATGTCCACTACCACCTTTCACTGACGAAGAATATACAATGGGCATGTACAATCTACGCCACAATGGCTCTTTACTTGATCAACCACATACTATTGCTTACCAAGTATCTGATGCATCTCCATTTGGTTTTGACCATGACAATGATGATCTCTTAGACAACATTACTTGATATTTCTTCACATTATACACTTGGGGGAATCATGCTTACTTTTCCCCCTTCTAGAATTTTTAGTTGTTTCACATGTCTAATTTTCCACTCTTCTCTTTGCATCTAGTCTTTCGCACGCATCCTACTCATCTTGATACACTTGTATTTTCATTACCTGTAGGCTTATTATTTCACCTTTGGAACATCACTCGGCTAGGCGAGCACTCACCCGAAGCACGCAAGGGTACCAGGTCCCTCTTTTATGGAAACTTGTTCAAGGAGTTAGCATGATTATACAAATATTTCAGATCCATAATATCCATTCTAGAATAAATCATAACATGAACTAGATCTAGATCTCAACTATTATGCATGAGTAATTAAACAAGAACCATAATCAAATTTACCATACAAGAACCAGTCATAGTTATGTCAACAATAAATATCCAGCCATAAAGATCCATTGTATTAATTGTTGTAAAACACAGAAGCTTCATACATACATAATAATGTCACCATAAGTCATGCGTGCCCATAAACCAACAACATAACTCTTACAAAACATGGATGATGTCTAAACTATGCAAATCAATACATATTTATAGGTAGTGGGGACTTTCCCTTCACTACTCATGCACTCTCCAAAAATAGGCTACATGCTAAGAATAGCCATGCGCCCTTACATGATAAATACAAAAGCATGCAAGCTTGGTGATAATAGATTATCTAATAATATAACTGCAGTTTAATTCTATTAATAGCTCAACAACATAAAGTGGGGGAAATGTAGACACAAAATCATGCACTTGGGTACACTTCTAGGTCTTAATCACATATTACTATTCATATGATTCCTAAGTGAGAAAAATAGTAATTGACTACTATCTTTAGCCTCTTTCTTGTCTTTCTTGCTTTCTCTATGGTCTTGCACACCCCACATCCTATTCGATCTTTGTGATTTTATTTTCTTGAATCTGGAAACTAGCGCCCAACCAGAAACTAGCACCTGGTACCCTTGTCCCCTCTATGCACCCTGACCTTTTTGTATCTTAATTGCCTCTTTTGGGCCTCTTTTATCTTTTTGGCATCTATTTTTCTTATGGTTTGACCTTTTAGCTTTCGGTTATGAAATTCACACAAGGGAATCATATAAATACAAATCGTGTGATCATAATAAAGGACCAAGATCTAAGCATTTATTATTATCACCTAAGGTTGCATCCAAAGGCATTTCAAGAGCATCAAAGCATCCATCTAGATTCATTCAAAGGACAAGGGACTTGCATTCTTTTACATGTACTTCATAGGACGAGAAGTTAATTTTGACATCCACACATCTACTTACATTGCTACATCTAGCTATTACTCGATATTCAATGTATCTTACACAAGAGCCACCTATGGAACGATTCTACACACACACACAAAACTACATGGAGTTTGAGATACAGTGCAGCTGGCTCGATCGTAAGTTCACTCAATCGAGTGACCGTTGGGGTCAGTATGAATCCCCATTTTTCTTTTAAGATTTGATGTATTTGGGGTTTTACGGGAGGACTTTTGTTTTGCAAGTTACTAGAAAATTCGGCGATCATTCGATGACATACATGTGAACAACGAACATCTTGCGACACGCAAAATTCGGTTTCTAAGGTTACTTACAGTCACATGCGCCTATAAAAGGTCTCTAACACCTAGGTACCCCTGACCCAATCTAGGTTCCCCAATCCTAGTATATCGATAGTTCCACAATTTCTTAGGCTTGGTTGCGACATTCAGCCCTCCCTGCTTCATTAGATTTCCATTTCAAGTACATCTTTGTGATTATTGTGAAATCAACTTTCTCTCATTCCCTCTCTTGCACCTAGGGTTTAATTTGTATCTAGCTTATCACTTAGGTCGGATTTGTACTTTATTACATTATCATTGCATTGTGACTCTGCAATTAGGGTTTTACAAATTTCAATATTTGTTAAATCACCCCGCACACCCAAATCATTCTAAAAAATCCTGAACAACTAAGTATATCTCCTTCTCATGTTTTGAGAAATTACTTATTATTTATCAATCATTTCAAGTTTGAATGCATTATTTTAGTCATGCGTAATTTATGTTATAAGTTAATTAGATAACAATAGTCTACATGTTGCTAACCCTTATATCCTTCTTTTTGTTGTACATTAACAACACCTAGAAATTAATTAGGGTGTAAAATAGATATTGAGTGTCACAATATTTAATGTTTAATTTTTTGCAACATTTACATAATTTCAATGTGGTTGTTATAGGGGAGCTTCTTATTGACATCCAGTGTTAAAAAAAAAGGTCATCAAACAAGGTAGAGGTGCGCCTTCAAATTTTCTCATCTTCATTCAAGTTATGGTTCTTTACCATTAATGTGTTGTGTAAGATAAAATTATAATTTTCTTATTTTTACCTCTTCTCATGTAATATCATGGCACATTTTCAAAATTGATATTATTTATCATCTATGGAAAGATAAAAATAATGTCATTTTTAATAATGTTCCTATGGATAAAGATTTTTCTATTACTAATAAATTGGTTGTCAATTCCATTGGTGTGCTCCATATTTAGAACTAGTCGAGAAAGTTTGGTTGGAGGTTTGTAACATCCCCATTTTAAGATACTAGAACAAGGGAATTTTTTTATTTTTTATTTTAATAACGTTCTCTGTTTTGAATTATATAATTCGGACACACGTTCAAGTTTTAATAATTGTTTTCTGCCCAAACAACACAGTTTGGAACACACAATTTCCTTTTAAAACTAATGTTCCCTGTTCGCATATTTACAATATGGAACACACATTCAATGCCATTCAATCTTATAACAGATTCTATATGTTGTTGTAAATGACTCGAAGAACTGCCGATCTCCCATTTTCATGGCTCGGAGTTTCAACGATCTTTCATTTCATGACTCGGCAACTACCGATCCTTCATGTTCGTTCATGCATAGTATATTATATATACAAGTTCTCTTAACCGTTGTCGGTTATCAAAGTGATCCATTTAAGAAGCCTATCTGAATATCTGTTACTGATATTCATCTGACATCCTACATCTTAAATTAAGTGATTAGGACAACGCAACCAACACTTGCGATACTTTGGCCAAAGATTTTCACATGCTTTGCATGATCATATTCTTGGATGTGATACACATCAATGGAATACGTCCTTCACTTCACTTCACCTGTTATCTAGAATGGTCTTTCCTGGTTCCTACCAGTCCTTTCAATTTAAGGTCAGATTTAAACTTCCAATTTCCAACTAGCAATATGAACGAATATAGGAAGGCACTCACTGGTAACTAAAGATACGCAGACATACGGTGTCGTTCCCCACGACTCTGTGTGTCTAGTTATCTTTAGTCCTCGAAGTCACTCGTATACTGATCATACTCCTATCCCCACCAAGAACTTCACATTCAGCCTATGTATTCTTGATGATTTAATTCGGGAGGGCATTGTAATATGTCAGCTATAACATTGTGTCGTCATGAAGACCCCGTCTTCATGAAGACACCTTCTTTGTAAATGGCATATGTCAATGTCCTACGGAATCCTCCCATCGAGAGTACACATCCTGCTCAAGTGATTTGGATATGATCTTAATATTTAAGATCAACTTTCAGCAACCATGTTGATCCTTTATCCTCGTTCCCGTTACAGTTGTATGTAGCTAAGAGAGACTAAATCCGTCCTCTAGCTTGCTATGCATCTTCTCCTTCGTACCGAAGGGCTGCATTTTCTCTACTTGGTTCTCTTCTTAATCTTTGGATTAAGCAGCCCGTTACCGACGGACGTGATAAGTTTAACCTTTTAAACTTAACCAAGTTTTTCACAACTGTAACTAAATTCAGAATTCCAGCTTATTAGACGTCATCTAAACGAGGTCTAATTCCCAATAAATGTATTCATTTATTCTCCTTAACCTTACATAGTTAAGGTTCATTAGCTCTGGATATATTTATCCCATATCCTTTCTTTCTGAATTTAACATACGAGGTTATTGACGGAGTCCGAAAACGAAGTTCGGCTGCTCCTAAGTAAATCGATATTCCTTAGCTTCCAAGCTAATCCTGAATACCTATTAGTTATGGAATCATATTCTTCCTAATCCTTTTTAATGTCAATTAAAAATTCATCTTTACCCAAGTATGAACTAATTGCACATTTCAACTTAAAAGTTGCATTTAGGTAAGAATAGATATCAATTCTTTTTTTTAACATCCATCCAAGGACAATTAAATAAATCCAAATCAAGAAATAACATTATGTTTCCAATTTAATCAACAATATCAAACTGATATAGTTTTTAAAATATCACACTTGTATTTGTATTCATCAATCCATTTCATAATCCATACATTTGCCAATCCAACTGACTGGACTTTGTTTACATAAAACATCATTACAACTCGTAGATAGAAGAATGTACTTTCTTCTTTTCACAATTCCTCATAGAGGAATAACAACTAACAAATACAATTCATCTTCAGATAATCAAAAGAAGCATCAGAAAACAGCCATGTCTTCGTTCTAATCAAATTCCATCTGCAAAATTTCTTGCACGGGTCAGTTCAATGAACTGAGCATATTAAGCACTTGTCATTAAAATGAGGTGCTTTAATTAACTGTCTCAATAAAAGAACCCTGCTTTTATGAAACGACAGTATGAACATCAATCAAGAATTAAGCATCAAAAAAGAATGGACAGCATAACAACTGAACCATCAAAATACCATCCCAATCAGCCAAGAATTGCTGTCCTATTTTCCACATAACCGTTACAAGTTCCAGATTACAATATTTATAAGAACTAGGAATAAAAGTAAGCATACTGCTGTTATAACATAACGGCTATCAATTCCATTTCCTTTCATTAGTGGTATATGCAAAGGATAAAATCTAACTGAATGTAAACCAATTACTTTCCTTTCAGTTCATGCATCTCATTTGATTCCCAAGCAATCAAGTACAGATGAGAAAGCAAACAACAATAAATATAGTTGCTCATACCCAAGCAATACAAAATTCGTTCTTAAACGATTACAGATTTCCAACTATATGAAAAGAGAAAAGATCATTTTTCCAGGTTATCCATCCACATTCCTATTTCTTTCCTCATGACTGTCCTAAAAATTGAATCCAAACGAGACACAAATCAAGATAACAGTTCAGAGTGAAACTTACAAAATCCATTCGGAATTCACTTTCCAGCAGCAAGAATAATTTCATTCATAATCAGCTTTAAATGAAAACAAGGAAGAACTTATCGTCCTTATCAATACTTCATTTAATTCAGGTTCATACGAATACCAAAAACAGGTTAGTAAAACATCGTATTCATCATAGAACAAGCAGTATAAGGATGCATACTATGTACTTGCTGTACTAGAAGATTCCATACTTCTTTCACTATATTTTTAACCAAATAAACAGTTATACAATCACGCAATCACTTATTCATATGACCTTCTATATCCATGAATGCATACAGTTCATAATAACAATTTGCACATTGTTGTTACCTACAGCAAGACCAATCATATGCACAGTAAAGCTTCCAATGCTATTTCCAGAATTCAACAGCAAGAAGAGAAGAATTCATTCCTTTAACTATTCAAATAAGAAAACAACCATTTTCTTCAACTCAACAAGAATCAGTCAAGTCGGATTCATTTTTCCTTGAATGACAGTGCAAAGATCAGAAGACCACACGAAACATTCAAAATTTCCGTTTGTACAGAAAAATAACAGCACTCAGAAACCATCTAAATGCCACTGTAATCCTTGTCAAGCTGAACTTATAACGTTCATCAAAAACCAAATTACTGTTTCCTTTGAATCGAAAACAGCAGAAGAAAGAAGAATTTGTTTCCCTATAATTTCAGTAAGAAACAATCATCTTCTACAAGGAATTAAAACACCCAATTCGTGTTTACCTTACCAGGACAGCTCAATTCATAATGACAATTGAACAATCGTTCATAATGAATAGCAAACTCACATAGTCTGAACTGTTTCAATTCAATAAACCATAAGCAATGAAGACTCAATTTGTATTCCTTGCCAACTAATGTTTCTACCCGAATCCATTTTTCTATTCACAATGATGTACAGAACCCAAAATGCAATTTTCATACAACAATACCCTTATTAATGAAAACCCGCATAGGATATCAGATGCACAACAAGGTACAGTCAAGACAGACTCAAGCAGCAAACCAAATTTCTATATTTTTCCATTTACTTGTACAGAAAAACAAGCCGAGTTGGTAATCGTGACAACAGTCCGAACAGGAAGACCGAACAAGCATCAATAAAACACAACAAAAATCATCCTGTCCTCACAGCAAGGAAGGAATGTAATCAAATGCAAGTTCGAAGGAAAAACAGTTAACTTTTCCTACTTCCACGAATACCCAAAACGTTATTCGTTCATTTCTTATGCAAGAAAAAGGGACAACAATAAAATATTACCATTACTTCCTTTAAATCGAGTTCATAAGCTCAAATAAAACCCAAATGCTATTTCCATCAAAATCCAAAACAGCAGAAGGAAAAGGATCTTATTTCCTTTTTAAAGATTTCAGTATAGAAACAACATCAAACAACTCGCACATCCTGTACAGTTTTTATCACTTAAATTCATATAGCAAAAGAACAATTGCTCAACACTGAAAGACAACTCCTACTGCCTGTACAGATTTCATCATTCAAGTTCATATAACAAAAGAACGATTGCACAGTAATGAGAACAACTCATACTGCCTGTTCCGTTTTCATATAAACATTAACAGAGAAAAAATACCCATTTCGAATTCTCCAAACTGTCAAACAAACCCACACAGCAAGTTCGTATTTCCTACTCCAATTCATGCAAAGACAGATCAACACAACAGCAAGAAACGATTCCACTCATATCATTTCAAACAATGACAACAAAATCGAATAAACCCAAAACCCAAGAGCAGGGTTGTTTTAATGAGACGCTTAAACAAAGCAAGTGTTTTAAAGAGAAGGGCTTAACATGCCTGCAATTTCTTTCCCGAAACTCGAAGAAAACCGCGTTTACAGAAGGTGTTTCCTTCCACGGCGACAGCAGCGAGCTTCCAAACAGTCCCTTCCTCTTCAGGCTCAGCAACAGCCTCCAAATTTCCAAGGAACAGTGATAAAAACCAAATGAAACTGGTTCGACTGAACCAAGCAAAAACCAAATGCAGAGCAACTTCTCAAAAATCCGAACAACACAATAAACAATCAAAATTTCCTTCATACACTTTCCAAGGAGGAAGTCGCGAAGACCAAAAAATTTAAATGCATTAAAGGCTCTGCCTTTTTCTATTTTCTCACGCCCGACTTGGGTTGGCGAACCATCAAATTCAAATTTTGCATGCAAAACCAAGTTTAGCTTCATAACCAACTAGATACCTCTAGTTTTTCTCCTGTTCCCGCCAAACTGGCGCTGTCCACGTAAGGACTTCACATTAATGCCATTAAACACCCTTCATCCTTATCCTTTCCCATGGGTCTGTGCGTCCCCTTCTAGGTTAGGATTAGTTTAGGATTCATATTAGTGTTCGACCTAGGTCATAGCCTAGTCTTTAGGTTAATAGAACTTAGGTCTATTTCCACCTTTTATATAATTTAAAAATCCACTTAGGATAGTAGTTTAGGATGTAAGGTAGAGCTTAGGATTAGATTAGGATCTAATTCCCTCTAACACCTAACACTAATCAACCTTCAATCCTGTCAAGTCTTCCCGACTGACTTCCAATTTCAACACTGTACAGGACATTCCGTCCTTTGTTAACATGCCTGAGCCACCCGTATCCCGGCATTCCTCGCCTTACGGGGTCTCACGTTACGACAGTGTATGGTTCGTGAATCGAACCCATTTCCGTTGGCATCTACGTGCCAACTGTTCATACCTGCAATCAGGTGCTACACATTTATATCAACCTTCAATTTAGTTCAAGAGTAAATCGACAAAGCGATTACAAGAAGGCCACAGACATAAAGAGTTCAGCAAGCATACGACAATTTTTCGTCACGTCAGCAAACACACAAGTAACAATAACTGCTGTCCCATGCAAATAAATTACAGCATGCAAGAATCCAGATTTGCAACACATTCCCTTAAGATCAAAATATATATTAACATGTTTGCCTTCATTTCAGCAGTTACAACAGTATGAAAAATAATCACCAAGATAACTTACAAAATCAGGGTGTTACAAGGTTGAACACCTCCAGTGCTTACTTGATCATTGGGGAGTCGCCCCCTGTGCAGTCATTCGGGTGCCCCCAGGCATCCCTATGTCCATCACTGCTCATTGCCTCATCACCACCATTCTCCTTCTCTAACTTGGGGTCAAGAGATCCCAAACGTCGCTCTCAAATGAAAGGAATGATAACCGAGATCATACCAAGCCAAGAACACGAGATGTTAATCGAACACCATGATCAATAAGATGAAAGCAATTCGCTAGAATAACTTTACATAAAACCTTTACAAACAAATGAGAAACAATATCATATATTATTATGGAACTCAATGCAATACATTAAAAATGGGTCTTGCTTAAATAGCAAGGAATAACAATCTAAGAACCAGTCCAAGGTCATAGATCAAGCCATAAATCAAGGAAATAACTAGTCATCAAAGAAGTAGTCAAGACCATAGATTTAGGAGAGAACTATACCTAAAAACTAGATAATATCTCTTAATATCTAAATAAGATAAAAGAAATATACACACACATAAGTGGGTGAGGATAAATACAATAAAGGTAAATAAAGTACCTAGGTGAACATGAGCTAAGGTAAATACCTACTCTAACACCCCCCCTCAAGTGAAGCTAGGGGCCAAAATAGATGTGGCATGTCCATAGTATGAGTCCCGATAACTAGGCCTGATGAGGTACTCATGTACAATAAGCGGGAAAAAAGGGACACATGCAAGGTACCCAAAATAGGTAACAACAAAGTAAAGAGAGTAAAACCCACTCCAAGGCATCCCAAGAAGCTCGGCTCAAAAAAACTCATACAATGCTGAAGAAGTTTGGTGTGCATTGTGGTCTAAATCCACTGCTCGATCACAAAACTCAAAAACAATTGACACTGGGCTCCACCAAAATAGCTCCATACAAGGAGATCATCATGGAGTGATGTCGAAAGTGCAAAAAAATACCAAACATAATTCGATCAAGTGTTGCAAATAGGTGTGCCACAATCCAAGAACAATAACCAAAGCAACAAGGCAAGGACACAAAATCTAGAGTGTCATGATCCAAGAAAAGCCAAGGTAACAAGGCAAGGACACAAAACCGAAGAAGAAGCGGGATCAACACCACACCCTCCCATCTCTTTGAATGGGTGGAGTGGTCTTCTACAAATTTGTATGAGTTGTCAAAACAACTACTCGAACACTAAAAACTAACACTGGGCTCCACCGAATAGCTCCCCCCACAGAGAGAGCGTCACAACATGCCAAAAGTGTCAAAAATACATATACAAAATCTCTCAACAAACAAGAGAGATACACTACACCTGCTGAAAAATGCTCAAAATAAGAAGCATCACAATGCAGAAGGTATAGAAAGTGGAGCAAGAGGTGAATGGTGGAGGAGCCATGCCTGTAGAGTCCTCTCAACGAATGCCTATGTCGCCTCCACGAGTGATCAGATATCCACCCCAAATCAACACGGATGGATGAAGAAGATGCCTACATATGACTTGGTGCAAAATGCACAATGGGTGCATGTAAAAGAACATCAGAATGTGTGTCAAGTTGATCATGTTTGAAAACTGAAATATCAAGTTTCTCAAGCTGAGTGAAGATGTAGAACTCATGTGTTGCTCATGATCCTCAGAAAGAGTCGAGCGAACAAAAAAAGGAGCTCTGTCAATGTGTGATCCCAATGAAGTATCTGCTCGAAAACCAATGTCATGACGAGAATTCCACTTCACATGTGGAATAGAGGAAATAATACCATGTGAATGTCTACCAATGACTCCGCTAGTGAGACCCATAGAACGGAGCATGTGAGAACTGAATGCAGTGGTATGCTTCCCAAAAAAGCCATGCAACTGAGCAGAAGTAGGATACACAACATGTGGTACTGTAATAGGCACAGATGTGGAAGAGCATGCAGTAACAAGCCTCACAGGTTTAGAAGCATCAAAAGCGGGTTCAGGCTCAAAGACTGGTAGATCAATGTCAGTGGGTACAAGAGCAACAACTGCAAGTGGACTAGGAGCATGGATATGGTTGTCCACAATATGATGGTGATGTTGTAGGCTAGCAAGTTTGTTCTGCAGGGAGTGTATTATTGTATCCTTATCGTGAATGAGTGATTGTAGAAGAGAATTTCACTTCTTGAGCGATCTATTTTCTTCCACAAATTTTACAATATCCTCTTGAAGTCCACATACTTCAGAGAAAAGCATATCATTCTCAGAATCCATGATAGGTACAAATTGCAACTCCCAAAAATTTAGGACATCGGGCTCATCGAAATTGCATCCATAATTGATTACAACACTCCTCCATATTTGGCACTTTATAATTATAGTGCAAGTCACAAAATAAATAACTCCAATGGAAAGAGCACGAAAAAAAAGCACTTTTGTAAAAATGACACTCAAAACCGAGTTACTGATCAAAAGATACAAGCTTTTTAATATTTTGCTCTATTATTTATTTTAGTTGCCACTAAAACAAAATAAATTGTTGTTTCCTTCACCACACAAATAAAATTAAAGGGGGCTGAAGTTAAGCACCTACTAGTATGAATCACAAGTTTTAAGCCCTCATATGACCAAGGGCACACCTTACTATTTTGGGGTGTGTTGCGTGTTTTCGAGAAAGTCACATCCAACTATCGCTTCTAATAAAAATTACTATTTCTGGACTGTGTAGACAGTGACCTTTATTGTCGAAAATAGGAACCTGTGGATTTTCCTGAAATAGTGAAAACATACACAACATCCGTGGACCCCTGCCAAAAAGGAAAGATCGAAAACCCTTCCTGCGCGTAAACCGAGACAGATACATTGCAATAGAAAAAACCCCAGTATAGATCTCAAGAAATCCAACAAACCCGAATAAATAAAATCATTTTTTCCCTTGGCTCGAATCCGAGGCGCACCTGTGTGCTTCTCTGTAAAAATAAAAAAACCACAAAAATGACTGCCTCCAGAATTGGCCGAGTTTATAGTTGATCTTAGGGTTTTCACACCTTTCGAGATCCAATGGAAGCCTTTATTTTACATAAAAATGCATGCAGCAACAAAATACGACCAAATCCCAAATATATGAATACACAAATAATTTATTTGCAAAATAAAACTTACAGACGGATGTCAACAACAATCTCCAGCTCTGATACCATGAAAGGAACGATAACCAAATCATACCAAGCCAAGAACACATATGTTAATCAAACACCATGATCAATAAGATGAAATCAATTCGCCAGAATAACTTTACATAAAACCTTTGCAAATAAATGAGAAACAATATCATATATTATTATGGAACTCAATGCAATACATTAAGAATGGGCCTTGCTTAAATAGGTAAGGAATAACAATCTAAGAACCAGTCAAGGTCGTAGATCAAACCATAAATCAAAGAAATAACTAGTCATCAAAGAACTAGTCAAAACCATAGATTTAGGAGAGAACTAGACATCAAGGATCTAGTCAATACCATAGATCAAGGAAAGAACTATACCTAACAACTAGATAATATCTCTTAATATATAAATAAGATAAAAGAAATATCCACACACATAAGTGGGTGAGGATAAATGTAATAAAGGTACAAATAAAGTACTAGGTGAACATGAGCTAAGGTAAATACCTACTCTAACATCGGAGTCGGTAGACCCCTTCTCCTCCTCGCCGTCGGTAGCCCCTTATTCTCGTCCTCCTTCCCCCGCTTGTGGTGATGTTTTTGGTTGCCTTGGCGATTTTGGTGGTGTTGGTGGGATGCCTCTCAAGAAAGAAAATTCCTCTCACTAACTCTTTTTAATTCCCCCTCTAGGCCCCGGTGGCCTTCTACTTAGGACTTTGAACACCAGCAGCAGGAGGATAATGGGTGGGAGCCCATCCCTGACTCGACGCAACCTTTTGGTTCTGGCTAGAGTGACAAACTATATAGCCCTCCACCTCCTCCTTCGACCTCCATGTTTATGGCTATGGCCTAGTTTTTTGGGCTCCTTATTTTGCTCACCTTTTTTTATTGTTAATCACACTAATTTTGTTGTTTTTTATTTTCAAGTGAATTGGCCTCTTTCTCGAGGCCTCTTTGGCTCAATTTTCTCTCATATTATGGGGTGTGACTGTTCCACTGTTTTTGTACGATTAGCATTGTACATATTTTGTTTCTATATATAAGTGTGTTTTCCAATTAAAATATATATCACAATTGTAGTTTGCAAAATAGATGGGCGTCCTTATGAAGCATTGACTTAATTTCACCTAATGCGACCAACAACTATCTTCCCTAATATGTTAATTATGTATTCTGCATTTTCGTGTTATTGGATGTGAAGATGGAATGAAATATGGTCCAACGCAAGTATCAAATTTTGTAAGGTTTTCCACAATAAGCGGAGTTTGACATGTTTAAGAAAACAATGCAACGAGAGGCCTTGCATTTTTACAATTGTGATCTTCCTCAACATAAACATTGAAAGATATAATCTTTCTTTCATGATTTTACAATAAAGTATTTCATATTCTAATTTTCATGGTGTCATCTCGATTTATATAGTGTAGTTGGTGTTTTACCATCAAGTACTTTTACAACATTTGTTTCCACAAATGCAATACTTGTTCTCATAACTACATGTTAGATTTGTTCTCAAATCCTTGCATGGACTATGTGGGGGATGTAGAGCCATATAAATATATAAAATGTGTGTTGAATTCATCGTTTCATAGTTTGTAGCATTTACATAATTTCAATGCAATTATTGCAAGATAACTACATATTCTCTTTTGCTATATTTATCAATGAATATTTTATGTTTGGTATTCGACAAAAATGATCATCAAACAAAGAAGAGATGCTCCTTCTAGGATTTTCATCGTTATTCAAGGTGGTTGTGGGCATTGATGTGTTGTGGATGTTGATTATTGCACCAACACAAAATAGAGAAGTGACTTCTAGTAGATCTTGTAGTTTTCCTTGTGTACCATCAAATACCTTTATTAAAAGGCCATGAAAACTTCAAAAATATAGAGAGGCTTTCTTTCTTTCTTTATTGTGTGTCTAGTTTCTTTATGTAAACTTCCATTTATATCAACTTTTTGAATTGAATATATTGAAACAAATCATAGCTCTTAATATAAACACACCTTCAAAATGACCATTAGACCCTTCAGCTCAATTGGTAGTATATATATAATATGTAACTTGTTAAAGACACATGTTCGAATATAAGAGTAGGTAGGGTCTAGGTAGATCCCCCATAATATATGATGTCATTAAAGGTCACCTACCCTTTAACAACCTGAACCGTTATCCATTCAATATCATTATCCCTGCAAAATGACGCATGCCAAGAAGAGTATGCTTCTGGAAATTGATCCCTGGTAAGTAGAAACTGTAAACAAATACAAATTTGGATCGTGCACGCCAAACGCTTTTCAAACTCGGAAGTTTCGGGAGTCCGACTGAGTCCACACGATTCCTTCAACGCCACAGACCAAGAACACTATCCACGTGGCGGTTACGTAGCCAAGTTCCTGCCTAACAGGCGGACCATTTCACGCCGCCGGCGGCCAAGAATCGTCAAAATAAAAACCTCGCGGACAAGTAACAACATAAAAAAATCCCTCAAATCATATGTTTTTCCGACCCTCCATTGGCCTGTCGGCATTTGTTTATTTGACTGTCAAAGTCGGCTCCTCATTTTCCTCATCGGATTCTTCGCGTGGAATAAATCCCCAAAATTAACTTCACATTGCTCGTCTATTAATACATCGTTTCAGGACACCGTTTCTCACACAAAAATCCCTCCTTTATCTTCATTTCAGCGTTGGCCAGTCTCTTTTCCCCTTTTTATTCGAAAGCTCTGGTTTCCAGATTCCGCTTCAGGGATTCCCGTATATTTTCTGTGGGTGTTATAAAGCTTGCAACTTTGTTGAGGATTATTAATGGCGGAATCAGATATGCAGAGTCCCGTTATGCACAGCCAGGTGATGCGAATCAGGGAAGAAGAAGAGAATATCAGTAACTATATAGCAGAGAGTAAAATATCGCCTAAAGACCGCGCCGCTATGTTGCATCTGACGGCTCAGATGAAGGATGTTTTTGTTAATAATTACAAGCCACTCATTCCTTCGCCTCTCGGGAGAAAGGAGAGGGCACAGGCTTTATCTGTAAATAGATAGGTAGTTAAATAGATCGCTGGATACAGTCGTCAGCCATTAAAAAAATCTATGTAAATATGATCTTTGTTTCCTTTATTCCCGGTATGTTTTGGGAATCAGGACAGTTTTGTAAGTACTTATGTAAAGATTTTAACCCTAAAGCTGTGTTTTTATACCTTGAGTTGTTTTTTTCCTAATTTTTTTGATATTGGGAATGGTTATAGTTGTTCATTATCCTGCGAAGGTTCTATCATGGTAATTTACATTTTCATATTTCATTTCATAACTAAGGTTATGATTCTAGTTAGCGGCGACTATAATTTAAATCTTCTCCATAAATTTAATTGGGAGTGACAGAGACCCAAGGAGATAGGTTTCGAACTCTCGACCTAAAGGCGGCATATCCAACGGATACCGATCTATTCTTGTTAAGCCATTTCCAAGGATATTTCGGTGGGGCTTTTCTTTTCTTTTTGTAATAGTATACGGTGGGTTTGCTCAACCCAAAAACTTCTTTCATGTATATAATATTGTTTTCAACTTCTTTTATGTATATCATATTGTTTTCTCAACCACAATAACACAAGCTTTGAAGATATACTAACATTGGTACATATCCATCTTAATATCGATCTCATATTGACCAATATCAAGAGTTTCTAAGATAAATACATATGATCAATAACTTGTAAAAATATCTTAAATACATTTATTCAAAAAATATCATTCTCAATGTCCTTATCTTGGATTTTTACTATACCACAATTATGAAATTTCCAATTGAATGGCGACAAAAGGTGTCAACCTAGTTACACTAATGTGTAAGGCTCATAAAAATTCTAGAAAAATAGGGCTCCAAACTCCACTTTATCGTTGAGATACTATGATTTTTGATGGACTTCCCAAAAAAAAAGGAAAAACTTCTTAATGGCGATCAAATGGACATCTAATTTTGGGTATGAATAAAAGTAAACACACACATAGACTTTACAACCTACCACCACCACTCATCCCACCTTGCCATTTTTTGTCGTTGTCATTATACAACAACTCTTGACATAATTATGACTAGAGGGTTCCATTAAATCAACAAGGGTAGTATGGATGGTGACCACCGACGGGCTATAATGTGCGTGAGTTATTAAAAATCAATATCCGACTTTAAATTTCACATTTGTTAGACTATCATGTGGTGATTTCAATCTTAAAGTTGACATACATTTTATTGTTATTTGGAAGGTTTTTATTTTTGTTTGGTGTCGATCAAACAGTTGTAATATCTTGGCCATACAATTGAGTTTTTAACTCATTTTTTCCACAAATTTTCTTTTAAGCCCCATGCAATGGTATAGACAAGTTGAGGTCATCTATCAAAAATTAGAGAAAAGCGTGAATAAGGTGATGGATTTGTTAATGAATGTGGTATGTGAAAAATTCAAGATAAGGCCCATTAGATTCATATCTCTCAACATTTTTAACATATATGAATTTAAGATATTTGTACTATTAATACCACTAGCACACATATCCATCTTCATAAGGATCAATAATCACCAAGAGTTATCCAAAAGGTTCAAGGTACAACTTAAGTGGGCCTAATGGTGAAAGCAAAGGTACTACATAAGGTATAAGCTCAAATTTCTATGAACAATTTATAGCGTATATAGAAAAACAATATGTAAGGGAGCCTTATACCAATGTTGGTGATCACAAAAATGGTTCTAGTAAAGGTATGACATTAAACCCTATAGGGGGGCACCCAATATTAGGATTTTTAACTCAAATCCTAATTTAGGTACACGCATGAATGATGCACGCAAAAATGGTAGCAATAGCTCAACCCTTTAGGGATAAAATCCAAAATCAAGTAGAAACCTCTATTGATGCCCACAAATATAAGTTTTCTAGGACACCCACAATTGTCAATGTTCTCTCGGTTTCTCATATTACTTCTCAAGAGGCCTCTCAAGATTCACAATCGAGTCCTCGAGTTGTTTCTCTAAGAAAAGCATCAACTAGAAGCTCTTCTTGACTCAACCTCCTCAATTAAAGGAGGGGGAATACGTTGCTGGAGACACATGGTGCTCATATTAATGCAATGATTTTGGCGAGAAAACCAAAATTGATTTTCACAAAATGGGTTTGGATCCCTTGAGGGCTTAGATTCAAAATTTAGTAACCGTCAAAAATGGTAATCTATGAATTTTTCTCATGAAATGTGCAGGGTCTCATAGACCCATCCCACAAGTATGTAGTGCGTGATTTTTAGCAATGATTTTGAGAGATCATGACCCAGGGCATGGAGGAATTTGTACATTTATTTCTCCAAAGAAACAACCTTATTATGTGAATCATAGGTGTGACCCCTCATTTTATCTAGTAATTATAATGGAATTTAAGTACCAATTTTTAATGAATAAATTAACAATATAAGGTCAACACATATGTAAGATAATGTTGAGCCTTATCTTTTGTATACATGCATAACTCCTTTAGTGCTATTATCCTATTGGAAACTCTTCTTCTCTTGTGAACTGTTGTTAACAACTCGTTGTGCTCTTAAATATTATTAGCCTCTACCTAATAGCTCCTTGACTAGTATTTATAATTTCATTATCATCCTTTATGCCACCAATCAAATTCCAACACACTAGTTATTCGAGAAGGTGTTTGGTTATCCACACACACTCATTGGTGGGAGCCATTTCTTATACCATACGCACCAAATATATCAACTTCCTCAAGTATCTACACACACGCTAGCTTCGGTGTTTTCAGAAGTAAGGATGTGTGTCATGTGCTCAAGTTGTCTTCGGGAAAATGCGTGTGCACTACACCAAGGGCTTCAAAATTCTCCTAAGTTCGCACTCCTAAAATTTCTTATGTTCCATCCAAAAGAGTACTTAGACAAAACTTGTATGCAAAGACAAAATGTGAGCTCAAGATCACCTCACACTAACTCGATTTCCTACCCCGAGGAAACTCTTTCTCTACCTCCTCAAAAACATTGGGTGCCTCTTTACACTATTGCCCTTCAAACAAATTCCACATTGTGAGTACATTATGTATAATTGGATTTAGATTATCTACCTGCAATCCAATTTCATTCAACATATTTTCGTCCTTCAACCTTAGATTCTACCTTTAGTACTCTTAGTTTCTCCTCCACATCCGTGTTTGTTTCCTCAAGCATGCTTTCCACTTCAAGTTTTTTCTTTAGGAGGTCGGCAAGGCGTAGCTTGATTTTTTATTTCTTCGCATTAATTTATGTCTCCATTTTATCCATGGCATATAAAAACTTTTACTAACTAGTCTTTCCCTTTATTGTATACACTTATGCACGGCAATCTACTTTTGTTTCTCCGGATGGATGGCGTGCTTCTGCAAAATGCCATGATCTGCGAAGCTCATGAACACCTTTATTCATTTAGTTTGTTTTCCAAGTCCTCGCATTCCTTTAAGTTTTCCATCAAAAAGGTCCTTATCCTTATCTCCCTTTTCCCTTTCCATTTGCCTCGCTCATGCGCCACTTTCATCCTCTCTTTCACCATTATGTCTAGTGGTTGCTAGGTTGGTATCCTCCGTGAGGATATGTTGACAAACTTTGTGGCTTTGATGTCCATAACTATGCAGTTGCACCCCCGCATTGGGTTATTTTTATACTCGAACATGAGGAGTTCCTTTTCAGCATTCAGGTCCTTCACTATATTATTTGCATAGGAATTTTCCTTCCTTAGTTTTACGTTGTTTGGAGAAAAAAACTCGCTACTTGGCGTCGACTATTTTGATTCGCGCATCACTTGCTTCAATTAGTATGGGTCCACATAAGCCACTGATAAACCTTATGTATCTTTTGTGGGAGGTTAATGCATTCGACAGTAGAACCCCAAAGTGGGGCTCATCTAAGTATACAACCATCACAAAGAATACCCCCTTCCGGTTTTTATTTTTGCGCCTATCAAGCTCCATGTTGTCCCAAAGGTACGGGTCTTTATCCTTCTTTCCTCCTTGGAACCAAGTACAAAGAATCGTCGTGTTATCCTCTTCACTCAACAACTTTCCCACTTCCATCTCCTTTTCTTTTCATTTAATTTTTTCTTGAGTGCACTCCTCTTGCATTTCTTTAATCTTATCCTCTTCTTCCTCCAAGTTTATGATCTTGGCGGTAATGTGTGCAAAACTTGATGTACGATATAAAACAAAGCTTTGTAAAGTGTTGGGGTTCAAATCAAGGTCATATAAGATTTTGATGGTATTGTAATGTGATAAAAGAGGTCTAGGTGACCAAAATAGGTAAGGTGCACAAAAAGGGTTGAAATCGATGATTTCGGATCGTCGACGGTTAGGATAGCGAAATCAAGCGGTGATTTAGAATCATCGGCAATCAAGGCGATGGGGTTTATAAAAGCCAATTCAGTGCACAAATGGCTCATTTGTGACGTGTTGTTTTGTGATTCAAGAGCTCTAATTTATCATTTTTAATTGTTTTTTAGAGATGGAGGCGAGTGGAAGCGGCAGTGATGAAATTTACCTTGTGTGGGAATCTTTTATGTACTTGGATACCTTGTTCCTTCTATTTTTTCACACATGGGACTTTCTTTTGGGGTCACCAACCTATACAATGTTTTACCTACTCACTCTTCATCCCCTCCCTCATCTTGCTCATGCTCTTCTTGCCCATTTACTTTACCATAAGCTTTATCATGCCTCTACATGAGAAGCTCCACTTCTCGTTGAACAAGAATAAAGGAGACTAAGTGATTCTCATCCATTTTTGTTTTGATTTGGATGTTGATTGTTCCTCGGAATTTTTTTCTTCAATGAGTGCATAGGTTCATGCATCTTCACTTTTGCTTTGAACTTTCCTCCTTCATTGTGTCTCCAAGGGTTCTACATCATATTCCTCCTCTTCTTCATCCCCCTCATGGATTCTATGGGGAATCTATAGGGCTTTCTATTCTTCTTCGAATCTTTTTATTTCATCATCTCTTTCCTTGGGATGAGCAACATTTCATCTTCCTCGATGTGCTACTTTCTACCCTCAAGCTTCTTCCAAGGATTTAAGAAGCGAGACAACCGACAATACTCCTTCTCTACCACAATGTTTTTGTGGGTTTTCACATAGGTCGATTCTTGCCTCTTTGCATAGGCATTCTTCCCCGAGTATACATATTTGGTGTGTAACATATGGGTTTTCGCATCGATGCGCTCTACATCTAATTTTATTTTCATAGAGATTTTTATTTCGTTCACTAATTTTATGAAGTAACTTGATGTGAACTCCTAAGGAAGCTTCAACCAATAGGACATGCTCTTATCATACAACAAAAGTATGGCAAGAGAATAGTGTTGCATTATTATAATGTGAACCCGATTCATGACAAGATACAAGAGGATTTTGGAATGCACCATCATCTTCAAAGGCTACCTTGAAATGCCATAGCCAATTATCTAAATTAGTTTTGTATGCCTTTATTACTATGGTCGGATAGACATGATCTTTGTAACACTTGACCAAGGATTTTCTCTCCATTGAGAACTCACACTTTACTTATTTTTCTCCCTCGACACACCAATCTAATTAAAAACAAGAAGTATAAGGATCACACCCCACGGTAAATATTCCTCATCTTGTGTGTTACTTCTACATCCTCCACCGTACACTCAACAATGTATTGAGAGAGGTTATAGCGCAATCCTTTGGCCATTTATTGCACTATGTGCATGAACTTGTTATCTTTAGTGCACCTTTATATGTCTTCCAACTTGGTAGCAACAAGGTGCACATCCGCCCTTGTCGTAAAATCCACTATATTTGCGATAGGATATGTGTGCCCTTCCATTTTGTATTTTAGGGCTTGCACAATTTTTTCAATCTCCACATCATCTCGAAGGCCTAGGCCAAGGTCTTCACCCGTACCATGATAGATTGGATACTTTTTGATACATGTGATGCGATCCTTATTCTCTTCATGATGAAGTAAAAGTAACCTTCATCGATGCGCGAGAGGAGAAGGTGGACCAACTCCACTAGGTTCCCAAAATATGGAAAATCAAAGAGCTGCTGACACCCCTACATTTTTTGACATCTTGATACTATCATAAAAATTATTCCTCTTTTAGCAGTCTTATGGTCTATTTTTATCATGTAGTAATTTTTCAACATTGCTTCATGGCTTGATGCGCAATGGTTGCATTCTATGAATTTACAAGAAGTCACCATTGAGGTACATTCTTCTCCCGCACAATACCGAGCATGAGGCATTGCATCTTTGAGAGCACGTTGGGGATGGGGTAGAGGCCTTCGGTTTTTCTATTCTCTCCTCATTGGCATCATCTTGGGTGCTACTCGATTCTTGTACTTGTGGAAGAAGTGATTAGTAGTGATTTCTCTTCCCCGACCATTATCCTTGTACTTGTGGAAGAAGTGATTCTTTCATAAAAATGCAGTCAATTCTTCTAGACCCTAGTGAAAATATTGGAAGTGGTATGTTGAAACACCCTTTCAAAATTATTCTCCCAATAAGGGATATGCTTTGATGGCACCTCATCTAGCCATGGTTAACAAGCTTAATGTTCATTGGTCTCTCTACTCATATCCCCTCACTTGGGGTGACCAATGTTTTAAAAGTGTCTAGAATGTTATTCTTGAGCCCAAGCTTGTACACTTTGCTTGGTGCCACCTTGGTGTCTTATATATCGGGATATCTACTTGGTTATTTCCTTGTGCACTTACTAACTTAGGGATCTTAAATCTCGGAAGTCCATTTAGTGGGCACTCATAGACTATTATGCATTTATTTTGGATGTGTAACAAGGATCAATAAACCTAGACATAGATCCATAATTTATTCAAATTCTTTCGGTTAGAGTTTTTCATTTTGTAAAATAGTATATTAGGGGATCAATCTATGCTTCCAATAAAATACACACACATTAGGCATACTTTTAGAGTGTAAAACGTTTTCTTTACCCATAAAGAAATAAATTCAACTATATTTTTTTATGCTTAGATTTTGACTTATAACAAAACTATGGTTTTCTTTTTCAAATGTGTTTATGCAGATTTAGGTGCAAGCCAATTAGGTGGCTTTGGAGATTACCTACCTTCATAATTTTTTGGAGCATTTGGATAATACTCTCGCATTGTTGCACATGTCTCACCTTCTTTTCTCTCTAAGGAGGGTACCATGAGAAGAAGAGGAGATCATCATAGTCGCTCTCACCCACACTCTCACAATCACCCTAGGTGGTTATCATCGTATCGTTGCTCACCTTTGCATGCTCAATATGGTGATGGGGGTTCCTTGCCTCCATACCATAAGTGGGGGCACCTCTACCTCATTCAAAAAATTTGTTGTCTTTGACATTGAAAAGCTTACTTACTCGGACTATTTTGTAGGTACATCGAGAGAACATTGAAAGAAATGTTTGAGATAGTGAACGATACTAATAGTGAGTAAAACCTTGTCCCTGAAGGAAAAACCTTCTAGATACTAGTTGAGGCAATTATAACAATATAAATCCGCCTTGTACAAGTGAGCTTTGATATGGGCCTATGACCACCTAAATTTTTAATTACATCATAGGCGTCTTTCATAGTGCGGGTGGCCCCATTTTTTCCTCTCGCTTACAAACAGCCCTTGTTACCTATTTTGTTCTGCTTTTTCTATGTTTGTGTTCGATTGGTGGGAGTTTAGATGCTGATATCGTTCCTCCCTGGGTGAGTTACCTTCTGTTGCGCGCCCATCCCTCCTATTTGGTTGTTGTTCTTGGTAGCACCTGTTACCTCCTGCCGTCTTTCCTCATCAGTCGTTGTTTGGTTACAGGCATGCGAGAAGAGTGTCTGTTGCTTTTGTTGTTTCCTTTACAAATAAGATACCAAACTTGTAGTGTGTTTCCCTTCGTGTGCAGGCATGAAATATTTGTTATTAAGACGAAGAGGAATACGGTGATGATTTCCTGATATCTGTGTCATCATGTCAAATCTAAGGAAAACAATGACATTACACAGGCTGCTGAAAAATGTGCAAGAGATATTGAGAAAGAAGCAGGGGCATGAGGAGGAACTGAAAGAGCATGCAAATGACCCAATCATGCCCCCTCCACCTCGATCGAAAGCCATGGTGTGGTGTTGCGTGATTACGTTAAGTGTGTTGACGATCCTGGTGATCATGATAGGGCTTGGAGTCCTGATTGACTACCCGGCCTTCCACCCACACGTACCCAAATTGAATGTGAAGGGGGACATCCTCAACTCCCTCCTCCTCGACAGCAATTTCTTGCTTCGCTTCAACGCCATTCTCATAATTGAAGCGCACAATCCCAACGGAAAAGTCCTCGTCTCCTACAAATACATCAAGTTCGACCTCAAATTCCAACAATGCACCATATCCATTGTCACACTCCTCGAACCCTCCCTTATCCAACCACCCAAAAACACCATTGGCTTTCTCCTCGACCTCAAATTCGCGGCAGAGTAGTTGGACCCCACACAAGGTGAGGATCTCAACATTTCAATACAGAGGAACAAGATTTACTTTGATTTGGAAGGGACAATCAAGACCAAATCCAAGTTTGGGAGTATCACTTCTATAAAGTATTGGATGTATACTTCATGTGAGTTGGCATTCAGCCCTCCACCACTCGCTAACGACACTCTTCTCTCCCACAGGTGTAAGTCAAGGAAATGATTTCCCATTCCCATTCCTCCATATTTTCAAATACATTCATGGATTTGGTTTTACTCTACGCGTGGAGGCATTTGTTACTTTATGTGGGCAAGGGATATTTTTAGTTTTTCAAAGTCTTTTCTCAAATTTTCAAATATTAGGTTGTGATTGTGTCTCGGGTGAAGTTGTGATTTGATAGTGCCTACTCATGGCTATTAAGACGTAAAAGGGTTTCGGTATAGATATATGCTTACTCAACAAGTGTACAACAACTAAATGTAATCTCTATTCTAGCATGGGGTAGAGATGTCGATATTTATGTAAAAAATTTGCTTTCGCAACATAAAGTTATTTGCATCATTCTCCACTTGCATAGACTCTCCTATTGTCATGCTTTGACGCTTGGATCCCCCTACTCACGTACGTATCATTTTCTATTTTTTGTGTGTTTCGGTTGGTCGTAGTTTATTAATGTATTTGGATATATGGTAGTTTTCTAAAACTTGCATTATGTCGTAAATTTGGTAGTGTTCTTCTTATTCATTCACCTCGGGCATGTCATTGCTCCCTATCCCAACCGCTCAACCCTGAGGATGAAAGAAAGCTGGAACAAAATCTTTCCAAAACATGTGCTTCTATGTGTATTCTAAAATACTAACACACAACATGCAAGCATTACAAGAAACAACAAGTCTACAACTGGTCATAGGGAAAACACCGCAATGTGTAAACCAAAGCATAAGAGGGTTGTGCATCTACATGATTAATTGAAAACAAGTATGCAAAAATACAAAGGCCAACCAATATAAGCCAATTTGAGATAAAAGAACTTCTAAATAGCTTTAGAAGCAAAAATTTAGTTTATGTGATTGCTTTCATCAAAATAAAGGCTTTGCACCAATAAAAAAACAACAATTCCAAGTGTGGTTATCCACGAAACTCAATGCTAAATGACCCTTTGAAAATTTTACGCTTTTCATTTATTGATGAAACAATTCTCATCAAAAATAAGAACTCTTTCATACAATAAATAATAAGTAAAATGTATGATGGTAGTAAACAACATTGTGATTTTGTGTATCACTGTACTAAGAAAGGGCAACATGAACATGAAAGCATAAGGAGGACTAACAACACACCTATCTAAACCCCACATATAATTGCAAGTTTAGATGTTTACCACTTTCAAAACATGAAAAACTTTTAGTAATTTGAAAATGGTAATGGAAACTTCCAAGAATTGTAAGAACAAGTGTTGAAAATTGAGGAATGTTTTGTTAGCATTATTTGTCTTTTAAAAATATCGAACACATGTGAAATTTGTACTATTAGTATTGTATTTTTAAATATATGCTTTTCAATTTCAAGAAATTAACGAGAAAGACCGAAATGGCAAAGAAATTTTATTAGGAAGAGGTAAATACAATTAGAAATAGGCGGGGAGTTTTTTGGGAACAAACATAAAATTTTAATTTCCCATAGTGTTGTGTTTCTGGTAACCTAGCATTCTCATTTATGCAATAAAATTCAAATACCTACACAAATATAAAAGTATTAAATTTAGGAGTGGAGGAGGTTTCAATGTGCAACATGCTTATACGAGCCATGAGTTCCATTTGCAAAGATTCTCAATCCGCGTAGTTGTAGGCAAGGTCATATTGGGGCCTCTTGACAAGCTCTCTGGTCCACAGAGGCAGGTTGGCCATTGTTGTGGTGGTTGTTTCAAAATATTATTATATTTTATTTAAATGTTCAAGTATTTTTTCAATCGTGATTTTTTTGTTTTTTTTTTTTTTAATTGTTAAACGCTTTTGACCGGAGCTATGAACCGGAGGGGTTGGGGCCCCCACCCTACAACATAGAAGAAGTGAAGAAGAGATGAGGAGAGAGGAAGGGAGAAACATGCGAATGGAAGAAGAAAAAGGAGAAGCACCGAAAGCAGGACCGAAAGCCGAAGGGGGACAGGATTGCGACCGAAACACCGAAGGCACAAAAAGGCCGAACAAGCTAACCCAAGGAAGACCTACATGCTCATTGGCTACCTTAAGCAATACGGCTCAAAGGCAGCACCGGCACGATCCTTGAGTTCGTTGTGGTGGTCGACTACCGAGTGAACCGGGAAGAGCGCAGCGTCGACGTCAACCACCGGGAGAAAACGCTGGTCCCGGTGAAGGGTGGAAGTTTTGGGCGAAGGTTACCAAATCCCTGTACTGCCCGCAGAGCCACTAGATGCCACGGCTGAACCAAGAGCATGCTCGTCAACTTCCTCTACCCACAGAAGAGGATCCGAGAGAGAGAAATTAACCAATTGATCATGCAAACCAACCCGATGAACGACATATATTTGGTCCACAGCAATGAGTTCAACCCGCGTTGAGATCGAGGTGAAGAAGGAGGAAAAATGAGACAAAATGTAAGTAATATTAGAGTTCGTTTTGGCCGACTAGCTCGAAAGCGGAATGAATCACCAAGAATGGTTTCGATGGCCTCTGCCTCCTCCTGCGAGGAATATTTAAAAATTATGGAGAGGTGATGGCGATCGATGGCAGAGGAGTCTACCAGTTCTCTGAATTGGCCACGAAGGGTGATGAAAGGGAAGCCAACAAAAGACATGGAGTCCAAAAGCGCCAAGCCAGGGGAAAGAACCAGACAAAAGATGAAGAAGAAGAGAACACGAACGACATTTATAGAAATCTGGCCTCACAATTAACGGGGAAAACATCCTTGGATAGGAATGTTGCAAGCCCAATCCAGACTGAAATGACGTTGAAGATAGAAGCAGCGTGTGAATAGTTGCTTGCAAAAGTGGCAAGAAGATCCGCCAAAAAAAAGGGGAAGAAAGCTCCCACACTTAGAAGGAACACTGCACACGTGAGAGGCCACTTCCCAACAGCGAGGATGAGCTGGCCCGATCGTGGAAATTAGGTTTGATAGCCCAATCCAATCTTGAGCTGTTCCAGAAGTGATGTTGGCGGCAGGGTGATCGATAGAAAATTTGCAAGGAAATCAACCACATGATTAGTTTCTCTAAAGTTATGAGAAATATTCCAAATGCCGATTTTATCAAGCCAAAAGAGAATTTGAGGGATATAAATGTTGATTTTCCATGAAGGGGATGAGCCTCTAGAAATTGCACATATGATAATTTGGGAATCCCCTTCGATGAATAAATGAGGACAACCTAACTAGGCAGCCATCTTGACTCCTTCCAGAGTGCTTGGGCTTCGGCAGAATTACATGAGCCATCTCTGAGAGGGAAGGAGCCAGCTCTGATAAGATTACCAAGTTCATCCCTGAGAATACAACCTGCACCTAATTTACCTGGATTACCTCTAGAGGCGCCATCAAAATTAAGTTTCCAAGTGCCCTGCGGAGGGGGACACCACCTAGCCCTTTTCCTTCGAATTGATTTTTCAACTTGAGAAAGTCCTTTTTTAACAATTGAGCCTGGTCTGGGATGTTTTATGAGTGGCCAAGAATGCATAATAATGAAATCTCTGGAGGAGAAGGTTGTGTGAGATATGCAATTAGCACTAACTCTCTCAGAAATGGCCACTTCCAACTTGTTAAGAAAGGCAGGCAACTCAGCCGATTGTTCCCTAAAAAGACAAAGATTGTGTTCCCACCAAATGTGCCAGAGAAGGAAATATGGGGCAATGCACCAAATAGAGCTGAGGGTGCTTTTAGTATTAAAGGACGGCCAGGAGAGAAGTGTCACTCCAATATTATTACAAGGAGCCCATGCTAGATTTAATTTGTTCAGAGCCAATCCCAACAGCAAGAGGCATATGGGCAAAAATAAAAAGAGGTGATCAAGATCTTCCTCCACGGCACCACACAACACACACATGGAGGGACCGGCATAACCCCAAGATCTCCGCCTAACTTGGGTAAGGACCTTCTTTTTCAAAACCAACCATCCAAAAAAGCTACCTTAGGAGAGATACTGGGATGCCAACAACCAAAGGAACAAGGAAGCCCTTGGCCTGAACAAGAGATGAGAGTATTATAACCTGCTTTCACAGAGTAAGAACCCGAAGCATCCCCAAGCCAAATCAAACAGTCATCCTTATTGAGAAAGTGCGTGTTTCTGTCTTGAATGGCATCCTTGAGAGGATGGACTCCTGTGCATTAGCCCCGATAATGGAGATATCTTTCAAAGCCAAGACGGTGAGCCATCGGGATTCTGACAACCGTAATCAGCAACCAAAGATCCCCAGGACAACTTGGCCAAATTCATGACTCTGTTAAGAGCAGTCGAGAGATTAAGAGGGGGGGAGCCATTCCAACTTTCATCCCAGAAGGTGGCGAGCTGTCCGTTGTTGATGTTCCATGAGACCAACTCTACAATCAAGGATTTGGACTTACAAAAGAAATTCCAGATGTGTGAGCCTTTAGGGAGCTCTGAGCTGGATAACAATAACTCGGGGCGACACCCACCGAGATACTTATGTGAAAGAACTTGGAAAGCCTACCTTTTGACATTGGAAATGAAATTCCAAACAAGCTTTGCTCGAGGGCAGAGTTCTGAAGAGCAAGGTCCAGAATTCCCATCCCTCCGAGGCGTTTAGGAAGTTTGACCAATTCCCAGTTTGTAAGGTGAAATTTGCACTCTTCATTGTTTCCTTGCCATAAGAAGGTTCTCACAATCTTTTCAATTTTGAGAACAGATTTGGGGATCTGCAGGACAGACAACATATAGATTGGAATGACAAGGAGTACAAAATTAATTAAAAGGGCTCGACCACCAGGGAAAGCCATTTGCCTTTCCATGAGAGAAGTCTGGAAGAGATGGAGTTTAAGAGCCCATTCCAAAGATGCGCTCTACCATTCCCATGAAAAAGTGGAATACCCAGATATTTGTGCGGAGAACTCCCACTAAAAAGCCAAGAATTGCTTTGATCCTGCATTGTAATCTAGGGGCAACATTAAAGAAGAAAATGACTGATTTATGAAAGTTAATAACCTGTCCTGCGGCAGAAGAATAAGAATCAAGAATAGAAGAAAGTCGCTTAGCTTCAGGGATAGATCCTTGGCCAAAAAGAAAAGTATCATCCGTGAATTGTTGGTGTGAAAGGGCAGGAAGGTTGGAAGTGATGAGAATACCTTTGAGGGATCCATCCAGAACAATAGATTTGATGCATCGACTAAGAGCCTCGGTGACCAAAATAAAAAGAAAAGAGGAGAGAGGATCACCTTGTCTTAATCCCCTGCTGCTATGGAAGAAGCCTTCAGCTGATCCATTAACCAGAATAGAGAACCGAGGAGTGGCAATGCAGTTGAAGATCCAATTACAGAAATGCCTACTGAAGCCCATGGCTTGAAGAGATTTGATGAGGAACCTCCAATTGACACGATCGTAGGCTTTGCTAAAATCTAGTTTCAGCATCATGCCAGCCTGGGAGGAGGCATGAAGAGTGTGAATCAATTCATGAGAGATGATGATCCCATTGGTAATTGACCTACCAGGGATGAAGCCACTTTGTTCTTGAGCAACCAATTTTGACAAAAGTGGACTCAATCTATTTGCAATAGCTTTGGAGATGATTTTGTATGTCGTGTTGCAAAGGGAAATAGGTCTGAAATCATCCATAGACTCGGTAGGAGATTTTTTAGGAAACATGCAAATGAGAGTGTGATTGAGAGCACCTAAAATCTTGCCGATTGTCGTGACTCCTCGACTGCATTCCAAACAGAATTCCCAATGACATCCCAAAAGTCCTGGAAGAATGAGGCGGGGAAACCGTCAGGACCGGGTGCTTTTTCTCTCTTCATAGAAAAAACAATTTTTGAACCTCTTCCTTGGAGAATGGAGAGAGAAGCAATTCGTTATCAACATCTGTGACCGAGGTAGGGAATCGATGGAAGAAGGAAGACTGCACACCAAGGGAGTTTCCGATTCACCATTCAAGAGCTTATTGAAGTAGGACACTACTTCGGATTTGATCTGAGATTGAGTGGACGTAACAAATAAATCATCCAACTGGAGGGATGAAATGTAGTTGAAATTTCTTTTGGCTTTAACAGAAGCATGGAAGAACTTAGTATTTTTGTTGCCATCTGCCAGCCATACTTCCCTGGATTTTTATGCCAGTTGGTTTCCTCTTTGAGAAGAATATCACCCAATTCCTTAAGAAGTGATTTTTCTTTGAAGAAATCAGCCCGAAGCATCCCATGAGAGAGAATAGAATCATTCAGAATACGGAGCTCCTTCTCAACTCTCTATTTTTCCTGAAAAATATTTTTAAAGCTTGAAATATTCCAGCTTTGAAGCTTGTCTTTCAGCAAGGATAACTTTTTGGAGAGTTGGAACATCCATGTCCCATTAACTGTGAAGGAATCCCACCAGAGTTTGATCAGAGGCCTAAGTGATGGATCCTGCAACCACATATTTTCGAATTTGAAGGGCGAACGTCGAGGGGGCAGGTCGAAGGAAATATTAAGAGAGATCGGGAAATGATCGGAGCCTGAGAGTGGAAGAACAAAGCATTTGAGAAGGAAGTTATTCTGCAACCAAAATTTAGAAACAAGGAATCTGTCGAGATGCACTGCCAAGGAACTGAACCCAGGCCTCCTATTATTCCACGTGAACCAACCCTGGCTAGGTTCCACATCAACCAGATTGGTAGAAGAAACAAAAGATGTAAAGTCCACTTGTGAACGTGGCTGCCATTGAATACCTCTGCGCTTATCAAGATCAGAAAGAGTAGCATTGAAATCGCAATGATGCAATGACAATCTTGGAGTTGACAGCCGAATCAAGGACCAGATGAAGTTTAGACCAAAGATCTCTTTTTCTGATCGGATTAGAAGGACCATAAACATTGCATAAGAAAAAGGACTCATCAGAATGTTTAATAGAAACTTTGCACCAAATGAAGTTCGAGTCAACGAGAATAGGCTCAAGAGTGCAACAGCTGGATTTCCAAAGAATTCCAAGACCACCCGAGGCACCAAAAGAATCAGAGAAGCAACCTTCCCAACCTTTCCATCTTCGAAACCAACCATTTTTGCAACCATCCTCTGACATCTTAGTTTCCTGTAGAAGGAAAATATCAACAGCAACATCGGAAGCATAGCGTCTTAACAGACATTGTTTGTTAGGGGCATTGAGGCCCCTAACGTTCCAAGAATAGAGGATCATTTGATCTTCAGAGAGGACTCGCCTCTCCTACTTGTAGAGGGAAAGAAGGAACGAAGTTGAAGTTGCTTCCCAGCGGCAACCTCATTTTGGGAGATTTTACTCTTAGTAGGGTGACCCAGAATACTTTTCGGACCAAGATCCATGTTAAGAAGGGGAGGTGTTGGGAGAATCGAGACAAAGCTACAAATTACCGAAGAATGAACCTCGTGGTCACCTCCTGTGAACCAATGGAGTCACCATCATTAGACTGGAGTAGTTCATCCTTTTCATTAACCCATTTTTCCAGAGAGGTAGCGTTCCCTCCCATGCCAAGAGAGATACCATCATGAAAAAGGGACAAAATCCTAGTAGAGTCCTTAACCACTGCAGCCGTTTCTTTTACCAAAGAGATGGTATCAGGGTCCAGAGTTAAGGACTCAAGAATAGGGGAGGGGTCAGAAGAGACCACATGAGTGGAATGAGGCGTGATTGCATGAGAGGGAGCGAGGGAGAGGAGGGATGGGGGAGAGGATTTTTTTCTCCATTCCATTTGCTAGAAGAGGGGTGTTTTTGCAGAATTTATGGAGGTGGCCAGGTTTTTTGCATTTAAAGCAGGTGTTAGAGACACCTTCATACTCCACCTTTTGCTCCCAAAGCCCAGACTGGGTGGATATGAGAATAATATCTTGAAGCTTTTGATTATGATCGATGGAAATGCAAATCCTAGCGAAAGAAGAGAGGGTACCTTCTAGAGTGACAGGGTCGATGCGAACAACGCGTCCCAGACTGGAGAAAGATTTTATTGAGAATGGGAGTGGACCAAAACTCACTTGGCAGTGAATAGAGTCTAACCCATACATGTAATCCTTCCGTTTCTGCTCTAGCAATGTCGAAGTGAGGTTCCCAATCACGAATCGCCAAGCCTGAATCAGCTAGAAGATATTCTTTCCTCACCATGGTGTCATCCTTCTGAGCGGTGCTGTGAAATATAACCAGGAAAAGCCCCTTTCAAGGAAACGAATACATAGGCCGCTACCCCACTATGCTTCACACCAATTTTAAATGCCTTCCACGCCAATCTACGACCAATGAATTTTGCAAAGATTGCTCTAGAAGAGAGAAGCTTTATTTGGGCCGCTAAAACAACATCGTCCACCAGGGACACAGAAACGGAGGTGGATTGGTCCTCAGGGGGACGTATGTTGAGACAAGGCCATTTTTGTCAAAACCTTCAAGACTTTGCCCGACATGGGGCATCGGGGACCCAGTCACTTATGCAAAGCTTCCGATATGCCCTAGCCGGCAGGTGGCACCATCGCCGCATCACGGGAGGTGAAGCCGTGTGACCGTTGTATGGGCTGAGATTCAAAAATTGTGACCATTCTGTACCATGAGGCTTCGCTTCCCTTTCGCCATCTCCACCATTCTCTGTTTGACCATTATATTATTAGGTTGTGGTTGATTTTTCAGAAAATATTTTGATTGGAAGGTACCGCCAATATATACATTTATTCTATACAACGATTAAAATGCGTGGGGTATCTTGTGATGCTTTTTTGCTCTTAATATTACGATTTCAATAAAGCAAGGGAAGATAAGAAGAATCGTAACATGTTCTATGCCTAAAAGGTGCGATTATAGATCTTAGCCAAATATATAACACAAATAGTGAAACAGAACATGTATATAAGAGTTTTAGATCATATGAAGATTTGTCTCCTATTCGTTGGTAATGGATAGCAAAACGTATAACCGGGTGGGGATTAACAACATAACATACAGAGAATATCATAGATAACAAGTAAGATGGCTACAAATTTCAAATGCAACATGCAAAATCGATAAAGCACGGGTAATTCGGTTTGAAAATTTGAACAAGAACTTCAAGAAAACTTATATTGCCGTGACACCTCTATCGGCGAGGGGATGACCCAAGGCCAACAAAAATGGAATGCAGAACACCAAACAACCAATAATGCAGCACCGATAGAGTTGTAGTGAAAAGCAGAGAAACAACAATATTAATAGGCCAAAGCATTGAGACATCGACAAGTGAGACAAAGGGAAGCAGCAAGTAAAAAGCATGTGTTAAAAGTAGCAAGTGCATCAAACTTTGTTTACATAATTTTGCTTCATTATTGCTCTTCTTACACAGGTTGCATGATGCACTCTTGCTTGGATCGTTTCATCGCCGATAAAGACAACACTGCAAAGATAGTTTTTCCCGAACTTCCGCTCAATTTTCCAAAGCTTCCTTGTTGTGATTTATTGATTTATCATGTTGCATTGGAAATTTATATATGTCTTACTTGTTTCTGATGATATTATCCGTATGATGTGGCGTTATTAGGTCCACCCCGTTTATATGTTTTTCTATCCCTGCAACCAAAAGAATTAATTCTCGCCAAATCGTGCTAAAAATGGCACAAACATTAGCAATTCAAAAATCACAGGAATGACACTAGAAAAATCCACAGTAGACATTAGTGGCACCGAACAACATGACCTCACCTTTCTGCTCTTTCGCCCGAGTTCGGGCGCTTTCGTTATGTTTATCTCCCCAACCTACACATTTTCCCACTACTTGCAAATGACATGTAACACATACGTAGTAAATCAAAAACAGGAAAAGGCCCATCTTCTCCTAAAGAACAATGTGATCAACCGGGCATTTGTAATGTCCCTTTTTCCTATGCCAAAGGCCTAAGGGCCAAGTTGAGTCCTAGCCATGGTCAGACCAGGGGGTCATGGACACTGGAAGCTTTTGGGAAGGGGCCCTGTGGTTTTAATATCCTAGTTTTGCGTTGGGGGTCACTTTTGGACAGAGGCGACTCAAAAAGGGAAAAAGTAACTATAGTTACTCTTATTTTATCAGCCCCTCCTTGGAATGAAATGCCCCTAGGGTTATGGAGCTCGTTTGTCGAGGATGAGTATATAAGGAGTTGGGGGAGGAAGAAAAGGGGCTTTTGTATACATTTTTATTGACCCCTTCTTGTGCAGTTGCTGCTGTCGCACATCTACAGCTTGTGGAGTCAAATCCCACAGGGACCCTAGCTTCGGTGGTGAGAGACACATCCCTAGCTAGTAGGGCATTCTTTGGTAGTGAGAGATCTACCCTAGTCTGTCATTCCGGATCCATTTTCAGGGTTGTGTGGCAGAGACAATATCAGAGGTCTCAGAGAAAGGATTTCACAGATATTTGGCGGCATTGGGAGAGGATAAATAGTGGGCTTCCAGATCAGAATCATGGCAGCAGATCAAATCCACGATAGCCATTTGGATAGAGAGTGGTTGCTCGTTGAAGGCATCTCGTGAAGGATTTTGCAGGTTTTGGGGGCGTTTGGGGAAGACAAGCAAAGGGGCCCAGATCAGATTCACAGGCAGCCTTTTGGGCTCGGCGTGGCAGCACATTGAGGCGCGTCCATCATCTTCCGACCCCTGTCCCAAGCATGGCGACCTACAACCTTTATTTGGGGATTTTCCAGATGGCCGTTTCCAGATCTGAAGGTGCAGCCTTTATTTGGAGAGTTACGAGCCTCTGTAGTTTTCCCATGTCTAGGGCACGTTGTGCTTTTTCTGGCAGTAGTTTAATCTTTGTAAAAGTCCGAAATAGTTTCCTTATGTCCTTTATAATAATATCAAGCTCTATTTAAATTTTCAAGTATTTCGGGTGGACATTTTGGCAAATATCAAGTTTCTTTAGTTCGTTGTCCCAACTGTAAAAATCTGCATAAATCAGTATTTTATTTGGCTGCACATTTTCTATATTTTGTAAATTTTTAAGTGGTATCCCAATTGGGGATATTTCAGTGGTATCAGAGTTGTTGCTCCTCTAGCATGTGTGGGTTAAATATGGCAGTTTGGAAAGATCTCAATGTCGGTTTTATGAAGGAAATGTTCACCAACATGGTGAAACAACAGGAAGCCACTAACCTGTATTTAAGTCAGCTCACTCAGAATTTGAATCAAAGCAGATCTAGGGACAATAAGGAACATGGTGAGAATAGTGATAAAGGGCGGCCAATAGAGGTGATTGATGAGGATTCTTGTTGGAGGAAATACCAATCTTTGAGTAAGGGTTTCAAAGATAATATGTCATTTCCAAATTATTGCATGATGAAGATTGGTAGCAAGCCCAAGCAAGATCATCATATGCGGTACCTGAATTACAAAAGAACTCATTTGTAGAAGAATCTTCTAGACAAAAGGGTATGATTTCCATTGAGAAAAATAATTGCATTAGTGAAACTTTTCTTGTTAGAGAAATTATTCCAGCTCAAGAGAAGAAATTTGTTTATGCAAGCAAGGAGGATGTAATGGAAACTCTTAAAAGGTGTGAGGAAGGGAATAATAGAGCTAGAGCTACTAGGTTGATAGCGACTCAAGCAAGACAACACTTACAAGAGTTCAAGGAAAGATGTGGGCAAATGATGCAAGGAAACCTACACCCACGAAAGAAGACTCTATGGAGCAGCTGGAACATGAGGAGGAGCCTCACATGGACACTGGTGTAAAATTGCAGCCTATTGTAATTTCCAAACCAGCAACTTTTGATCAGCTTTCAGATACTTTCAACAAGCACTCAGGCAACAATGTTGGGGACAGCTCAACATATGTCTATCTTGAACACACGGAGGACATTGATGGCCTTGAAAGGTACGAAGGGCACACTAATGTGTCTTATTTATTGTTTCCTATTCTAATTTATTTCCATCATGAGATGCATGGTAAGGTAGATGATGAAGTCTTCATCATGGAGTTTGTTGGACCATTGCTCCAACTATGTGTATATGAGCATCTTGAGGATGATATATGGTGGCAAGTTGTAGCTCACTTAATAGATACAAGGGCTCATGGGCATTATAAGCTATGGGATCCTGGTAATATGTGGCCATTATAAAAAACTATCAATTCTGATTTTGAAAACTTTGTGATGGAGTTCATAAGCAAAAGAAGGAATTCAAATGTGTCTTGTGTTGGCAAGCATGATTCCTTCATTGGGGACTCCGGTTCAAGAAGGGAGAGTAACTCTCAAGGTACCAGCATTGGTTTTCTGATTGCTAAAAAGGGTAAGAGAATATTTTTTAATCATCTTCAGCCTGCTGGACTATGTATAACAACAGTCATAAAGAGAGGAGAAAATGTTTTATTAATAGAGCCCATGACTGATTTTTATACCAGCTACATGGTGGAACCCTTGGAAGGGTTAGTGGGGGCATTTGGTCCTCAAAGTGCTCAAAGAATCAAGGTGCACTTTTCTGTTGTTAAAAGAAGAGTTGAATTCAAGGTGCATTCATGACTTTAGCATCCTAAGGTATGAGAATGGTTACCATCTTCCTAGCTTGTTAATCTCTTCTATGTTGTTGCCATGTTTCTATTATTTGGGACAACATTTACATGCTTGGATGATTGAGGAAGACTATTTCATAATCACGTTTCAAGGTATGCTAGATGGAATAAACACATCTTCCATTCACATTGCTCTTGATTCAGCCAATAAGCATATGTTGGAAAATAAAGGCCCATGATATTGAAAGGACATGAGGTATGTGGTGTATTTATTGTGGTTGAAATTGCTAGAAGTAAGGTTGTTTTTGGGATGCCATGGTTGCATGATGTTAAGGAAAACGATGATGCATGGGTTGAAAAATCAAAGGAGAATGAAGATGTTGATCCTATATCAGAAATTCTGAGTTGCAAAGGCATGATGAGCAGCCCCAATTATGTTATTTCGATGTGTTGTCTTCTCTCATGACGAGAATCAATGGGTACAACAAAGGGTATGAAGTTCCTTATGATAAAGTTTATGGATGCATGAGTTCTAATATTGATTTCCCTTTCTCTTGCATTTACGGTGAAATGAAAATATGGGGAAAGAGAATAAAGTATGATGAGGGAGCAGCCATGTGTATTCCCAACATACAAGGAATTGATGGGTTATGTCCATGGAAAGATATGTCTTGCACAAAGAAGGTAACTCATTTCTTTATTGTCAATAAGAGATGTGAAGTACTTGAATGTGTTTGTACATTTGGGTTACTTGAAGTTGGAATCATTCATTGGACATATTGGCTTCCATCTTTTGGGAAATTTGCATTCATCCCTCATGTGGATAAACTAAAAATTTTCAAGGAAAACAAAGAAATCAGATTTCAGGGTATATAAGGGAAGATTGCAAAAGATGTGATTGGTGAAGAAAGAAGCATGTCATTGCAGCGGTCGAATTGTGAAGGAACACAACCTCTTGTGGTTCATGGTGACATCACAAGGTATGAGACAAGTGGGATATTTGATGACTCCTATTCCGACGGGTTGTTTGCTACAGACACAAAGCACACCAGGATGACTTATGAGGAGAGCAAGGGTGACAGAGGTGAGGAGATAGAGACTCGTGAGATGGATGATGGAGACGGGGTTGTATTGGGCCAGTCTTGATGCGAGGCGGGAGGAGGATACTTTTCCTCGAAAACTATAGCCACATTGTCTAGTACTACGATATACAAGGCATTTAGGATTAGAGGAGTTATGCGGGGGTCAACGAGTTGGGGTACTCATTAATAGTGGGGTAACCCCAATTTATTAATGCCTCATTATTTGAGAGGTGAGGACTACGAACGAGAGGATTTTGAGGGCCTCAACGGGGTTGTAGCCAATGGAGAGTCTTTGAGGTGCACACGATGGGTTCCCCAAGTGAGCATCACGATGGGTAACTATACAGTTACCAATGATTTCCACATTGTTGGTATGGGAGTGACCAACATAGCGCTGAGAGTGCAGTGGCTTCACTCTCTTGGTGAGTCTCAGACTAACTTTCAGACGATAGAGCTGAAGTTTAAGTCTAAGGGCAGGAATGTGTTTTGAGGGGAGTATCTGCAGGAGCACCAAGGGTGGTTACAGCTGAGGGGAAGGAGAGGACGATCCGGCATGGTGAGGAGTTTTATTATTGCGGATCGATGTGGAGTATGATGGATGTGGGTGTGGCCAGCAATGTTGCACATGAGGTTGTTACTGAGATTGGGATTACAGGTTCAGATCATCCGAGCTTATCATTATGTTGGTTATCTGAAGTTTCGGTAGATTGGAGACCTCATTTGCTTATTGAGTACTCCAAGGACCGACACACTTGTGAGATTCTGGATGGTCACATACATGATGACAACTACAGAGTTGGAGGATGAGATGCTCCTCTATCAAGGAAGATTGAGCCTTGTGTCAGATTCATGGTTGTGGATGGAGATACTGCGACATGTGCATTGTCCTTCCGTGATTGGGTATTTGAGCTGCGATGAGACCTACAGGTTCATGTCTGAGAGGTTCATATGGCACAGGTTGAGGGAGGATATCCCCAACTTAATACAGGCATATACGGTTTGTCACTATGACAAGTTAGAGCTTACGGGTTCATCATTTGTTGAATCGACATGGGACAACACTCCTATGCTTTTTGTTGCTTCTATGCCCGGTGAGCACTTCACCCACGTGTTAGTCAGTGGAGAGACGAAAGTGACCCATGGTTGTTCAGTCGGTTCACATTCAGCGCAGGAGGTGGACTATGTGGCGCTGATATTGCCGGTTGACTATCTACTAGAGTCTTGGGACTTTTCCTCCATGGGGCACATCGAGATACAGATATGAGGAGCCTGGCTCTCACACGAGTGCAGGTCAGGTGGGAGAGTTAGCACCATTTGTGTGTAAACAGGTTGTTTCACAGGCTGATACGGGGGACTCTATAGGATTCAGAGTGAACTTTCATACCCAAGGGTTGATTGGAGAGGTCGTGGGTGATTCTGTGATGATAACCTTGCATTGGCAGGGATTGGACCGATTGGAAATTTCGGTGCGGGTACCAGTGGAGAGTCAGTTTGGGTATCATTCTGCTTCATGGATAACATTGCTCTCGGTACCATATGGAGGTCATGATGATGGCATGGGGTTTCTTGGTTACTTGGATTACGGATCCTTGGTGGATGGCAGGGTGAGATGGAGAAACTTACGGCGCGGTATTCAAGCGATGCAGCGAGACGGGATAATGCTTCGGGGTTAAGCATTTATCGGGAAGGGAGGATCTGTAATGTCCCCTTTTCTTGCGCCAAAGGCCTAAGGCCAGTCGAGTCCTAGCCGTGGTCAGACCCAGGGGGCCGTGGACACTGGAAGCTTTTGGGAAGGGGCCCCGTGGTTTTAATATCCCAGTTTTGCGTTGGGGGTCACTTTTGGACAGGGCGACTCAAAAAGGGAAAAAGTAACTATAGTTACTCTTATTTTATTGGCCCCTCCTTGGAATGAAATGCACCTAGGGTTATGGGGCTCGTTTGCCGAGGATAAGTATATAAGGAGCCGGGGGAGGAAGAAAAGGGACTTTTGCATACATTTTTATTGACCCCTTCTCGTGCAGATGTTCTATTGTTGTAGCGTATCTACAGCTTGTGGAGTCAAATCCCATAGGGACCCTAGCTTCAATGGTGAGAGACTCGTCCCTAGCTAGCAAGGCATTCTTCGGTAGTGAGAGATCTACCCTAGTTGTCATTCTAGATCCATTTTCAGGGTTGTGTGGCAGAGACAATATCAGAGGTCTCAGAGAAAGGATTTTGAGATATTTGGTGGCATTGGGAGAGGATAAACAGTGGGCTCCCGAGATCGAATCACGGCGAGATCAAATCCATGGTAGCCATTTGGACAAAGCGTGGCCGCTCGCTGAAGGCATCTTGTGAAGGATTTCCCAAGTTTTGGGGGCGTTTGGGGAAGACAAGCAGAGGGGCCCATATCAGATTCACGGCAGCCTTTTGGGCTAGGCATGGCAGCACGCTGAGCCACGTCCATCATCTTTCGACCCCTATCCCAAGCGTGGTGACCTGCAACCTTTATTTGGGGATTTTCCATACGATCGTTTCTAGATCTCGAAGGTGTAGCCTTTATTTGGAGAGTTACGAGCCTCTGTAGTTTTCCCGTTGTCTAGGGCACGCTGTGCTTTTTCTGGCAGCAGTTTAATCTCTGTAAAAGTCCCGAAACAATTTCCTTATGTCATTTATAATAATATCAAGCTCTATTTAAATTTTCAAGTATTTTGGGTGGACATTTTGGCAAATATCAAGTTTCTTTAGTTCGTTGTCCCAACTATAAAAATCTGCATAAATTAGTATTTAATTTGGCTGCACATTTTTGATATTTTGTAAATTTTTAAGTGGTATCCCAATTGGGGATATTTCAAACATTAAAAGAACCCCACCTCCGCTCCATCTACAATGTAAAGATACGTCTCTTTTGTACATATTCCTTATCTAAACTCCCATGTATTTTAGAAATTCGTCTTGTACAACTACATTTTTCATACACGCACCTTTTTCGTACTATTAATACTACTATATGCATGCATGCCTTCTTTAACGATGCTTTCTACAAGCTAGCAACACGATGTCCAAATGACACCACTTTCTTGCACCAATTGGTATGTGACTCTATTGATGCATGGGCATAAAGTAACGACCTCATTGACGAGGACAACCTTCTTACTTTTCGGTTCATCCACAAAAAACTAGAGAAAGTTGCCCACATGCTAACACAGGACACACTCGCAATTGAAGATACGCAACAAGTAGTTCGCAACGCATTTTACGAGCAATCCTACGGCAATTTCCCACACGAGGATACACAATAACAAATAACACTTGTACACAACTGTACAAATACAAACATATGTGCAATTGTATATACAAATACCATTGTACTACAACTATTTCCTAACATTATTATTCCAGACAACAAAAGATATGACTATGTACGCAAACATTTTTTTCATTATCATAAATGTTTACTACTGTGGCCGGCCTGTGACGTTTAGACATGCTCAGTGTCAAAGCACTGTTCTCATTATAGATGTTTCATTGCACTTGATTTTCCATACGAGATAGTATTTGCACATATTACCTTTGGTTGCATTTATTATACATTGCTTTCACGTGGTTACTAGCCTATTATTGAGATGGATGCTCATATTATAGTTTGCTTGCACAATAACAATGTTTTATTGCTTACTCTTGCAATGATTGCTATTGCTCTAATAACGGGTACCCTTGCTCCCCGCGGAGAAGCAAGTGCTAGCAATATTTTGAAATAATGCCGTGCACATCGTGATGTCTCGGCTCTTTGTTAACCTAGTTTGACTGTGACGTAGCTTTATTTCATTAAAAGCATTAAAATTTGAAGTTTGTTTTGCCTAGGGGCCGGCTATAACGGCTTGGAAGTGTCGGCGCATGCGCCACACACTAAATCCACATGGCTTAAACATCATTCGGATTCGCGTGCAATTTAGATTTTTATGATTTGGGAAAATGACATTTCGGATAGGAAACTAGATATTTCTAGTCCTACTCATACCTTTTTCCCTCCACGGCCAATGGGAGCCAAAGTCCTCCGTGGATTACGCTCAACCTCATCCCTTGAACGAAGTGACCTACACGTCGGCGAACGCGATTCGCGGAACAAGTTTGGCCAATGGAATATTTCCACCACCCTTCCTTCAACACCCCATGTGAGACCATCCACGTGGCTCTGCCACAACTAGTAGTGACTAGTACCCTACGCAGTTGCCGGGCTGGTAACCCATCCACCCAACAAACGGACAAACTCCCACCCAATTTTCTTCTCCGTTAAAACTAACGGTAAAGTAACGTCTGCGTTCAAACTTCATGACGGATTCTTCGAATGGGCGTTTTCCCCACCGAATTGTTTCTATTCGATGATTGGTCGGGCGGCATTTGTTTAATTGACGGGAAAAAGTCAGATCATGATTTCCTCATCCGATTCTGTCATTGTCTTTTTCGTGAGAAGTAATCCACAACAAGCGAATACGATTTTTTAGCGTATTAATAGACCATCTCTGGACACCATTTCTCACACAAACAAACTCCCCTTTCTGTGTTTTTCTTAATCTTGTGGGGCTTCGGTGTGTTTTCTGTTACTTGTGGAGAAGTAATGGTAGAATCTGGCAAGAACCGCGCGCTGCACAGCCAGGTGATGAGAATCAGGGAAGAAGAAGAGAATTTTGCTATGGAGAGCAGAATATCGGCTAAAGACCGCGCGGCTCTGCTGCATCTGACGGCTCAGATGAACGACGTTATTGTTGGTAACTCAAAGCCATCCATTCCTTCGCCACTCGGTGTAAAAGCGAGGACACGGGCGTTGTCTGTAAATACTTAGATAGGGATACTGTTGTTGTGTGCATATTAATTACAGTTTTCAGCCACAACAATTTCTGTATAAATTTTTGTTAATAATACTAAATTTCCGAGATAACTTCTTAATTATTGAAAAAAAAATAACAATTTTCAATATATGTAAGACTTTCCTTATAGTTATTGAAAAATAAAAAACAATTTTCTGTATTTATAAATATTATTTCTCTTTGCTTGGAAGCGAAAAGTACGGTCCCATACAGCGGCGAATTTTTTTTTTTAAGCAGAAATTACGATCCCAAATATCGGTGATTTTACTTGGACGGCTCAGCGAAATCCGTATATACCCTAATCCCGAACGATAGAATATTATGAGAAACCTTGTGGGGCTAATTGTCTTCCCAAAATTCATGTGCGTGACCTTCAATCAACCCGAAACCGTATATGGTTGTATGGAACAATAGATAAGGCTCTTGACCACGATAGATAAAGTTGTGAGTGTGACTGGATGAGTGCATTTTTACGACATAGTTAGCCTCTTTTCTTTCCAAACTTCATAAACTATTTATTTTCACAATTTTTTGAAAAAATATAGAAGTGAACAAGGTAGAGTGAGTTGCACGAATGCTGAGAGGGTTAAGGGAAAAGTTTGGTAAATTACCGAGGGAAGAAAAAATATTTGGGAAGACAAATATTGAGCTAAGAGATTTGAAGAAATGGGTTGTGGAGCTTATTGGGAAGTTTGAGTTGGAAAGACTAGAAGTATGTGATATTAAAAACACGTAAAAGCTAGAACCAATTGATAAATTTGGATCAAGCCTATCCCAAGGAAAGTTTCAACAACGCAACCAAGTGAGGAAGAGCTAAATAAGAAGAAGTTGGTTGATGATAGCAATAGACCTTCTTGAAACATGACTCATGATTGTACCTTCAAACACAAAACAACTCTTAGATACATACCTTGAGACACATCTCATTTCATCTACACATCTCATTTCATCTACACAAGCTCCCCCTTTCCTCCAAGTGATCAATGTCTCTAAGAAGCTTAGTAGAGATATCCCAAATCATATAGGAAATAAATTAAAGCGATGCAAAGCAAAAAGCACAAGACATTCCCTAGGACAAAGAAGAAAACTACGAGAGGCTCGTAACTCTCCAAATACCAGAGCAGAAAATAAGGGTCTTTGGAAATAATAATGATGAGATATAGGAAATAGTATTTCCACCTTGAGATCTGGGAATGGTGACTGGAAGACCCTTTAAATAAAGGTTGCACCTTCATATCTGGAAGCATTGTCGTCTGGAAAACCCCCAAATAAAGGCTTCAAGTCGCCTCGCTTGGAAGAGGGATCGGTAAATGGTGGAGGTGTCTTCAATGTGTTGCCATGCCCAACCCAAATGGCTACCGTGAATTTAATCTGGAGCCCCTATGCTATCTTCCCCAAATGCCTCGAAGACCCTCGATATCTGCAAGTCGCCTCACTTGGAATGGGATCGGGAGATGACAGATGCGCCTTCAACATGTTGCCACGCCCAGCTTGAATGGCTGCCGTGAATCTGATCCGGAAGCCCACTGATTATCTTCGTCAAATGCTTTGAAAACCCTCAAGGTCCTTCCTCTGGAACCACTATTAATGTCTCTGCCGCACGGCCCTGGAAACGGCTCCAAAATGACAGGCTAGGATAGATCTCTCACTACCGAATAATGCCCTGCTAGCTAGGGATGGGTCTCTCACCACCGAAGCTAGGGTCCCTATGGGATTTGACTCCACAAGTTGTAGAAGTGCGACAACAAATGCAGCCTACACGAGAAGGGGTCAATAAAATGTATATGCAAAAGTGTGCCTTCTCTTTCTCCCCGGGCTCCTTATATACTTTCCAAGGCAAAAGAGCCCCAATAGACCAAATCGTGTTTCATTCCATGGAGGGGTCGATAAAATAAAAGTAACTAAAGTTACTTTTTCCCATTTTAGTCACTTAGGTCCAAAGTGACCCCCAAAATGCCAAACACAATTATTAATACCATGTGGCCCCTTCTCGGTAGCCCCTAGCATCCCCTGCCCCTTAGACATGACCCCACTTGGAATCGCTTGACCCTTAGGCCTTTGGAGGGAAAAGGGGACATTACACCTTCACAATAGCCCCCATCGTCCACAGCCCCTTGGGTATGACCCGGCTTGAACTCGACTTGACCCTTAGCCTTAGGCGTAGAAAGAGGGCATTACAGTCCTCCCTTCCCGAGAAATGCTTGACCCCAAGCATTATCCTATCGTGCTGCAGAGGTTGACTACCACGCCACAAGTTTCTCCACCTCGCCTTGCAGTCAATTGATGATCGGTGTGATGTGAAGTAACCAAGACACCCCATGTAGTGATCATGCTCTCCATGTCGTGTGGAGAACAATGTTGCTCCTAAAGTAGTATGATGTCCACACCGACTCTCCCCTAGTACCCATGTCGAAAGTGCCAATCATCCCAATGCATGTCGATGCAACGCTATCATCATGTGATCACACACTACCTCTCCAATCAACTCCCGGGTATGAAAGTTCATTCAGGTCCTGTAGATTCCCCGAATCCACCACGTGGAACAACTTGTATACGCCAAGTTGTGCTAACTCTCCCACGTGACTGCACTCATGTGAGAGCAAGGCTCCTCATAATGTATCTCTATGTGTCCCATGGAGGGAAAGTCCCAAGACTCCAAAGTAGGCGGTCAACCGACAATATCGACTCCACATAGTCCACCTCCTGCGTTGAATGTGAACCTACTGAATAACCATGAGTCAATTTCGTCTCTCCACTGACTAACATGTGGGTTAATTTCTCACCAAGCATAGAAGCAATAAAATACATAGGAGTGTTATCGATTCAAAAAATGATGAACCCGCAGGTTTTGACTTGACATAATGACAAACCGTATATGCCTGTATAAAGTTGGGGATATCCTCCCTCAACTTGTGCCATATGAACCTCTCTGACATGAACCTGTAGGTCTCATCGCAGCTCAAATTCCCAGTCACGGAAGGACAATGCACATGTCGCAATATCTCCATCCTTAGCCATGAATCTGACACAAGGCTCAATCTTCCTTGATAGAAGATCATCTCATCCTAAAATTTGTCGTTGTTATCCTATATGTGACCATCCAAAGTATCTCGCCTTGGTGTGTCGGTTCTTGGAGTACTCAACAAACAAATGAGGTTTCAAAGATACCGAAATTTCGAGATAACTTGACATAATGATAAGCTCGGATGATCCGAACATGTAATCATGATCTCGGTAACAGTCTCATGTGTAACATTGATGGTCACCTCCACATCCATCCTACTTAGCATCGATCCACGATAATAAAATTCCTCACCATGCCGGAACGTTCTCTCCTTCCCCTCAGCTGTAACCACCCTAGGTGCTCCTATAGATAATCCCCTAAAAATCACATTCCTGCCCTCAGATTTAAACTTCAGCTCCATCATCTAAAAGTTAGTCTGAAACTCCCCAAGAGAGCGAAGCCATTGCACTCCCAACACTATGTTAGTCACTCCCATACCAACGATGTGGAGATCATTAGTAAGTGTATAGTTACCCATCGTGGTGCTCCTTTCGGGAACTGCCGTGTCCACCTCATATACTCTCCATTGGGCATAACGCCGTTGAGGCCCTCAAAATCCTCTGTATGTAGTCCTCACCTCTCAACCAATGAGGCATCAATATAGTTGTGGGTTGCCCCACTATCAATGAGTACCCCAACTCGTTGACCCTGCATAACTCCTCTAATCCTAAATGCCTTATACATCAAATTACTAGGCAATGTGGCTATAATCTCCCGAGGAAAAGTCTTCTCCTCCTGCCCCGCATCTGCACTATCCAACACAACCCCATCTCCATCATCGATCTTGCGAGTTTCTAACTCCTCACCTCTGTCACCCTTGCTCTCCTCAAAGACTGCAATGAATTGAGCCTTCCCTCTACCTCTGCAATCATGTCCTGGGATCCAAGGTGTGTGGTAATTGAAACATAATTTCTTTTGCCTCAACTCATCTCTATGTTCTCAGGAAATGATTGGATTTTAACCACCTCTTGCCTTAGTGGAGGCTCCCTCTACTGACATTCGTCTGATCCAGATGGAGGTTCCCTTTGCTGAACGTGAGGTGGAGCCCATGGCTTTGGAGTGGATAACTCCAAGTCCCGAGCTTTGCTAACAGCCCCGTATAAAGAGGAAGGTTCAATTGCCTTCACAAATCCAGCGAAAGCATCATTCAAACTTGCTATGAACAGCGAAATCAACCTCCTCTCTGTGACATCAGGTACCATGATTTGGTAATATCTCGAAAATATGTGATGTAATGATCTAGGGGACCAGTTTGTCTCAAATGAGTCCACTCCAAGAAATACCTCTCAGGGTCCCTCCTATCAAATCTGCTCACCAGCCTTTGTGCGAACTCTGCATGAGTCGTAATGTGTATGTGTCCCTGTGTAATCATCCCATGATGCCACCAATCATGAGTGTCTCCCTCAATATGCGAGCTTGCAAACTTAATTGCATCTTCCTCGTCGCATAGGATTTGAGTCGGAGTATGTCTTCGACTTTTGGACCCAAGACGGTGTAGTACACTTCTTAGAACCGTCGAAGTGTGGAATGGAAATCTGTCCCAATCTCCTCTATAACTCTAGTACCTATTTTTGTTGATCTCTCTTGGGTCTACTGCCAACCTTCATTTTGTAATATTCCTGGAATGGCATGTTGTTACGAAGGCCTTCACTCGAGGTCTAGTACCTCTCCCAACAAGACTCCTCATCCAACATATCTACGGGTCTGTTGTGCTGGTTAACTTCCGAATCCTTCAAGAAAAATGGTTCGTGAAGCCCCAAAGGCCTGGTAGAAGAATGGGGAGGCCGCTGCCCCGAATGTCCACTCTCACCTCTTTGCCCATGTTGTCCCATATTGCTATTTTCTCCTCTCATTATGACTGTTGTTATACACAGTCCAAGAGTGAAGATGATTAAAAATATTCTCCTACCCCTTTTTGCAATCAGAAAACCAATGCTAGTACCTTGAGAGGTACTCTCCCTTCTTGCACCGGAGTCTCCAATGAAGAAATCATGCTTGCCAACACTTGTAATCCCAAAAGACACATTTGAATTCCTTCTTTGGCTTATGAAATCAGTCACAAAGTTTTCAACATCAAAATTTATAGTTAAGGTGATTGCCCCATATTACCGTGGATCCCATAGCTTATAATGCCCCGAGCCCTTCAGTATCATGTAAGGTTTGTCATCTCTCGCTTCTCTTGTATCTCCTCATAAAGAGGATTATCAAAAGGTTCACCTTATTGTTGCTTTAGAAACCTTCAAAACAACACCATTCCTATTGTGATTCATGATTTTATATGGAGAATAAGTGGAACAAGAATCAACACCTTTCACAATTTTATGCTCATTACTTTGCTTGGAAAATCCATCCCATATGATAATGACTTGTTCTTTGGAGGATTGATAGGTACCTTTTGGATTGAAATATCTTTTCAGTTTTCTGAACCAACCAACCATGTTTGTTCATACCTTTCAATGCCATCAATGTCCTCCGTGTGTTCAAGGTAGACATATGTTGAGCTGCCCCAACATTGTTGCCTGAGTGCCTATTGAAAGTATCTCGAAAGTTGATCAAAAGTTCTTTGGATTGGAAATTAGAACAGATTGCAATTTTACACCACAGTGTCCATGTGAGGCTCCTCCTCATGTGTCACCTGCTCCATAAAGTCTTCTTTCGGGGTGTAGTCTTCCTTGCATCAATTGCCCTCATTGTTTCCTCGAACTCTTGTATGTGTTTTCTTTCTTGAGTCGTTATCAACCTAATGTGACTCTAGCTCTGTTTAAGAGTTTCCTCACACTTTTTAAGAGTTTCCATTACATCATCCTTGCTTGCATAAACAAGTTTCTTCTCCTAAGCTGGAATAATTTCTCTAACAAGCAAAGTTTCACTAATGCAATTATTTTTCTCAATGGAAATCATACCCTTTTGTTTAGAAGCTTCTTCTACAAATGAGTTCTTTTGTGATTAGAATGGCATATGATGACCTCGTTTGGGCTTGTTACCAATCTTCATCATGCAATAATCTGGAAATGGCATATTATCTCTGAAACCCCTACTCAAAGATTGGTACTTCCTCCAACAAGAATCATCATCAATCACCTCTATTAACCGCCCTTTATCACTGTTCTCACCATGTTCCTTATTGTCCCTAGATCTCGCTTTGATTCAAATTCGAGTGGTGACTCAAAGAAAGGTTAGTGACTTCATATTGTTTCACCATGTTGGTCAATATTTCCTTCATAAAACCCCCTTTGAGATCTTTCCGAACTGCCATATTTAACCAACACAAGTTGGAGGAACAACAACGTTGATATCACTAAAATATCCCCAATGGGATATTACTTAAAATGCACAAAAATATTGAAAATGTGCAGCCACATAAAATACCGATTTTTCCAAATTTTAACAGTTGGGACAACAAACTAAAGAAACTTAATATTTGCCAAAAGTCCACCCAAAACACTTGAAAATTTAAATAGAGCTTGATATTATTATAAAGTACATAAGGAAACTGTCTCGGGCTTTTTACAGAGATTAAAAGCTGTTACTGACAAAAACACAGTGTTCCCTAGACAATGGGAAAACTATAGAGGCTCGTAACTCTCCAAATACCGAAGCAGAAAATAAGGGTCTTTGGAAATAACAATGACAGATATAGGAAATAGTATTTCCACCTTCAAATCTGGGAATGGCCGACTGGAAGACCTTCTAAATAAAGGTTGTACCTTCAGATCTAGAAAAAACCGTTTGGAAAACCCCCAAATAAAGGCTGCAAGTCACCTCGTTTGGAAGAGGGGTTGGTAAATGGTGGATGTGCCTTCAACTTGTTGCCACACCCACCCAAATGGTTGTTGTGAATCTAATACTGAGCCCCTCTGCTATCTTCCCCAAATGCCCCCAAGACCCTCGAGATCTGCAAGTCGCCTCACTTGGAATGGGGTTGGGAGATGACAGATGCACCTTCAACGTGCTGCCACGCCCAGCCTGAATGGTTGTAGTGAATCTGATCTAGAATCCCTCTGATTATCTTTTTCAAATGCCCCGAAAACCCTCGTGGTCCTTCCTTTGGAACCATGGTTAATGTCTCTCGCTGCATGGCCCTGAAATGACTCCAAAATGACAGACTAGGATAGATCTCTCACTACCGAAGAATGCCCCGCTAGCTAGGGATGGGTCTTTCACCACTGAAGCTAAGGTACCTATGGGATTTAAATCCACAAGTTGTAGAAGCGCGACAACAAAGAAACGGCTACATGAGAGGGGGTCAATAAAATGTATATGTAAAAGTGTGCCTTCTCTTTCTCCCTCGGCTCCATATATACTTTCCAAGGCAAAAGAGCCCCGATAGACAAAGTCGCGTTTCATTCCACGAGAGGGTCAATAAAATAAAAGTAACTTAAGTTAATTTTTTTCGTTTTAGTCAACAAAGTCCAAAGTGACCCCGCAAACTTCAAACATGACTATTCATACCATGTGGCCCCTTCTCGGTAGCCCCAAAGTGTCCCCGTCCCTTGGATATGACCCCAACTTGGACTCACTTGACCCTTAGGCCTTTGGTGCAGGGGAAAAGGGGACATTACACCTTCACAATAGCCCCAGTGTTTGTATCCCCTTGGGTATGACCCGGCTTGGACTCGATTTTACCCTTAGCCTTAGGTGTAGAAAAGGGGACATTACAATTTCTCCTTTCCCAACGCTTTCATGAACCTTCTCATCCATGTCATTTCCTCGCTAGCCTCGGTAGGCAACATACTCGCCTCTGTATTAGACAAAGCCACAACCTTCGCAATCTTGAAATCTAGCTAATCTGTCATCCCACCTACTTTGAAAATATATCTAGTAGTTCTCCTCCTTGTTGGTCCGAAAATATGTCGCTTGGGTAGATTTATGGATAGACGAGCCAACAGTGTGCGGGCGTAGCCCCTCTTTGAATCAAAGAAAGTTAAATCCGGTTTATTGCTATTCTACCAGCAGGAATCTATGCAAGTCTCACAATATTCTGCCTTCAGGGGTTGGGATCTCATCCCAAAGAGAGGTGTTTTCGATTTGTAGAAAGAAAGGAATGAAAGAGAGGATGAAGAAAGAGCAGTGTCCAAGGAGGAAAAGAAATGAATTCCAAAGCGAGAAAGGTCGGAAGGTTTATGTTTTGGGATTGGTAGTAAACAGAGCCAAACCTACTTACATAAATGAACAAAGCAATACTTGATGAATAAATGACAATAAAAGCAGTAGTAGATCCAAAAGAATAAACACAGATCTCGACGTAAGAAAGATCGATGCATATAACACATGTATTCAAAGACAAAGTCTAAATATTGTATTAATATTTCTTTCTGTTACAAAAAGCTCAAAGTCTTTTCTTCTCACTTCTATTTTTCATCTGAAAGATATCCACCCCTCTAATACAACAAGTATTTGAGTATTTATAGAAGAAGGAGAAGAAGGAAGGCAAAAAGGAACCAACCACCTATTTACATAAAATATACAAAATATCTCAAAGTCATGTTGACTTTTGACAACTTGATGGATGACATCATCCCATGGTGCAACATGGATGATGTCATCATTTGTGCCAACATACTTTAGACATTTACAAAAAGAAAGTCGAAGAAGAGAAATTATTCAATGTCGTCATCCCGCGGCTAAAAGGGGATAAATTAGCGCCGAAGGGCGCATGGCGCATGGATGCTTTGCAGAGTGCATTCTTCGTTGCTGTAATCACAAGTGCGCCTGCGCCATTTGTATGCATTTTATGAAGGGCGCACGGATTCTTCATGTTACACGGGAACAGGATGCGCCCATGGCGCATATAATCTTCATGTTGTATGGAACTTCGGTGCGCCGCAGGCACATATAAGGTTTGTGTAACATATGCTTTTTGTGCGCTAAAGGGAACTCTTGGCGTGGCGCATGGAAGGTTTGCGATGACACAATGTTGTTGCAACGATGGATGCGCTGCGCCGTTTTACAATTTTACACTTGGCGCGGATAATTTCCATGTTGCGAGACATGCGGGGGTGCGCCAAAGGGCGCAGGTTTTAACGATGCAATGATGAGTTTGGTGCGCCATGAGGGGGCGCGAGGAAAGTGTTTGCAACAAACTAAGAAAGTGCGCCTTGAGGGTGCGGCTTTTCATTATGTAAGCAGCGGGAATATGCGCCATTGGCGCGGTGTTCTTCATGTTGTAGGGTGCGCAATGCGCCAAAGGAGAAAAAATACGGTTTCTTTTTAAGCTTTGATTCTCCTCGAGGGTTTTACATATGGTTTAGCTCCTTCTGCGGGTGGTCGTTTGGGGTGATGAAGGGGTTTAAACAAAGGGTTTCAAACCATCATTTCAGACGAGTTTCCTCTACCAATGATCTGGAAAGAGGGGGAAGAACAAGTGGAAGAATGGGAAAGACAACAAGGGGGGAAGTTCATGAATTCGGTCTTTCCAATCCAGATCCAAACCAACAAGCAAACAAAGAACCAAAGCGCAAAACATACAAAAGAAATGAGGACCTCATACCGGATATAATGAAGAAATGTGCAAACGGGTTCACAAAACGATTGAAAATGATAGGGCAGGTGTTGGCAGTACATGCAGAAAATCACGTGATTGTGTCAGATGATAATGACAAAGTGCAGACGCCGCCTATTTATAGGTGAGGTAGTAATAAATTCGCCACCAACTTCTCAAGTGGCGCACCAAAAGAGTCATTGACACAAGAAAACATGCGCCCTTTGGCGCACCAAAACGTTTGCCAACACAGAAAATATGCACGCCTTTGGCGCACCGAAAGTGGTGTCGATAGAGGAAATATGCGCCTCGCGCACAAAAAGTGGCGCAACAAATGTTATGTTGACAGGAAGGTGCATGCGCCTTGGCGCATGCAAGGAAGACTCAACATAGTGAGGCGCACCAAAACGCCTGTTGACACGAGAAAGCATGCGCCAAAGGATTTAAAGGGGGCACATCAAAAGTTTATGTTGCATAGTCATTATGTGCACCGACCAAAAAAAGACCAAAAATGGCTAAGTTCGGAAAACTAGATTTTTTAAAGGGATTTTACAACGTTTAACGCAAGGAATCCTCGACGAGGATCGGAACAAAATTTCAAGTAGGGTTATCTCGTAAAATTGCCCTTGTCAATTTTATAGGATAAATGCCCTCGGCTCTTCTGGGACTATCTCTGAGCGAACCTCGGGGTAGAGAATCCCAGATCTCATGTGCCTATCCATTGGGTAACAGAGTCAAAAACAAGGGCGACCAGAGGGCGAACAAAAGGGAACACACAACAAACAGAAAGCAAACACACGACAAAAACAAACACACAACTAAAGCAAACTATACAAAGAAGAGAGCAAGCTCTACTTCCTGAAGATTTTCAGATGCTGCCCGCTATAGGGAAGCGGGAGTTCGGTTCCATCCAGATATGAGAGATAGAAACTATTCTCTCCGTTGAGCTGCTTGATCTTGAAAGGTCCTCTCCATAGGGAATCAAACTTTCCGTGCATGCCTTTTGGCTCTCTTCGCTTGTCCCACAGAAGGACGAGGTCTCCCACCTGAAAATTTCTTTGCTTAGATTTTTTATCGAACAGTCTCTTGACTTGATTCTGATGCTCGGTGATCTTGTCGACCACTCTTACTCTCTTTTCTTCGAGCTCCGCTAGATACATGATCCTCTTTTCAAGGGAACTTTGAAAAGTTTCATCTTCGATTGCCCGTGCCAAGTGTAGAGCAGGGATTTCAGCGGAAATGGGCAGCTCGGCATCAGTGCCATATAACACTTGAAAAGGTGACATACCGAGAGACCTCTTGGGAGTAATGCGGTCTGCCCACAAAGCATCGTATAAGGACTTGTGCCACATTCGTTGATTCTCATCCACTAGCTTTCGTATGATGGTCACCAAGTTTTTGTTACTGGATTCTACCTGACCATTTCCCTGAGGGTAATAATCTGAGGCGTGAGCCAAAGTTATCCCGTATTCGTAGCAAAAACTAATAACTTCCCGTGAAGAGAAGTTAGAAGCATTATCAACAACAATCTTGTTTGGAACGCCAAACCTGACAATGATATTTTCTTTGATAAAACTGCAAACAACCTCGGAAGTGGCATGTTTGACAGGTATGGCTTCCACCCACTTGGTGAAGTAATCTGTTGTTGTTAGGACATAACTATGTCCGGCACTCGATTGGGGATTGAGTGCACCGATAAAATCAATTCCCCACTGCTTGAATGGTTCGTTGACAACGACCGGCCTGAGGGGAAAAGTAGCCAACTTGGGCTTGCCGACGAACTGCTGGCAAGGTTCACACTTTGCTACCTAGGTAGTTGTATCTTGGAAAAGCATCGGCCAATAGTACCTGGCTCGGATGATCTTGTGTCTTTGTCACTAAGAGGAGAAATGGCCTCCACAGGCTGAATTATGAAAACTTTCAAGTAACTTCACTGTAGCTTGTCGACACATCACAAGAAGACACCATCTATCCCGTGTTTGTATAAACTGTCATCCCAGATGATATATTTGGCTGCTCTGAGCTTTATAGTGCGATTCTCCTTTGCAGTTAGGTGAGTTGGGAATTCACCGTAGGTGAGGAAGAAAGCTATATTGGAATACCACTCGTCGCTAGTTGCGACAAATAGAACCATGGGTAGTGAATGGGCTTTCTCCAGTTGGCTTTGTGCTTCATTGGTACAATCATCCTTTTCCTCAGGGTTTTCTGAATCTTTGTTTTCAGCCATAAGCTGACATAGGCCCTTGCCTCTTACCAACTTGGTTGGTTTTATATCTAAATCGTACTCCTAGACCTTTGCAATCCAATTTCCGCGCAAGCTTCCTAACTCCTGTTGAGTTAAGATTGACTTGACCGCCGTGTCAGGGACCAGCACCACTGTATGAGAATTTAAAATGTAATACCTGAAGTTTTTGACTGCTTTGACAACGGTGAAGGCATGTTTTTCCAATTGAGACATTTTTAATTCGTGAGGCTTGAGGGGAGAGCTCATGAACGCAATCAGAGATTCAACATCCTCGTAATTCTTTTCGCATCAAGATGGCGTACAAGATGCTCGGATGCATAGCTATACATGATAAAATCTTTGGAGAAATCGGGACATACAGATCAAGCGCGTGAGCAACTGAGGCTTTTATTTCCTCGAACGACCTCTTCCCTTCCTCGCTCCATCGAAAATTTGGTGACCCTTTCATCATGTCCAATATATGACGAGTCTTCTCAGCAAAGTCGGGAACAAAACACCTGAGAAAGTTCACCTTTCCAAAGAAATAATGAATGACAGTCTTGCTTATAGGCAAAGTGAGACTCTGAATAGCCTTAACTCTTTCGGTATCTATCTTCGTTCCTTCTTTGCTAACAACATGCCCTAGCAACTTTCCTTCTGTGACTCCAAAGACGAGCTTTTTCGGGTTTAGGGAAATTCCATGCTCTCGGCATCTGGCCAATACTTGCTCCAGGTGATCACAATGATCACTTCGTTGTTTAGAGAACACGGCTTAAGTCATCTAGATAAACCACAATGACCTTCCCTATCATACCTTTGAATGCAAGGTCCATGGCCCGCTGAAAAGTGGCGCCAACATTGGTTAGGCCGAAAGGCATCTTACTATAGGCAAACGTACCCCAGGGAGTAGTGAATGTTGTTTTAAATTGATCTTCAGGCGAGACTTCAATCTGATTCAGACGAAAAACCATCAAGCATGGACAAGCATTTCGATCCAGCCATTCGTACAGAACTTGATCCATTATAGGAAGTGGGTAGTTGTCTTTTAAGGAAGCCTGGTTCAAGTTTCGAAAATCTACGCATATGCGTATTTCACCTTTTTTCTTGCGCACTGGCATAATGTTTGCTACCCAAGTACTATGATGGATAGGAAAAATGATTCTCGCATCCACCATTTTCTCGAATTTCAGCTTGGATAGTACCTGAGATCTTAGGATTATAATGTCTCCGCTTCGACGAAAGGCTTTGACGTCCTCTTTCAACGGGATGTCATGCTGGACGTCCTTTGGCTTAAAAGACTTTAGATCGACATAGGACCATGCCAATACATCCATGTATTTCTTCAGCAGTTTGACAAACTTCCGCTTCTCTTCAGGCGTGTAACATTTTCCAATGTTCACGAATTGTGGGTGTTCTACCGAACCTAAATTAACCGGTTCGGTTTCTGGGGATGAGCTAGCATCATCTCGCTTTTTCTTTTTTACAAAACGGTCATGCCTGTCGAACAACCGCTCCAGAGAAACCAGGCCCTTTAGAATTTTATTTCCTTTGAGTGACATATGTCATCGCTCCTTGATTCATCCTTTTGATCGGTGGATCGATTCGCGGCACATGGAAGTGGATCCTTCAAAGTGAAGCTCCTTGAAATTTTCCGCCTTTTATGTAAAGGCAATGAGTTGATTGTCATCGTTGAATACTTGCCAATGCCGAGAATTTATCCGCACGCTTGGGTAGAAAACCACCTCAATGGTGTATTTGTCTGCATTTTCAAACCTAGGTGAGGGAGCATGAGGGATCTTTCAAAAATGACCAATGAATCATCCATGTCATTCGAGCTCTTGGAATGGATTCTATTGAAAAAGCGTCAAATTCCTCGATGTTGTCCCACACCGCATTACGGTAGTGCCTGAGCCTCTCATTCTTCACTTGATATATTCTCTTAACTTGATTTACGACTAGCTTTGCATCACCTTGCACTTTCAGATTTTTTATCCCTCTCTCTCTTGCGGCTCCGCATGCCGAGTAATGTAGATTCATACTCAAAGAGTTGTTATTTGTGTTGAAAAACTACAACTTAAAAGAGAGAGGAATAATTTCTTCCTCGGGAGATATTAGCACGGCTCCGGCACCACATCCACTGGTTGCGCAGCTACCATCAAACTGCAAGGTCCAGACCTTGTTAAGATCTTCTTCTTGGACGAGAACAACCATTTTGTCAGACTCGGTAGACAAGAAATAGTTCCCCATTCCTGATGATTCGAAAAGAATTTGAGCTTTGGGGTCCTCAGAGTTAGTAACCAAGTACTTCTTTTGTGATTCTGGCTCCAAAGTCTGCATTACACCTTTGACGGGGATCCTAGCCTTAGACCAGTCCATATGAATCTCCCCACCAACTTCGCTGCAAAAACTTCTTCCCAGCAAAATTCCGTAGGCTGCTGGAATGTCGGCAACGAGGACAGTCATCTTTACTCTCTTCTCTAGAACGCCGCAAATGCAAACTACGCGTCTTTGATTTGACCAATCAACGGCACCTGCTTGGTTTCCAAGGAATAACATCTGCCAAAAGACTTGGTAAGGGTGAGGCCCAAAGCATGGGCGACTTTTGCCGGCATGACGTTATCAGAAGCTCCAAAATCAATTATGCAGTTACTTAACTTGTGGCCATTGATTAGGAGGGAGAGATAGAAAGGTTCTATCTTGCCTGATGCAGATGTTGAGGCAACATTTATGCGGGATGCAGGAGGAGTGGAAAGGATTCCTTTTGGGGAAACCTGAGGAGATATGACAGCTTGACTTTGAATATACTTGGTCAATCTTACAAGTTGTTCAGGATTTGACTGAAGATACTCGGCTTCAGACATTTGGATCTTGGTCTTTTTAGCATGGTCAATTATGTCAAATGCGGCCAAGGGTTGCGTTGGTGAAGGAATGAGTCCCTCACTTCGCGATGGTAGAGTAGGATTACTGGTCTTGATAGGAATATGAGAGGGTTGTTTTGGAGGAGAGATGGGGGAAAAGATTTCCTTGAAAAGACTTAACAGGGAGTTGAGTAGGAAGAGGATTACCTCTTTTAGCAATGGTTGGAGGGATGCTTGACACGACCTTCTCCTTTCGCACATGGGCAGCGACCTCCGCTTCTTTTCCTGCATGAGTGGGTAAAAACAGCAGATGACCTCATGCCTTGCATATCCCCTGGTACCTTCTTCATCGTCGGATTCCTCCTCATCAAATTCCATATACCCGATAGTAGAGTCGCCAGTCGGCTCACCGACATCTTGATCATCTTCGCCTTGAGACGAAGGTTCTTCGTAATCTTGTTCCTCTTCTTCAATTTCAGCTAAGGCGTTGACCGGAGGAGCCTCAAGTGCCAACCGTGGAGCAGTTGCGGGTAAGCGCGGCCTTTGTGGAACATTGTTGGAAACGAAATTCCTCCGTGGAATATCCCGGTATGAGGAACGGGGGAAGCTTGGGCCAACTGCTTCTTCAATGCAAGCAAGTCATTCGCCATCTTTTGAAATGCCGGATCGATTTAAGTGGTGGAGAAGGACCCAAGATTTAGGCTTGGATGATTCCCTTTTCAATTCGCCAGATATTATCAAATTATCTTCAATTCGGATGGCAGCGGCCTGGGTGAGAATCAAGGTAGCCACTTGCTCTTGCAGGAGCAAGAAACTTACTTTCGAGCTCATAGCGTTCACGAAGAAACACTTCTGATTTTCCAGTGTTGGAAGCATGGCAACAGGGACACGGTTGATTAATGCATTGAACCTGGTGATAAAATCACGCATGGTCTCATTGGCCTCCTTCTTCAGGTGAGTGATCTGTGATAATAGTGCAAACGCATCTTCCGAAGGCTTGTATCTATCTTCGAAAGCATCCCGCAAGGTGGCCCAACTAGTAATAGATCCGGCCGGCAAATCTTTGAAACAATTTCACATTGCGCAGGCCCTTGTAGAGTTTCGAGAAAAAGGTGAACCGACACATCTTCATGAGTTACATCCAGGATACTGCATGACATGATGAATGCAGATATGTGCGAATCCGTGCTTTGGTTCCCGCTCCCGTCAAATTTGGGAAAATTCTTTCAGTTTCCATGTGGGAGCGCGTGAACAAGATGCGGCAAAGTCAGGGGACCCATAGCATTTCCCCATGGTACGCTTATCCGGGACAGTTGGAAAAAGAACACGAGCTGGGAACACAGTTCCACTGAGCAACAAGGCACTACAAAGGGATGTGGAGGCTCCTTGTGAAAGATGTTTCCTTCGCGGAGGTGAGGCGCTTCTGGTTGACCGATCAGCTGAACTTAGTGATGAAAAGCGCGTCGGTGTTACACTGAAATTGTGCCTTTGAAGCAGATCGAAAGTAGGATCGACTTCTCCACGAGCTCTCCTGTTAAGCGTAAATGGTTCACCCGCCAGCATACCTTCCAGATCCGTGATGTTGTGGCGCAGATTTAAGAACTCTTTTTGGTTGTACCTACTAATTTTCTGGTTTTTCTGACAAAAACCAGCAGCATGTACTTTTCTAAATATTTAAAAATTATCCTCTTCTGAAAACCGATTGCGGTTAATGACAAATAACAACGAGGATAAAATGATAGTGAAGATTAGTAAGCTGTTTTTCGGATCTAAAGTTGACTTTTTGCAAGGGTTTCAAACTTTTGGTAAAGCGTCGAAACTCGATCTACAAAAATCACGGATTTGTATAAAAACTCAGCGAACTAAAGGTCTCCAACTAGGCCAGATCTATGGATCTCAGAAGAAAATTTTTGATTTGGAGCACTTTTGCAAAAGTTTTGGATTTTTAACAAAAAGTTAAAGTTTGCAAACAGGTAGTGATTTTTCAGATTTTTTCTGATTTTCTATCCTACCACCATCATAGATCGGATAGATCTGTTCGATCCCCAGAGAGTCGCAAAAATCATGCTGGTCCGAAAATCGCCGCTTGGGCGATTTATGGATAGACGAGCCAACAGTGTGCGGGCGTAGCCCCTCTTTGAGTCGCCAAAGTGGCCGGTTTATTGCTATTCTACCAAGAGGTAGGAATCATGCAAGTCTCACAATATTCGCGCCTTCGGGAGTTGGGATCTCGTCCCAAGAGAGGTGTTTCCGACTACGGAAAGAAAGGAATGAAAGAGAGGATGAAGAAAAGAGCAGTCTCGAAGGAGGAAAAGAAATGAATTCTAAAGCGAGAAAGGTTAGAAGGTTTATGTTTTGGGATTGGTAGTAAACAGAGCCAAACCTACTTGCATAAACGAACAAAGCAATACCGATGAATAAATGACAATAAAAGTAGTAGATCCACAGAATAAACACACAGATCCGCGTAAGAAAGATCGATGCATATGACACATGTATTCAAAGCACAAAGTCTAAATATTGTATTAATATTTCTTCTCACATAAAAAAGCTCAAAGTCTTTTCTCCTCACTTCTATTTTTCATCCGAAAGACATCCACCGCTCTAATACAACAAGTATTTGAGTATTTATAGAAGAAGGAGAAGAAGGAAGGCAAAAAGGAACCAACCACCTATTTACATAAAATATACAAAATATCTCAAAGTCATGTTGACTTTTGACACTTGATGGATGACATCATCCCATGGTGCAACATGGATGATGTCATCATTCAGTGCCAACATACTTTAGACATTTACAAAAAGAAAGTTGAAGAAGAGAGAAATTATTCAATGTCGTCATCCCGCGGTGAAGGGGGATAAATCGGCGCCGAAGGGCGCATGGCGCATGGATCTTTGCAGAGTGCATTCTTCGTTGCTGTAATCACAAGTGCGCGTGCTGTGCCATTTGTATGCATTTTATAAAGGGCGCACGGATTTTTCATGTTACAGGAGAAGGATGCACCCATGGCGCATATAATCTTCATGTTGTATGGAACTTGGTGCGCGCAGGCGCATATAAGGTTTGTGTAACATATGCTTTTATGCGCTAAAGGGAACTTGGCGCGGCACATGGAAGGTTTGCATGACACAATGTTGTTGCAATGATGGATGCGCTCGCGCCGTTTTACAATTTTACACTTCGCATGGATAATTTCCATGTTGCGAGACATGTAGGTGCGCCAAAGGGCACAGGTTTTAACGATGCAACAGATGAGTTTGGTGCGCCATGAGGGGGCGCGAGGAAAGCATTTGCAACAAACTAAGGAAGTGCGCCTTGAGGGCGCAGCTTTTCATGATGTAGCAGGCAGGGAATATGCGCCATTGGCGCGGCTGTTATTCATGTAGTGAGGGTGCGCCAATGCGCCAAAGGAGAAGAAAAATACAGTTTCTTTTTAAGCTTTGATTCTCCTCAGAGGGGTTTTACATATGGTTTAGCTCCTTCTGCAGGGTCGTTTGGGGTGATGAAGGGGTTTAAACAAAGGGTTTCAAACCATCATTTCAGGACAGAGTTTCCTCTACCAATGATTTGGAAAGAGGGGAAGAACAAGTGGAAGAATGGGAAAGACAAAGAAGGGGGAAGTTCACGATTTCAGTCTTTCCAATCCAGATCCAGACCAACAAGCAAACAAAGAACCAAAGTGCAAAACATACAAAAGAAATGAGGACCTCTTACCCGGATATAACGAAGAAATGTGCAAACGGGTCCACAAAGCGATTGAAAATGACAGGCGGAGTGCGGCTGGCAGTGCGAAGAAAATCACATGATTGTGTCGGATGATAATGACAGTGCAGACGCGCCTATTTATAGGCGAGGTAGCAATAAATGCGCCACCAACTTCTCAAGTGGCGCACCAAAAGAGTCGTCGACACAAGAAAACATGCGCCCTTTGGCGCACCAAAACATTTGCCAACACAGAAAATATGCGCGCCTTTGGCGCACCGAAAGTGGTGTCGACAGAGGAATATGTTCGCCCTTGGCGCAACAAATGTTCTGTTGATAGGAAGGCGTAAGTGCCTTGGCGCATGCAAGGAAGAATCAACATAGTGAGGTGCACCAAAACACCTGTTGACACGAGAAAGCATGCGCCAAAGGATTTAAAGGGGGCGCATCAAAAGTTTATGTTGCATAGTCATTATGTGCGCCCGACCAAAAAAAGACCAAAAAGGCTAAGTTCGGAAAACTAGATTTCCCGGAAAGGGATTTTGCAACGTTCCGAACGCAAGGAATCCCTGACGAGGGATCGGAACAAAATTTTGGTAGGGTTATCTATAAAATTGCCCTTGTCAATTTTACGGGATAACACTCCTACCATCCGGATCTCTAGCCATATCTCGAATCAACATAGCCACATAATGAAATATCCGAACCTCCATATCATATGCATGCTAAATGTCCCTCTCAAATACCCGAGTATCCATTGAACTACTTTCCAATGATTTTTACCCGGATTGGCCATAAATCTACTCACCACTCCCACTTCCTTTACAATGTCCGGTCCAGTACAAACCATAGCATACATGAGACTCCCAACTGCTGAAGCATATGGTAATCATGTCATGGATTTGACCTCCTCATGTGATGATGGACACTGATCTTTGCTTAATTTGAAATGTCATGTCATGGGTGTACTTATATGTTTTGAATCTTGTATATTAAACATTTCCAACACCTTATTAATATAAGCCTCATGAGACAAATAAAATGTCTTGTTCTTCTTGTCTCATGTGTATTTGCATTCCAAGAATTTTTTTGCAGCTCCTAAATTCTTTATAGCAAATGTATGAGGTAGCTTTCCATTAAGCCTACCAATGTCCTACATACTAGATCATGTAATAAACATACCATCCACATACAAAGAACAAAATAATATAGCTCCCATTTCAAATCTTCTTGAACTAAACACAATTGTTAGATTCACATCTCAAGTAACCATGCTCATGCATAAAACTCACAAACCTCATGTACCATTTCCTCGGAGCTTGCTTGAGCCCATATAGGATATTTTTCAACCTACAAACTAATTTCTCCTTACTCTTGACTTCATACCCAAATGGCTACTTTGCATATAAATATTTTCATCCAAATCACCATGAAGGAAAGTCATCTTCACATCTAGTTTCTCTAAATGCAAATCATGTACTGCAACTAAACTCAATACAATACGTATAGAAGTCATTTTAACAACAGGAGAAAATATTTCACCAAAGTCAATACATGTTTTCTATGCAAATCCCTTTACTACAAGCCTTTCCTTGTACCTTTTATGTCCACCCTCTTCTTCCTTGATCTTGTAAACCCACTTGTTTTGTAATGTCCTCTTACCTGCTAACAACTTAACCAAATCCCAAGTCTAGTTTTATTCCAAGGAGTCCATCTCCTCATCCATGCCATGCTCCCACTACATGTGGGTCTTATCCTACATTGCTTCTTTAAAAAAATTTGGTTCACCATTATCAGTCAATAATAGATAAAATAGAGAAGGTGTAAATATTTCTGGAGGTTTACTTATTCTTTGAGACCTTCTCACAGAAGTTTGGGGTACCGAAGGCTCATTTTGTACCTCATATATGTTTATATCCAAATCTGATAGTGACTAACGCTGGTCACCTGTAACCGACGCGTCGGTTCGCTAACTAATGTCGGTTCAGCTCTTCTATAACCGATACTCGATTTTGTTGACCGATGTTGGTGTGGGTCAACCGACATCGGTTATTGTGTAACCCTATCAGTATTACTTTTAAATCTAAGAGTTCATTTTCATTCACAAACTTCTCAACTAGTTCGTCTTTGGGTACCAAAATTTGATCCCTATACATTCTCTTTTCATTCCATTCAATATCACGACTCCTAATAATTTTAGAATTCTCTAAATCTCAAAACAGAATCCAAAATCACCAGATCCATAACCAATGAAAGTGCATCTCTTGGATTTTGCATCCAACTTTTCCTATTTTCCTTATCAATATGCACAAAAGCTTCTAAACCAAAAACTTTAAGAAAAGAAAGATCTACCTATTTTTCGGTCTAAGCTTCCTCTGGTATTGCTCTATCTAATTAACTTGAAGGCTAGGTTAATCAAATAAACCGTTGTATCAACTCGCTTACGTCTAAAATTACAAGGGCAATCCAAAATGTATCCTCATACTTCTAGCATGTTCCATGATTGTCCTATTCATTTTTTTACAACACCATTATCCTGTGGTGTTCTTAGAATCGTCCTTTCTCTACGTATTCCATTCAAAGAACAATAATCATTGAAATCCTTGCTACATTATTCACCACAATTGTCAGATCTAAGTCACTTTAACTTTGAATTTGATTCATTCTCAACAAGGGCTTTCGATCTCTTAAAAGTCTCAAAAACATCATATTTATGTTTAATACAATAAACCCATACATTTCTTGTAGCATCATCAATGAAAGTAACATAATATTGGGATCCTCCATGAGAAGCTACCTGAGTTGTTCCCTACACATATGAGTTTACAAGATCCTATTTTTGTTTCTTCTTAGTTGCCCCAACTTTGAGAAATCTCACTCTATTTTTCTTTCCAAAGACACAATGCTCACAGAAATCAAGATCTAAATCTTTCAAATATGATAACTTACCCTTAACCTTTAAGATCCACATTTCTTTTTGACTCATATGGCCCAACCGATTATGCCACATGCATGCATCTGAATCTAAAGTAGATAATGTAGAAAAGGAATCAGTAACACATGTAGATAAATATAGCGTTCATACCTTCTTACCTCTTGCCACAACAAAATCACCCTTGGTGACTTTCCAAGAGTGTGATGTGAATGTAACCATGAAACCAACTTCACCTATTTTCCCTACATAAATAATATTCCTCCTAAGGCTTGGCACATGCCTCACATCTTTCAATACCCATGTATTTCCATTTTATAATTTTAGATGAACTTCCCCTTTTGCAAGGATCATCATCACCCAAATAAACATGCCTAAAATTACCCTCGGATATAATTTCTGAAATAACCCTTATTAGGGGTTGCATGGAAAGAAACTATTGAATATAAAACTCGTGATTCTATTCTATTATCCAAATAAATAATAAGGGTATCTTGCATTACCTCTCTCTACAAAATTTGCTTCTTTATTTGCCTTTTTACCTTTTTTCGGGTGTTGGTTCTCTTTATCCTTTGACCAAAAATATTTCTTGGCATGTCCTTTCTTTCCACATTTCCAACAATCAATTCTCTTATGGATTTAGATCTGATATCCCTTGACTTTGATTTCCCATTACTCTTACTCTTGGATCTCTCCTTTTGCCTGCCCCTTCTTTCTACATTCAAAGCATTCTTAGATGATGATTCCTTTGTACTTTTCATACGGATTTCTTCATTCAAGATTATACTAACCACATCATCAAACTTCAAAATATTATTATCGATGTTGTATTACTAACAACTATTACCAAGTTATCCCAACTATGAGGAAAAGAACATAAGAATAAAATTTCTTTCACTTCATTATCAAACGGAATATCAACCGATTTTAACTGATTTACAATAGATCGAAAACCATTCAAATGACTAAATACAGATCCACCTTCATGCATCTTAGAACTAAATAGTTTCTTCATCAAATAAACTTTATTTGAAGCACTAGGTTTTTCATATAAATTAGCAAGAGATTTCATTAACTCTATTGTAGATGTCACTTCTGTAATATTGGAAGCCACGGATGTTGTCAGGCTCAATCTTATAGATCCCAAAGCCTTTCTGTCAAGAATCTTCCATTCTTCATCAGTCATCTTCGTAGGTCTAGAATTTTCATCCAACGATAAGTACAAATCTCTTTGATATAGATAATTCTCAATCTGCATCTTCCATAATTGATAATTTCGGCCATCAAACTTCTCTACCTTGTATTTATTTTCTTTTGCCATTGTTTTAGTTCCCACTCAATCAGAAAACCCTCTATGAGTAAATATGTCAACACACAAAACCCTCAAACAAAGCTCTGATACCAATTGTTGGGGTTGGCACACCGGTTGTACAAATAATATATCAAATCTAAGCATACATGCAAATAAAAACGGATATTCTACAGAAGAAATATACAAAACAAGAGATATAAATCAACACCAGATTTAATGTGGTTCACCTAGTGTGGGCTACATCCACCAAGAAACAAGTCAATATATTATCCAAAGCTTTCACAAGATATATAATAAAGATTTACAATCTTCCACACCTCTTAGATGTACAATACTTTCTTTCTCTTAAGTTTTTGCTTCTTCTCTAAGAATTCTCTCTCTCACAATTATTTTCATAGTAATCATAAAAAAATTCAATTTTTATTCCTTCCAAACACTATCTTTCATGCTTATATAGGTGTATACAAACTTAGGGCACTTAGCCATGCAATTACAATTAATAGATATGCTTTTATGCTAAAATTAGATCTAATTCCCGAGAGTTAATTAAAACACTCATACACAAGTAATCGACGTCGGTTAGCCCTAACTAATGACAGTTCCTCCTTGCTTGACCGATGTCGGTCCCTCCATAACCAATGTCGGTTACTATATTTTCCTGTAAGTTTCCTATTGCATGCTAATCTGAAGTAATTGAGCTCCACAACTCAACAATCTTCATCTTGTTTGGTCCTCATGTAAGGAACTAACCTTTGTACCTTTTTTATGCATCCTAAACCACATCATCATGCTCAAGAAACCTCTACATACTTTTACATATATAATTCAACTCACGCTTCTTCCATCTAGCTCCATACTTCATGACTAGGCCATGACTAGGCTTCTCAAACACCTGAATACTCTTCAAATCTGACCTTGACAACCTAAGTTGTCTTCAAATTATATCTCTTTGTCCTCAAGAACCTCTGACATCAATGACTCATCATGCTTGACCTCAAAACTCTCCACATCATCCTTTTGCATCAATAGGGCACAATCTCCATTTTGACATCAATGACAACAACATGCTAACAACCTCTTCATGACACCAATCATGCACAACATCACCTTGACATCAATGACAACATTTTAATAGATGGAAATCTTGTAGAACACATACTTCAGCTTAATAATATAAAATAGGATGTGAAAATAAGTATTATTTTATCTTTATTTTTAACTATTCTAAAGAAAGTCCCAAGACTTGTCCCCAAAAAGATTTACCAAAACAAGATGTAGCTTCAAAATTTACTAACAATCTTATGAGGTAGTCTAAAACATGTTTTATCCAAAACACTATTGATAATTCGATGATGTTGGCTAAAATATATTTTATATAATACACTATCAATAAGGATAATAACGTCAAATACAAGATGTTTACATGGAGGAGGAAGAGGAAGGGAAAGGAGGCTATTGGAAGACACTTTGATATGGGAATATTACGAGTAACACTATTGCTTGATTGTTGTTTATAGTTTGAATAATGTTATTATGAGAAAACCTAGTTTAGAAATATGGTAATCATTATTATCGTATCGGTAAGGGATGATTACGAGAATTATGATTACTTGAGGTTTACTCTTTGTTTGATTAAGTTTTGGGGTGATTGAAGGTTCTTTGAAGGGATCTTTTGATGGTGTGTTGTAAGTAGGAATGATAATACTTGAGAGATGTGTACTTTGAACTAAGTGGTGACTTGTATTAGGGATGGATATCATATACAATGGTTCACACATGATAAGTACATAAGGGGGTATTGGGATTGACTTGAGATAGGATCAATATCTTCCCTCATGATTGTTAAATTGATAAGATTATTTCATGCCATGGATTTACCCACATGATGATGGATATTTCATGTCCTTGTACTTTTTCAAATATCAAGGATATGGGTGGAATTCCCTAGGATATCCTAAGTATTTGATCAAATCATAATCATTAATGATATGATTTTTTAGGATGTATATTATTCCTACCTTGTTATTAAGTCGACCAATTGATTGGGTGGTTGTGATACATATGGAATTTATATCTTGCATTTAAAATCTTAGTTGTAGCTACCAGTTTGATCATGATGCTAGCATATATTTCAGCTTGTAATAAATATAGTTGCAATGGACTTGTTTTCTTACTCCATATGGAAGAAAAGAAATGTGGGACAGTGGTTTCCTCATTTGTTTTGAATAAATAATTATGTTTTATAGTAGGTTGCAAATAAAACTACTTTAATGGATTGGATTGGTCTATTGAACCTATGGTTATAAGGTTCATTCATTCTCTAATTCTAATTTGCTGAGAATGTATCTTCTTCTTTAAATCAAAGCCCGATGTTGACTGAAAATTAAAAAAATTCTTTCCAAATTCAGTTTGACCATAAAGAATTTCATCTATTGTTGTAGGTATCAAATTTTGTTGATCTTATTTTGGACCATTCCTTGTTGTTATGTTGTTTGTTGATAGTATTTCGATTCGTTTAAAGAGTGTAGAAAATTATGACTTATTTGACTTGAAAAAATTTGTGCAATTTGGTTAACCTCCTCGGAATGGATATTATTCCAATGTTTATGTTTTGTTATACATTCGAGGAACTATTGATGCAATTTTAAAATTGAATTTTCTTACACTTTGTGTTAAGATACATATGTTCATAATGAACTAATTGGGTTTTAAGTTGAACTTGAGATAGAATGAAAACTAATCTATATTTTCAATTAAAAATTTATGTTTTAATCCTTTGATGGAGAAAGAATTTGGAATATAATCTAGCGAGATAAGATTTTTTTATGATAAATCGATTGATTAAGGGTTGTAAATTAGGTTATCAATTATAAGTAAGAGACTAAGACTAGTAAGAACTAATATCTTGTAAAAGTCTTGATGACACATCAAGATGATGCTTAAAATAAGTGGGGAAAGATGTCACATCCCATTTTGGGAAACCCAAATTTAACGTTTGTGCAACCCGTCAATATGCTTGATTTTATTAGTAAAGGTGATATCGAGTAATTAACCAATTAAAGATTTGTGTATGCTTTTTTAATAAAGTTTGATTAACCACCAAGAGTCTTAACTCACACCAACATCATATATTAAATTATTGTAACATTATTTATCGTGGCATTATGCTCTTGAGCAATATGAAGGTGTATAGTACATACTAGTGTATGTTGCAAACCTTGAAGGTCTCACCTACTTGTTATTGAAATAATATGTTATTGAATGTATTGACTATGATAACCTCGTTATCAAAGAGACCTTGCACTTGTAAATATTCATATTACCTTTTAGCAGCTACGTTCTTAGAAGAGTTATCTTTGGATGCAAGGAATTATTGTGCGAGATGATAAATGATTTTGTCGTTAATATTTTATATTTACGTGTATGATATATACATGTGTGCATCTTATGCTTCTAACATTGACACTAACTAATAGTTAGATTTCCTTAGCATTTAATAAGGCAATAAGGTAAATTGTTATAGTGTGCATAATTTGTTTATCATGTTTTGGATCTCTGAGAATGATAAACGATCAACATAATAGTTAGCATTGTTGTTGACCTTGCATGATGGTATGTGAACATCTATATTTTTGGGTTATGGCACAATATTATGTATACTATTGTTCGACATCATCAATAAGATTGACTTGTCAAAATATGTATGACTGTTGTAACTTTGAAAGTTAGTATGATTCATTTGACTTAGATTTTGGGTATTTAGCATTGATATATAAGGGTGTGTGATCCTTGGTTTTATTTTAATGTTATGATTATTTAATAATCATTGGATTGGGATATCAATTAAGGATTTATCTTGGCTTTAAAATAATATTATTGATTAGTTTCCTTGGTAGCATTATGAAAGGAATTATCGTTATTGATTTTTGAAAAGGTGTGATGGTTGAGACTTGCATAAGAAAGTATGTTTTAAGAACCATGATTGGGTGTTTGAAATGGAAATTTAGGATTTAAAATCAACTATCTCCCATGCCACTCGTGCATACCACTGATCTCTTCCTAGTATATCCCTGGATCACCCCTAACTATTTGCATTACCTTATCAAGTATGTATTCTCCATAATGTGAGCTCAACTCCCAATCATAAAGTGGTCCACCTCCATTGTAACTAACTTTGTGTCATATTTCATCCATCTATACCACCTATACGGTCTCCATGTAATTATGCATAACTATAGATCATCAATGACACGTCTATAAAATGTCATATCACTTCGGTGATTCTGTTACTAGTACCTACTATCTCCCATCCAAAAGCCGATGGCTCATCCGGATGCTTATCTCTCAAAATCCTCGGTGGTCAGCTCACGACAATATGATCCCATGACCAAATTTGTAGTAAGGTAGTTTAACCAAGGCTCTTTTGACCTTTGTATACTATCAAATGTAATTATCTATCTAAGTGAGCTAGAATGCATGCCCTCATGCAAAAGCGTCACCAAATCCATCAATTCGATACTATACTGATCAATCCAAAATGGAAATGATTTCCAATCTTATCAAGATGCGGTAGCCGCTAATAAGATCCATTAGGTATATAGGTAGTCTAGCCACAGTGTCATCCTAGGTATGTACACTTATATAAATGAACTTTCATACCCTCCTTATAAATATCCTCCGATCGAACAATAACCATATGTGGGCTTGGATCCATGTTGCACTAGCATCCCACTGTACCATTCTACCATGTATCGGTACTCGTAAAATATAATATACATCCTCCAGTGTGACTATCATCTCCCCTGTTGGTAATTTGAATGTTTGACTCTCATTGTGCCATCGCTCAATAGTGTAGTCGATAAACACTAATCCAACCTGATGTTTGGAAGTTGAACCACATATGACGGGCATGTCACCTCTAACAAAGAAATTAATCCTCTCTCTCTCTCTCTAAATCATGCATCTCTCGAATGACCAAAGCCATCCATGACACTCCCACACATGTTCAGAAACAAAAACCACATTGTTAACACCCTTACAAACACCCTTTTCTTTTATTGTATCCCCTAACTTTATTTTATGTCTTCTACATCACCCTAGTGCACATATATTAATGTTAGTGTGTATACCCTAACACTAGTGCATGTTATGCTTCTTAAGTGGACACATTTTTCTGAAAAATAAAAAACTTCAACTTGTATGAGTTTTTGAAATAGTTACACTCAAAATTGGAAGATGTTGTAGAAATATGAATCGTAGCATTTTGAGTCTAGTTTCTAAGCTACTAAATTTTATTGAAAACGGATAAGTTTAAGTGGGTCAAACAACTAAAATACCAACAAGGTGCTCTGTTTTTGTTAAAAAACATAATAGAGTGACTTTCGTGCCCCCACCATTTTTTGAGCACCATTGAGTATTTTTGAAAACCCTTTGGTAGAAAGATAGCTAGGAGCATCTAGTTTGTGTTAGAATTTTTTTAGATTTTTTTAACGAGTATTTTTTTATTTATGATTTTTCTAGTACAAAATTTTATGTTTTGAAAAATAACGGAGCTCGACCGTGCCCCCCCTAACTACCTCAAAAATATCAAAAATTAGATTTTTTTTTGAATATGTATAGAATTATGCCTAGTTTGTGCTAGTATAATTTTTTTCAATTTCGATGACCCAAAAAAAGATACATGATGAAAGATAGACATATTTAAACTTCAAAAAATAGCTATAAAAAGGCATAGTTAGAAAATAAATAATATGGAAACCTTATATTAGTTAGAAAATTTGAAAAATTATATTTTTAGAAAGAAGAAACTCTGCTCTACGTCGTGGTATAATTTTTTTAAATGGATCGATTGTTTTATTTTGATTTATCATAGAGGAAGTGGCATTTTTACATTTTCCTGCAAAAACACGTTGTTTGTTGTGTTTGTGTAGGTCCATGCCTCAGGGTTGGGGATCCAAACCGGATCCCAAGCCTTGAGGCATGGCTTGGAAAAAGAGAAAACACAAAATGCACACGTTATATGTTATAATGTTATGTACTATAACACATACGTTATGTATAGTATGAACATTGTATATGCTTTTGACATGCTTCTATTTACAAAAATAAATGTTTAAGTATAAGTTTTTCATTTATTATTATTTATTTTTTATTTTATTATTATTTATATTTTATTATTTCTTATACTTTAAATTTATTTATGTAAATATAAGAAATTAGGGTCACTCTGCACCTTATGGAACTAGTCTCACAGACTCCATTAGTCACGGTTTAGGAGATAGTTTTTTATAGTATAATCTGGTCAGTACATAGGTAATTTTAGGCTTTCACATTCAACCTAAATCTTTTAGCATTTAAATTCTACAATCGAAACCCTAAACCCTAAACCTTAAACCCTAAACTCGAGGCCCTAAACCTAAACCCTAAACCCTAAACCATGATCCCTAAACCCTAAAACCTAAACCATAAACCTTAAACCCTAAATCTTAAGCCCTAAACCCTAATCCTTAAATATTCAACCCTTACCCATGAGCCCTAAACCCTAAACCTTGAGCCTTAAGCCCTAAACCCTAAACCCTAAACCCTAAACCATGAACCATGAGCCTTAAATGTTAAACCCTAAACCCTAAACCCTAAACCCTAAACCCTAAACCCTAAACCCTAAACCCTAAACCCTAAACCCTAAACATTAAATCCTAAACCCTAAACCCTGAGCCCTAAACCTAAACCATAAGCCCTAAATCCTAAACACTAAACCCTAAACCCGAACTCTATGACCTAAACCCTTAACCCTCAACCATGAGACCTAAACCTAAACTATAAACCTAAACCCTAAAACCAAAGTAATAAATCCTAAACCCTAAAACCTAAACCCTAAACCCTAAACCCTAAACCCTAAACCCTAAACCCTAAGACCCTAAACCCGAGCCCTAAGCCCTAAACCCTAAACACTAAATCCAGAGCCCCGAGCTCTAACCCCTAAACCTTAAACCAGTAACTCTAAACCCCGAACCTTAAGCCATAAACCATGAACCATGAACCCTAAACCCTAAACCCTAATCCCTAAACCATAAACCCTAAACCTTAAGCCTTGAACCCTACACCCTAATCCTTGAGCCCTAAACCCTAAACCTTAAACCTTAAACCCTGAGCCCTAAACCCTAAATCTAGAGCCCTGAGCTCTAACCCCTAAACCTTAAACCCATAACTAACCCCTAAACCTTAAACTTGTAACTCTAAACCCCGAACCCTAAGCCGTAAACCCTAAACCATGCACCCTAACCCCTAAACCTAAGCCTAAGCCCCAGAGCCCTAAACCATAAACCCTAAACCTTAAGCCCTAAATGTTAAATCCTAAAGGTCCCCCTAAACCCTAAACCCTAAAAACTAAATCATAAACCCTAAACCCTAAACCCCTAAACCCTAAACCTAAACCCTAAACCTAAACCCTAAACCCTAAACCCTAAACCCTAACCCTAAACCCTAAACCCTAAACCCTAAACCCTAAACCCTAAACCTAAACCCTAAACCCTAAACCTAAACCCTAACCCTAAACCCTTAACCCTGAGACCTAAAACCTAAATTATAAACCCTAAACCCTAAAACAAAAATAATAAACCTTAAACTTGAACACTAAACCCTAAACCCTAAACCCTAAACCCTAAACCCTAAACCTTGAACCCTGAGCCCTAAGCCCTAAGCCGTAAACCCTAAACACTAAATCTAGAACCCTAAGCTCTAACCCCTAAACCTCATATATTTCTAGTAGGTCTCATGAGTGAGTTCATTTTTTGAATATCTTAGGACCATATTTCCTAGTCTTGTGCCTAGAACCATCATTAAGTCTACTTTTACAACTACCTTGTTTATGAGAGGTGGGAATTTCCCTCCTTCAAAATATCAACAGATGAAAGACATCAAATTTTGATGAATCTCTTTGAATTTTGTTCCTACGAAGTCGATGAACCCTTTTTAGTTGAATACTCTCTATCAATACTAATAAGAATGGGTAAGACACAAAACATTACAGTGAGTGAAATAGTTTCACATGCAATGGGAATTTCCCTCCTTTAAAATATCAGTAGATGAAAGGCATCAAATTGTGATGACTCCCTTGAATGTTCTGCCTACGAAGTAGATGAACCCTTTTTAGTTGAATACTCTTTGTCAATACTTATAAGAATGGGTAAGACATAGAACATTATATGACTGAATGGGTGAGCCTAATCCATGAGCCTTAAATCCTAAACCCTAAACCCTAACCCCTAACCCCTAAACCTTAAACCTTGAGCCTTAAACCCTAAACCCTAAACCCTTTTCCCTAAACCCTGAACCCTGACCTTTAAACCTTAAACCCTAACTCCTAAACCCTAAACCCTAAACCCTAAATCCTCAACCCTAAACCTTAAACCCGAGCCCTAAACCCTAAACCCTAAACCCTAAACCATAAACCCTAACCCTAAACCCTAAACCCTAAACCCTAAACCCTAAACCCTAAACCCTAAAACCTAAACCCCTAAACCCTAAACCCTAAAACCCTAAACCCTAAACCCTAAACCCTAAGCCCTAAACCTAAACCCTAAGCCCTAAGCCCTAAAGCCCTAACCCAAAACCCTAAACCTAAACCTCAACCCTAAACCCTAAAAAACCTAAACCCTAAACCCTAAACCCTAAACCCTAAACCCTAAACCAAAAACCCTAAACCCTAAAACCTAAACCCTAAACCCTAAACCCTAAACCCTAAACCCTAAAAACTTAAACCCTAAACCCTAAACCCTAAACCTAAACCCTAAACCCTAAACCCTAAACCCTGAACCTTAAACCCTAAACCTAAACCCTAAACCATAAACCCTAAACCCTAAACCTAAACCCTAAACCTAAACCCTAAACCCTAAACCATGAACCCTAAGCCCTAAGCCCTAAACCCTAAACCCTAAAATTTGAACTATGAGCCTTAAACACTAAACCTTAAACCCTAAACTCTAAACCTTGAGTCCTAAACCCATGAGCCCTAAACCCTAAACCTGAGCCCTAAACCCTAAACCCTAAATCATAAACCCTCACCCAAAGGAAAGTCCTAAAAAGATCATTCAATGTGTTTCAGTGTGTAGGGAATAGTGTTTAAGGTGATCGATCGACTCATTTAGTTTTGATGAGAGACTACTTCCTTTGAAGGCCTAAAAAGGCATTTTTGGCCATTCTGTAGTTAATTGAACACCCTTCAGAACAAGCTAAAATGAGCTAGTCATGTCACCGAGCTATCAAGGACCATTATTTGTGAAGTATTAAGGCATCGTTTGTCTCCATAAGAGACATATGAGCAAAAACATGTATGAGAATCATGAATTTGATTCCATGAAAGGATGCTTTTAGAGCTAGGAAAGGTGAGGGGATGATCTTTATATGGAGCACCATGTTTCTAAGAATGAGCAATCATCTGAGTTCACTTGATGCAATTCACTTGGTACTATTCGTAACAACTCATTCAACACCTAGTAGTGTTATCACACCTTAAGGAGGAGGCACATTACAATCACCTCATTTTGGCCATAGGACAGGAATCCCATTTAGGAACAATCCTCTATCTACAAAGTGAGGATCTCTTTTTAGTAAGAAGTAGACAAGCATCATAGAGTTGATTCATGGTCACTAAAGTGAATTATGGACCAAATTTAAAAATTAGTACCAATTCAAGTAGTGGTAGGGCCAAAATCCATTTTAGAAGGTCAAAAAACCTAAAAAATGACTATATGCTTTCCCAAAACAAAGACCGACTACAATATATATGCCCTGAAAGTTTTAGGTCGTTTGTTGAAATCCTAAAAATGAGTAAGTATTGACCAGATTAGATTTTGAAAGCTATCTCCCAAGTCATGGCAATCCAAAATTAATTCACATCCTTCCAAAAGCAAATCATTCATGACACTTTTTGGGTGAATAAAATAAAGGATATATAATTAATAGTCAAAAACATGTGCAACCCTTGCCAACTCAACAATAACTCATCCATGCAAATTTAGAACAGAAATTCAACTCTTCAATCAATTTGGAAACTCAACTAAACAACTTAGTCATGTTTAGTTATCTCCAAATCAACTCAATCTAATCTTAGCTTGAGGATTCTCTTTCCTTAGCTATAAATCAATGGTCTTTCCTTCACAAATCATCCACCAACAAGCTTGAGAGTTCATATTGTTATTTTGTCTAATTGCTTGGTGAATCAATCAATCATATCATTATTCTGCCCATATCAAATCAAGTCAAATCAATCATCTTCATGCTCATAGCTTGATCAATCTTCCATTCGAGAATACTTCTTGGAGCATCCACAAATCTACAAAAGTCTTCAAATCAATTGGATCTCAATAGGAACATTACTCAACTCGCTTCTACAGCATTCATCCAATCGAGGTGGCTTTGGAACTTATCAAGGGAAGGTTTTCTTTGTTTGTTTTAATTTTCTCTATTTATGTAATTTCCATAGTCTACAGAGACTATTTTTTAATTTCTTTCTAGGAAAATGATGTTACCCCATTAGTGGCTTGATGTTAAGTCATGAGTTTTAGTCTTTGGTGGTTTTACGCACAATGCTTGTCGGGACCTCAAAGATGTGGATCTGGAAATTTGTATTTTGAATTCATTTGCATACTTATTTTTGTTTTGAATGTTACACTTTAACAATATAGCCTTTCAGACCGAGCACGTGGATGTTTGTACAGTTCAAAATTCATTGGCGCTCTAATAAAAGGATCACGCCCCTAAATGGAAGCTAAATTTATTGAGTCTACTTCAAGTTTTCTTATTAAACATATGGGTTTTGGACCTATCTTTGGAAAGTGAATCTCACATCTACCGGTAAGGTGAATTCTTTGCGAGTTGTTTGCCTTAATATTTGAGATTTTATTGATTTCAAAATTCTGACTATCATGACTTATTTCAATAAAATATTTGGGCTCCTCCATAGAAAATGTTGACTTGCATTATATTTGGGCAAGTTAAAATTTCACAAGGGACATATTATAACTTCACAATCATCAACAACATCTCGTTTGGATATTATGATGGATTTAACTAGCTTTTATTAAACGTGTATTGGGTCTTATCTTGAAAAGTGTCTAATGGGTAGAGTTATATCATTAGGAAACATGGATTAGAGCTTCATGCTTTCATCGATCTATTGAATGCATATATAGTTTATCATACCACATATAGATATTTAAGCAAAATGTGTAAGCATGGACAATGTATGTGAACTTTTTGATGCACTACAATGATTACAAGATTTGCACAAACAAAAGGTTTGTTGAAAATGCCTTGGAAACTTTCTAGAAAATGCAATGGGCATGTTTTGCTAGCATCCTTCCACATGTGTGTCAAAATGGGAGGTTCTAAACGGGACAAGGACAACTATCAAAACATAACGGGAAGCTACTTTTTGTTAGATGTAGTTGTGTGTGCCATGGTAGACATGTTAAAAGACAAAATGACAGACGACACGGGCATGCTCACAAAGCATAAACATTGTTTTGGCGAATGCAATTAGCACGTGTCCAACCTAATGTTTTAGAAGACATACTCATCCTCGTGAATCATTCGATTTTCATCTAATGCAACTAACAAATATGAACAACCCAATTAACTCCGCTTCTTTAGTATACTCGCGGCAGGCCTAGAAAAATAAGAGCTTTGTAACAGGCATGAACATCCTTCGAGACATAATAGGAAGTGTTTTTGTCTGAGACTATAATTGTACTCCATTCTTCATTCCTCACCCTTACACAAATTTAAAACATTCTAAATAAACATAGATTTCTCCACAAATTACAAATCCAACAAACTTAACATTGTTATCCTCTCCCACATAAATGTGCAGTTGCTAGTATTAATTTTCTTACATAAGCTTTATTTGGAGTTTAAGTGGCGTGTCTTTACAATGAAGTTGAATGACTTAGCAAGCAACTTGTTTCGTTCACGCCAAAGAAACATCAAATTTGACGGACCGCTTTTACCCAAAAAATCGTGGGATGACACTTTTTATTTGCGTCCACTCTAAGAGAGGCCTTCCACGTGGCGGTTCAGCTAAAGCTCGGACCGCCGCGGTAAAAACAAGCAAACCAGTCCAAATTTTCACAAGCCGACAAAGTTGACCACCTGCAAACAAATAATAATAACGCAACCCCTGCTACTTCTGTGCGAAGCAAACAACACAGAAATATGCATATCAACTGTTTCTTCCAAATCACCACATCATTCGTATGCTCGCTATTTCTTCTTTATTTCCGTTGAAAATTCGGCTCACGATTTGTGTGATATCTTTTCATATCATTCCGACTTTCCGTGTCTTTTCCGTGTGCAGTAATCAAATAACAACATCATATTCTCTGTTTATAAATAACCCGTCTACTGGAAACCTTCGTCGCAGAAAGTTCCTTCTTTTTCATCTCAGTTTTGGGCGCTCTCGTTTCATTTTTTCATTGAGGAGTTGGTGTTTTTGGGATTAACAATGGCGGAATATGGAAAGTTGCAGGCGAGGCAGAGTCCGGTTGTGCACAGCCAGGTGATGAGAATCAGAGAAGAAGAGGAGAACATTGAGCAGTACATAGCAGAGACTAAAACGAAGCTCAAAGACCGCGCAGCCAATACCTTTCAGACGAAGGACATTTTTGTCACTGGCTCCAAGCCGGCTATTCCGTCGCCCCTGGGCGGAAGGGAGAGGATTTTAAGGGCTTTATGACTTCCTTGTGTTGTATACAGATATTCAGTCATTATGAGATTTTATTTTCATTCTGCCCTTTTTTTTAATAGAGCATTGGCAAAGTTTTGTATGGAACTTCAAAATTCTAATGAAAGATACGTGAATTTTATCACCTCGGATTCATATATCACATTTGCGAATTTTTTCAATAACTTGTTCGGGTCTTTTAAGTATACATAGTGTTTAAGCAAAACAAATATGTTTTGGGGGAATTTGTTAAATTAGAAAACAACTGAGTTTTGCTAATATTTATCTAGGTCCCAAAGAGTTGCTTAGTTTGACAATCAATACACAAATATAATGTAATTGTAAATATAATGAAAGTGTCACAACCTTTATCTTTTCAATGAATTCAACAAATAATAAAAGGCTTGATACTTCCTAAATGCTTGAATTTTATTTTCGCATAGGGATGCTTCATAAAATACATAGATTATTTCCTTACAATTTCAACAAATTCACGTCTAATCAATATTTATGTCTTTTTGTTTAAATGCACTAACATGAACATAAATGTATTTAAAGACTTTTTAAGTTCAAATTAGGACCTATTTGAGGTGCTTCCCAACACACAATAAACGAAAATGCAAACAAATAAGGAGAAAAACCTCAAAGCACCCAAATCATGGGTAAAAACAGTCAACAACACAAAGAGCCAAAAACATATATGTATGGTTCTAGAAAAACAATAAGACCTCAAGATGAAGGAGAGAAATCATGAGAGAAATAAAATACAGGAAAGAGAAGTACATAAGGACAAAATAGGAAAGTATTTAAAGACTTGACTAGAAGAGAATCACAAAGCTCCACACAAAGTCAAAAGTGTCAAAATTCATATACAACACAAGGGCATGCACCATCAAGAGTCTAACTTGAACCAATGATCAATAAACACATAAATACACCAACACCATATCAATTAACTAATCCCCTACCAAAATTAGGTATCTAAATAATGTCCCACTTTCAAGTGTGTGCATCCATACATATCAAAGTAAAATACAAGCACTTTCCTAGGAGGATTTTCTAAGATTGCTTCGTCATTTGTTGAAACTTTCGTAATAATATGAGCATGGGAGAGGCCACTAAAAGACCACCCTCTACTTATGGTAACGCTTTTGTTCGTTGGGAAAGACTAGGCAACTCCATGCATCTTTCAAAGTATCTACTCATAGTCACTGTTACAACATGTGCCCCTACACACGCTGCGAAGGAAACATATCACACAATTCCCACACTTTGAGGTAATTTTATAAAAATTATTGACAATTTAGTGGCCACTTTTGTGATTTTTCACAGAGGGTGTACACCCTTAGTAAAGCATTGGTCGGACCTATTTTAATTAGGTTTGATATATACAATCCAAAAGGGTAGACGTCCTTTGTAATCCATTAAAGAAGAAAATATACATTTATAAAGGGCATGTGCCCTTTTTCCAAAAAAAATGACTTTCTTCCTCCCAAACAACCTTAGGCTTTAGCTTGGGGATCTAAGCTTGAACCTTGGACCTACACTTAACTAGTCAATATGACTTTTGGATAGTTTTGAAGATTTATCAACCTTCGTTGACACAAATAATTCATTGGCTTTATTTAACTTATTAAAAATTAAATGGATCTATAGAGGGGGATTGTAGTTTGTGAAAAAAATATTACATCATTATTTTTTAATTATTACTTAATTTCTACATAATATAACGAATTGTGGTTCATACATATATGTTTACTATAGTTTAATAAATTTTTGACATTTAATCAATTTCTTACAAAACATATCTCTCAACAATCTACACATTATTACTACTCTTAAAATAAAAAACGAATACGTGAAATTAAGGTCAAAACATTGTGGAACCGTACACTTATATTTCAATTTTTGGCATTCTTGACTTGTAATTTTTTTTTTTAAAATACAATGACTGAAAAATTAAGAAAAAACTATTGTCAATAATCTTCAACATGTTTTCCATCTTTGTATGCAATTTCATATAAAAATTCATTTATTTGCTCCAGAAAAGTGAGTCTCTGCGCAAATGCACTTTTGTTATGTTTTCACAAAATTTTATTATGGCATTGTAGCAAATGCATGAGTTTTACATATTTTTCTCATATGGATATAGCAAAAACTTGTTCCTTTAAAAACTAAAATCAAAATGCCATAGTCTATCTTATTAAAGCTGTCTCAAACTTCTTTGTATAAGTGCCTCTACATGTATGTCCAAGTTCAGGTATTGTTGTCGTCGGGAAAATAAAGTGGCCACTAACCCCCCTCCCCCTTTTATCTCTCATTATTTTGCATATACCCTTTGAACATACGCATAGCTCCTTGAATCATATGCTATTCACACAACGTCAAAATCCATTCCACGTAGCTACCAAACTTCAATCATTGTTCACCTCGTTACGTCATGTGACATCCAAAAGTGCAAGGATCCATGTTGTACAAGTATGAATATCATATTTTTAGTGTCTTAGTCACTTGCACAACTTTATGCGTCCCCTAATATCATGCACTCCTAACACAATGTTAGGTATAATGCCACACACCATGTACATTTTGAGTGTCACATCCTAGCCCTTTGTATCATGCACCTTCTACATAGTCTCATGGAACATGCAATATAGTCCATTAGACAACATCGTGCATGTTTCTTAATAAGTGTAAATATCATATATTTTCAAAGGCTTGGTTGGTGCAATGTTGAGGAAGTGCACTTTTCACATGGAAACGCCATGCACCAAATTTTTAAAACCTAGCAAAATCTAAGTAGCCTTTGCAACACGTTGCAAAACTACGTGGTGATCACAACACCTTAAAATATTGCGTGACACATGTAATGCATGTGCAACACTCTTCACACCTTCCAAAATCTCACAAAACCTTGCACACGTGCCAAAAAATCCAACTCCTATGAAGGATCTAGAACACTCATTAACCATGTGGATTCCTATGCCATGCAAATTGGCTCTTTTGAGTTGAGTGTTGTGCTTGAACACTTATGTATTAATCCAAGGCCCGAGAGGTGGCCTAACATGATGAACCCCTAAATTTGGAATTATATTTTTTTCATGCATACATGGAAGCTATTTATATAATATGCAGAGAATCAAGAGAGAGATAGAGAGAGAGAATATATATATATATAACTAGAACAACAAATGTATTTATTTATTTTTAGATCTTGGAGCATCAACTCCAATAATTTAGTCAAACTACTACTTGACCTTCAACAAGCTTCTACTTGCATGGAAGCTTCAACTCCCAACACTTCAATCAAGCTTCTACTTGATCTTATGTAAGATGCAACTTACACTTGGAAACTCCAACTCCCTTTCGCTAAAGCCACTACTTAGTATTATTCAAGATGATTTGATCACTTTCCTTTAGTTTTCTCACACAAAAATTGTGATCACCTATTCATCTCATCTATTTTGTCTTCATCTCTCTTCTTCACTCACCATGTCTCACCTATCTTCTCAACACTTCACACTATTGCAATTTCAATCTTCAAGTCTTATTTTTCTCACACATCTTGGTCCCTTATTCATGCATGGATCATCTCATATTCCTCCTCTTTCTCAGTTCATGATTCTCATAAAATCATCTCTCATCTAGTGCCCCTTTCAAAACATCTCTTTTTACATACTTGTTTTGTTTCACATATAAGCATAAATTTGATTGCACTAGTTGTCATCCATTTTTAGTTTAGTCTACAACAACATGTCTACATACACAATCATGTGGTTATATCATCCAGGAATAGATCCTCTACCCTTTTCACTTCAAATTCCAAAAGAAATCTTCAACTCCTTTCTCTACAACTCGTACAAAGAAGGGAGTAATGACCTCATACCAAACGGTCCTCGTGTAATGATTGCATATGATATACGATCAATTACTTGTGAAAACTAATCAGAATTTTTCAAGATGTTCCTGAGTAAAATGATGATCATGGAGGAAAAATTAATGATCGTGGAGGAGTTGTGAACTATATGCCCTCTCGAGACCCCTGCAAAATTCCATCTAACCCTTGCAAACTTGGTTTGTAATGGTTCTTCTTATTTTGTCTTTTTTTGCAAGGAGTACTTGTCTTGTAGCAACATGGAATCGATGCCAACTATTTCAAGAATGTAATTATGTTACTTAAATAACCTCCTTGCTCTTTATCCCCTTGTTATTCTTCTTATCTTTCCATTTCGAGATCAAGACACCATTTAGACTCATGTTCCCAACTAGGTGCAAATACTTCAAAGAAACGGTCTTAAACAATGGTATATGGAGTCGCCACTAATATCATGTCATGAAATCAAAACAAATCTAGAAGACTCTTCAAGATGACTACTGCAAAAATATGGAATTGGAGACCATCAAATAAGACAATGTCAATTCATTCAATCTCCTCATCTCAGTAGGGCACACAATTTTGAAAGCTCTAAAGCAACTGTCATGAAGTATCTTCATTTACCATTGATATATGCATGTTCAAACCCTTCTAAACCTTAGATAAATTCATGTACTACCTGAGGTTCATATTTAATAGTAATGAAGCACTTCAATCATCTCCATTCATGTAATGAGGCACTGATTTTGAGCAAGGAACAAATAGACTTTCAAACTCAAAAATTTTTCCTCCACAAAGTGAGCTTGATCATGCACTTAAACACTCCTTCATGGCTCCAATGCAACATCTATGGAAGAATCTATGTCTTGGGAATCTTATCAATTCCATGCAATGCTTCATCTCGGGACAAGGGATCAACCAAGTTTGTTTTTACCATGACTATTTAGGATGAGATTTAAGCTTCAAGACCTAGTCTTGCTCCACCTTGAATCTAACATGTTAAAAATTATTTTCATGACCAACCTATGCATAGACACTTCAAATGGAACATCTATTCCATGAACAACCAATATTTGCATAGGAGGGATGAAGAAAAACAAGTCTTCAAGACTATTCAACAAGCCTTCTTGACTATCCCAAAAAGCCATTTTTGGATCATTAGTACTAGAACACAAAGGCACTTCATCTCTCCAAGTCATGGGCTTGAATAGGCTGTATTGGACTTATACCACTTGTATATTCTCATTTATCACTTAATAACATGTTATTTCATCAAGGTTTTCTCATACTCAAAAGATTGGTTTTTGCCATGCTTAGCCCTTAGGAGTAGGATACCTAAATAGACCTTATTATAGACACAAAATCACACACTTTGGGTAACTATCTAGTCTTGATTACATACTACTATTCATATGATTCCTAAGTGAGAAAAGTAATAATTAACCCATGTCTTTGGCCACATTTATTTGATTTATGTTGTTACTTTCAGTTTTGCACCTATACTTTCTCAATTTGTCTTTTTACTCTTGGCACTTTCCATTACGGACACCAAAGACCCAACCAAGACAATATCGCCATGCGGTCCCGTCCCCCTCTAAGCACCCTTATCCTCTTTATACTTTGCTTACACTTTTTGGGTCCTTTCTATCCGTTTGAGCATCTTATCTTTTTGGTAGTTGGCCTTTTTGGGGTTAGTTATGAAATTCAAGCAAGGGAATCATATAAATATAAAGTTATGTTATTATAATAAAGGACCAAGCACTAAGCATTATCTATCACCACCTAAGGTTGCATCCATCAAACATCTAATATTTCCATTACATCCATCTAGCTCCATTATAAGGGGAAAAGGCTGATTTTTTTACATCACACTTCATATGAGGGGAGTTTATTCTATTCCATGCACACATTATTTACATTCTACATCTATCTACTCACTCACTACCTCAAGTGTGACACATACAAGAACAACGTAGGGCACAATTCTCGTATACACACACAAAAAAAACTACATTGGGTATGAGATGTAGTGCAACTCTCAGTTGTAATTCCACCATTGTGGCGAATGAGGACAGTTTGAACCCTCATTCTCGCATCTTTCTTTTTTGGGATTTGATTTCTATTTGAGGGTTTTGCATGTCCATTCTTCATTGCAGGTTTCCGGCGACTCCAAAGAATTATTGTGTGAAATTGTAATGACAAAAGGTGAGTATCATTAAACATCTTGTGACACTAAATATTTGGGTTTCTAAGCATTTCCACAACAAGAGCACCGGAAAAAGACCAGGTACCCATGGGCACCCTCTCTCTAGGCACCCCAAAGTATAATCAAAACACTGGATTTGCATTTTTCTAGGCTTCTCTATGAAGGTCTTCCATCTCTGTTTAGCCATTCATCACTATGACACAATTTTAAAACCACTATTAATTAGCAAAGGCTTCTTACCCTCTCTTGCACTTAGGATTTTATTACTTATTGCTTAGTTGCTTGGGTGTACTTTCTATACTTCATTATTATTTATTTTGTTGTCATAGCACTTAGATTAGGCTTTATTATTTACTTATTTAGCTTAATCACTTATTCATCAAAAATTTCCACGTAACTCACCTAAATATTTTCATGGGCATCAAGGAAATCTCCCATACATGCTTCCACATTAATATTAGCCTATGTAACTCTATCATTCCTCATTGTGTAACCAAATTCCTTCAAAACAAGGGTTGTGTACCTTAACAATTGCATTTAAAGGATGAAAACAATTTACACCTGATCTAGGAGGAGTCATTCATGATCTAAAATCATCAATCTTTCACTATCACATATTTTAGAGCCCAAACACTTCAAATCTTGCCTATCCCTCACAAAGGAGGGTTTTGAGAGGGTTTGGAGTGACTTTGCTTCTTAAACTTTGTTCATAGAGGTCAAGCCACCATTCTTACTCATTCTAACTTTGGAGTGATCTTAATTCCACTCTCTAACACTAGTAAGAGGCTCAGGGTACCGTGTAGAAGTTTTATGTGCCTTTGAGGTCTTCAAAGTTGACCCTCGAGCTAGAGAGTACATTATAAGAGCTACATGTTACTAACACCTTCATAACTCAAAAATATTGTATATTTTTCCCTAAAATTTAGACCACAACACTATGATAGGTCCCATCACGTCTCCCAAGGCTTGGTTTCTCATAAATGCACAAGTAACATCTTGGCCAATCTCATTTGTGCATGTTAAACTTGTTTGTTCTCAAGGATAGTCATCAGAATTACCCTAAACATGCCTATAAATGTTGAATCATGACTTGTATCATCATCTAACACCTTTCTACAATGTCCCTACACTTTTCTCATGCTTGACTTGGCCTTTCATAGCTTGTTTTGCTTCATACACCCATTTTAGGTCCTTGAAATAGGCCAAATTAAACTAGTTTCACTTCATACCTCATGAATTTGACATGTTTTCATCATGTACTTTCCTTGACATGTTCTTCATGCCTCTACCATGCTTCATCATCAGCCTCAAGCCTTCACTCCAGCATTCCAAGTCCATTTTTGACTAGGCCTAGGGATTAGTCATGTTAAACTGAGCTAGTCTTGCCAATTCCACTCATGCACATATGTATCCATCATTCTGACCTTATTTCCTCTTCATATACCTACTCAAACACCTAGGATATCATATTTACATGTCCTCACATCACCACTATACATCTTCCAAGTAACTAGTTTCTCAAAAATTTGAGTCTCAATGAGGTGTTCTTATGACCATGCTTTATCATGCCTTGTCAAACTCATTCCAAGCTCCCTCGGATCTCCTTCATCTTGCTTTGTCATTAACATACATTTTGCATCAATGAAAACTCAACAATCACATGCCAACAAACTCCCCCTTTGTCTTTTATGAAAAACCTCCTAAATATTCTCCCCTTTTTTACATTAATGACAAAGTGCTTGCTTTTAGATCACGGTCTCCTCTTTCATCATCTTGTTTGAACTCTATCTTGGTTGGAAACATTAACCAAGCCCATCATTTAAGCTCCTAGAAAATTGTCTCTCTTTCCTTGGCTCTGCTTTCTATCTTCTTCAAGCATTGAAATTAATGTTTCTCCCCCGAAAAGATGCCTTCATAGTGTTTAAACATGCCAAAACCTGATCCTTGAATGATGACATCCTTCTAAATGCCTATTTCAACTCAAGGTCCTCAAAACTAGCCTTCATTTCTCCATATATTGGTTGCTTGAATTATTTTGGACTTAGATATTTAAGCTAGACATTCAATGCATTTTAGCCCAACTTTTGTCATCCATAGAATCTCATATATATCATGAAACTAATACTTGTTGCTCCCCATGTATTTATACTATCACCATTTACTTGTTTATGCATGATTAAGCCTTTATTTCTTGATCTTATGTCATGAAGATGACTCAACATTATTCACACTACCCTTAATGCTCTTTTAGTGTTTATTGTCTTTATTTGCATGGAATAGTGACTCACTTGGTCATCCACTTGCTTCTCTTACCCATGTGTCTCGTTATCAATCATCATTTTTTTTCTGTCCTTTTGTAAAACCTCAACCCCCTTTTGAGCATTCCAAGTAGTTCCCCTATATTGTGTAGTCTTGTCAGACTTGTATGTCCACGATTTAGGCCTTTAGAATGCACATTTAGAGTTCCAACCATCATCACTTGAATTGTTTTCTTTTTTAGTATGCCTTGGTAAACTGTTATATCAACTTCTTTGATGCCTTAAAATACTTTCTCAAATATTTCAAACACCCCTCCTACTCTAACTATACTTTTTGACTTGTAGGTCACTCTTTTAGAGCCTCCATAGTCTACAACATCCTCAAGATGCATGAAAACCTAACTTGGCTTCTCTTTTCACATACTTTTGAGCATTCTTTTTTATTCTTGAACTCATCATCATGAATCATCATGCATAGATTATAACAATACATATGTACCTGCACTATTGTTATCATCTCAGAATCAACTCAAGCCTACATACCTCGTGCATTTGATAAGCCTATGAGTTTGATGTGTTTCTCCATCTTGTAGTGCTCAGTTAGTCTCTTTTCCATCTATAACACTTGTTAGAGGATCACTAACAACTTCCTTTTCTCCTAAGAGGTGTTCCTGGACACAGTAAAAGCATGCACTTTTTACCTTCACAATCCATAACATGCACTTTACTCAACTTGAGCAAGATTGAGACCTCTATAAAACCTCCTTCATTAAATATTATGTACATAACATCAAGTTTTCTCATCACCTTGAGACACCTTCACTTTTTGACTAAGAATCATTTTCAATTCATAAGGAAGACTCATTTTATTCTCTTGATACAATCTTTCTTGGATCTTTGGATCGACAAAGAACTCAAGCTTTTCAAGCCAACTAGGAGTTTCTTCTTGATATTCACAATCCTAATTAAACTTTATAAAACTCCATACAGATTTCCATGATATATAACATGTTTGATGCAATCCAAATAATTAGTTATCACATTTAGAGGACATCACTTAACTTCTTGCAAACTTGTTTTCTAACCTTGACATTCTTGACAACAAAGTATCTTTGTTTTATGTCTCAAGGTATTCTTGAGATGGAGAGTACTTCTTAGAAAATGGTGATAATTTTCAGTTGATGAATATGAGTCCTTCAATCCTTTATCAAACCCTACTTATACAATTCTCTTTTAGTTCTCATTATAAGCATCAAATAACCTTCTATAGGCATGACCTCATTCTATTATCCTTTCATCATGAAAGTTTCTCAATCCTCCTTTAACATAATAAGTATATTTTTGTGGTTCCCATAGTTGATAAACATTCTACAAAGCAAAAGTAGCAGTATTTGACCTATCTCCCATCTTCAAGCATCCTTGCATGACAGAGCATATCTTGACACTTCATTTAAGTGATTTACACCCTATACAACTTGGCTCTCACATGGAAAACTTCATTTTCAACCCATGATAAACTTGAAAAATTTAAATACCTCAGACTGAATGTGACTTATCAAGATTCACATGGATAGCTATTTATCTTGGACTTGATCAGTTATTCTTATGACTTGACCATGAGCACCTTAAGACTGAATGACATAAGCATTAGATGACTTCATCGCACCTCTTTACTACTTAACATCTCATTAAAAAATTATGACTTCATTATCATTTATGACAAGAGATTTATAGACATCATAAAGAAAATTTGTACTTTGAAGGCTAAGTGAATAATATGGACTATTATGCAAAACCTTAGCAAGACTAGTTGAGAGAAGACCTTGACAAGTCTAGACATGACATTTACAAACCTTTCTTATTATGACACACTTGATAGACCATTTATTTCTTAAGGTTGTAATGACACAATGTCATTGACAAGTACACATACTCATTGTGGAAAGCATTAACAATTAAGACTCATATCAACTTGTTCAAGTTCATGGCAATCTTTACAATGATCACTCTTTTCATAACTTTGTTTTGAAGAGTGGAGAAGGGTTAATTGATTAACAAAAAACTTATTAGGCTATATAATAATATGAAGACACTTTTATTTTCTTGGATACTCAATCATGACCTTTATATGACTTATCATGCACAAGGACTTTATGAGAGAGGTTGATAACATACCTTTTGGATTTTCTTACATCTGCAATAACTTCAAGACCTTGTTCAAGACCTATTGATGGGAGTATACTTATCATGACATATCAAGCTTCTTTTAAACAAAAATTCCTTTTAGAATCCTAGAGAAGGCACGGTCATGATTGTTAGATCACCTTAGAACAATATATAGTCATCAAAGAAACATGATAACTCTATCCTTTCTCTTCTTTCCTTGAGACCTTATCAATCTTCGATGCACTTCTAGGTGTGATAGCCTCTTCTCCTATGTCTTATTATTCTCGATTGGATTCCTGACAAACATACATGATTCATCTCATGCATTTATTCTACCACAGCTAGGGGTAAGATTTATTCTTGGATTTCATTAGGCTTGTCTACTTTCTTCTTGGCTTGATCATCATCTTTTGATGCCTTGCTTGAACTTGCCTCTCCTATGACTGCCATTGATTTCCTTTTCAGTTCATCATCTTCCCATGTTATTCTATTGTTATTCTTTACTTCCTCAACTCTATAATTGAATTCCTTGACCTTGTATGTGTACTTCATATTATTCTTTCCTAGTGGCTCTCTCAGACATGACGACTTGGACTCATTCTTAGAATTAGTTTTCATTTTGAATACCGTTTTACCCTTTCCTTTAAATACATTAATTTTGAATACCTTCTTACCCTTCCCTTAGAATGTTCATTTAGATGACAATGTCTTGCAAAATGTCCTTGTTCATGAAAACTGAAATAAATAACAATGTTCTTGCTTCTAGATTGATGTGGATTGTGGACTAAGATTCCACCCAAAATATGCAGCCTTATGATCATGACATTTCTTGGAAAATTTTCCCAACCTTATTGCAATTGTAGCATACTATATTATTCATGCCTCTTGAGTCTTCTTCTCTCCAAAACTGACTAGATGGTTCATCTAATAAATATTTGGAAGTGTGTCCTTTTTCTTGACACTTGAAATAGGTGATGTTCCTTGAGTACTCATCTCGCAATCTCTCCATGGATGTTCATCCATGACATGCTTTCTACATTCTTTAGCTCTATGTCCAAAATTATGACAAGAAAATCAATAACCATTAAAGGTTCTTCATACCTATATGCATTTGGGTTCATTCTGCTCATTTAGGTCTTCTTGAATTTTTTTGCCTCCTTTTTTTTGAACCAACCTTTTCTTCTTCGAGACTTCTTCATAGGATCTCCTTTGAAGCCTAATCATGTCTTGTCTCCTGCTGCTCTTTTACTATCCATAACTTCATAGTTCTTCTCCAACGCTCCATACGTTTCAATTTATTGTTTATATCTACTAATTCAAACTTCAAGGTTCTCAACTCTTCTTCATGTCTAAGGAAAGCATCTTATTTTTCCTTTAGAGATTTTGATATACTTTTAACTATAGATTCCATATCCTTGAGGGCTTGGCCATGATCAGATTCCATAAGCTTGATTTTCTTCTTCAATCCATCAATCAGAGACTAGGTAATCTCATACTTCCTTTTTTCGAATGCTTCATCTATTGTACCCATGATTTTTCTTCAAGGATCTCCTCTAAGTTATTAAATGTGTTCTAAGAGGACCATTCTCTAATACAAATGGTTAGAAAATCTAGGTACTAAGAGGGGGTGAATCAAGCTGCAACTTAAAACTTTGAAAGCTTCTTTACAAACTTAGCTATTCAATCTAGATCATCAATAATCAGGAGATACTAATCACATTCAAACATAAGCAAGAAGTAATCAAACACATATGAACATCAAATTTAATGTGTGAAACCTTTCAAGTGAGAAAAAACCACTGAAATCAATGCACTAAGATGGACAAATTGACCTATAAGATTACAAATATCTTGACTACCGAGCATCCACTCAACTTGGAGTATAAAATCCACAAATTTAGTCAAGCTGCTACTTGGTCTTTAACAAGCTTCTACTTACATGGAAGCTTCAAATCCCAACACTTAAATCAAGCTTCTACTTGATCTTCTATTAGCGCAACTTACAAGGAAGCTCCAACTCCGTGTCTCGTTAAGACACCAATTAATCTTCTTCAATATGATTTGATCACTTTCCTTTAGTTGTCTCACACACAAAAATTTGATAACCTATTCATCTCATCTATTCTATCCTCGTCCTTCTTCTTCACTCGCCATATCTCACCTATCTTCTCAACATTGCACACTACTACAATTTAAATCTTCAAGTTTTCTTTTATTCACACATCTTGGTCCCTTATTCATGCATGGATCAGTTCATATTCCTCCTCTTTCTTAGTTCACGATTCTCATCATACCATCTCTCATCTAGTGCCCCTTTCAAAACATCTCTTTATACATACTTTTTTCTCACATAAAAGCATAAATTTGATTGCACTAGTTTTTATGCATTTTTAGTTAAGTCTACAAAAACGGGTCTACATACACACTCAGGTGGTTATATCATCAAGGAAGACATCCTCTACCCTTTTCACTTCAACTTCCAAAATAAATATTCAACTCCTTTCTCTACAACCCGTACAAAGAATGGAAAAATGACCTCATTCCAAATTGTACTCATGAAATGATTGCATCCGATATAGGATCAATTAATTGTGCAGACTAATCAGAACCTGTCAATATGTCCCTAAGAAAAATGATAATCAAGGAGGATTTTTGAAATCTTTGAACGTCTGAGACCCCTTGCAAAACTTCCATCTGACCCTTGCAAACCTGGTTTGTAACGGTTCTTCTTATTTTTCTTTTTCTTTGGCAAGGAGTATTTGTCTTATAGCAACATGGACTCAATGCCAAGTGTTTCAAGCATAAAATTACATTACTTAAACCACCTCCTTGTTATCTATCTTCTTTTTATACTTCTTATCTTTCCATTTCAATATCAAGAACATGTACCTCGATGTGCTTTGTTCTCTCGTGAAAAAATGGATTGCGAACAAGTTTGAGAACACCTTCATTGTCAACATACATGGTGGTAGGTTTTTCCCCGTGGTACTCCAAGACCTTCCAAAGATGCGGCGTAGCCATATCGGTTTGCGAGATAGCTCCACTTGTAGCACACGATATTCGAATTATGTAGAAGAGCGAGAAACAAATTTTTGCTTATCGCTTCCCCATGATATCAGTCTAGATCCCAAAAAGAATACAAATCTAAAAGTGGATTTATCGTCATCAATGTTACTCGCATGATCTCGAATCAATATCTAGTTAAGAAGAATTTTCTAGACCAAGATCTAATGTACCCTTGAGATATCTCAAGTTTTGTCTTGTTGTTTTCTAATAAGAAACTTTGGGTTCCCACATGAACTTGGAAATATAGCTCACTACAAAGCTAATATCGGTCCCAGTATAAGTTAGGTAAATGAGACTCCTAATCAATTGTTGATAAAGATTTGTATTTACTAGAGGAGATGGATCTCGAACAAGATAACTGCAGCCTCATCTCCATAGGTGTGCAATCCATCATCCTGAATTTCTCGAGCATTGTTTTGGTATAATTCAATTGAGAAACAAATATGTGATTATCTTTCTACCATACTTCTAATCCAAGATAGTAGTGCAAAATCGACATCCGTTATGTCGAATGATTGATTAAGATCTTTATTCATGCATCAATCGTCTTCATTGTCATTTGTCCGTGATGACGTCATCTCACATGGGTTAGGTTTAGGGTTAGGTTTAGGGTTTCATATGTGTCATGCACTAGGGTTACTCAGCACCCTATATGTACCCCTTTTCTATTCATTTATGAGCATGCCAAGACACTCCGTTGTCTTTCCTCTATGCAAGCTTTGTTTCTGTTGAGCAAGTTCTTCCATTACTGATCAATTTTTTCCTTGCTATCGCTGGAGCTTTCACGATTCCGTTGGAGTGCAACTACTTCGTGGTGCCTCGTTTCCGATTCGATTCTCGCAAACTCTTTTCATGGTATCAGAGCTGAGATCGGGTAAACGTGCACTTGATTTATTTTTTGTTGCTATTACTCTTACTTGGTTTCGTTATTTTACTCTGCATGCAAGTCTTTTGATCACCATTTTCTGGAAATTATCTTGCTAATATCTCTAACAAGCTTTCTCGGAAAGTTTTTTGTGTTTTTTTTCTTGTGCATGTTGTCTGTGGTTGCAGGATCCTTGAGTTCTTCAGTCGTGGTTGCTACTCAACGAACTGCTGTCCCTCTGGCATTTTTTTGCTTCCTAGAGTTTTTAATCACATTTGCCACGTTTTTTGGTGTGGGCAAGCTAAAACGTGGTTGCTTAGGCATTTTTGGACTCTCCAAGGCGCATTTTTTTGATTGCAAGGCATTTTTTAATCATTAGCCACGTTTTTTTGATAGCACAGGCGTTTTTTAATCATTAGCCACGTTTTTTTGATTGCACAGGCATTTTTTAATCATCTACCACGTTTTTTTTGCTTCACAGGGCTCTAAAAATCATTTGCCTCGTTTTTTGCTTCACAGGGTTGTAAAAAAATCATTTGCCACGTTTTTTTTGGCCCTGCTAAAACAAAAACGGCCTGGCAGAAGCAAAAACGGCCTGTACACTCTCTTGACGCGGCCAGGCAACATTTCTCTGCGTTTTTTTGCTTCTCCTATGCGGCTGTGCATCTTATCTCTCCTGTGCAGCCTGGTCAGACGTGGAAACAATTTTTCTCAAAGTTTTTTGGTAAATTAAAGCTAAAACATGGCCTTTTTTGGCGCGGCCTGCCTGTAACCTGCAACTTCATTCGCTGCAGCCGAATGCTCTCCAAGAAGGCACGTTTTTCAGTGTTTTTTGTGGTACAGTCAGTTGGTACAGTCGGTTGGTAAGTTCCTTCTTTTTTTATCTCAAAAATCCTTGCTTTTTTAACAAAAACGACCTTTTTTTTTCATTTTTTTTTTTTAAAAACAAATCAACTTTTTTAGTAAGTTTTTTAAAGTTTTCTAAACTTCACCTTGTTTCTTTAATATATGTTAAGTTTCTAAAATCAAATTTGAAATTTGTTTTTAATTAGAAGTTTCTTCAAATATTTAAAAGATCTAAATTAAATTCTAAATCTTTTTCTTATCTTTTTTAGATCTTAATTATTTCCTGAAATTAATTAGATTTAAGTTAATTAAATCTATCTTTTATTAATTTCACATTATCTACACACTAAATTTCTTTGGCACTATAATTTGGTCTATTGGCTTTGTGTATTTTTAACCTTCCGTCGAGTGCCGAAGACGAAGGGTGAGGTCCGGGATTGGCAGGTGGCTAATTCCCCCTCGCAATACAAACAAACCCTATCTAAAATTCCATGCCATTTCCAACGAGCATACATACGACACCCTTTGCATGCATTTAGGACACTTTTTTAATCCGTTTGCAGGCTTATTGGCTTTTTCTCATCAAATTGCGGGAATTGGTTTTTGCTATAACTTTTGACTCGTTGCTCGGTTTTGAGCACTTCTTTAGTCAAAGTTGCATGTTTTTTCACACTCTAGATGATGGGATCATTAGCTTTGTAAACGCACTAATTTTATAAAGTGCCGCATTCTGGGGGGTGTCTTTGTTTTGCTTAATTCAGCTCATTCTTTTGAGCTTTGTTCTATTCCTTTTTTTCGTGGACTTGTGAGCGTCCGCCACAGTTTTACGACAAAGAGGTTCTTTCATGCGACGTGAGATGCTTTTTCTCACCACCAGGGTTGGCTTTCGCCTCCTTTCTATTTTTTTGCTTGTGCTTGTTTACGGTGTTCCTCTTTTGTTGCGCTCCACGAAACACTGTTGTGGTCTCCTCTCTTGCGCGTTATTACGCTAATTGCAAGATGAGTTACCAAGTGTTTCAAACCGCATGCACGGACCCGATTGTAATCAACGCACTCAACTATAAAGTGCCAAAAAGGGGGTTGTTATTGTCCTGGGTGGTTGTGTTTCTTTTCTGCATTTCTTTCTCTCTCTCTCTCTCACTATGGATGCACTTTCAATTCCTTTGCTTACGCCATTCAAATTTTTCGAATGGAGATCGAAAATAATAATGAAACTAAGGGGTAAAGGGTTATACCGCATCACCATGGGAACTGAGACTGAACTAGATGACGAACCTGAAAAATCTAAGTGGTTAAACCGTAGTGATGAAGCTTTAGGTCTTCTTTGCATGTCCGTTTCTCCTGACTTTCTCTTCCACATTGAGGCGTCTGAAACACCTACATCTGCGTGGAAAACGCTGGATGCGATGTTTGGACAACTAGATGACATGAGAGCGCATGAGTTGGAAAACGAACTACTAGGGTTAAATCCTAGTGACTTTGAAAACCTACAAGCCTTCTTCTCAAAATTTGTCCACATTAGATTATTGTTAAAAGGATGTCAAGTAGAAAAGAAAGATTCTCAACTGATCTTGTCGATTCTCTCTAAACTAGGTCCCGAATACTCTGTCTTCGTGTCAACTTTCTACGCTACAAAAGCTGCTTTGGGCGATACTTGGATGATGCCCTCCTTTGACTATTTTTCATCCCAACTCATTCGAGAACAGGACAAACTCATTCAAATGGGGTCTCTCAAGTCCAAGTCACATGCCCTTGTAGCAAGTACTAGCAAGGGAAAGAAGACTGAAAAGAAGAAAGAAACTAAGGATCAACCTAAGAAAGAAACCAAGATCAAACCTAAAAATGACACAAACACTTCGACTTCTGAGCCTAGGCGCAGAAAAGCAAGTATTTGTGTTCCTATTGCAAGAAGACTGGTCACGACGAGCAACACTATTTTAAGAAACAGATTGATCACTTATCTCATTTACTTGAGAAAAATAAAATAAGTGTTCCTGAATCAATAAAACAAAGTGCTCCGAAGGCCGAGTCTTCTCACGCAAAAGGTGCTAGAAATGATAAGAAGAAAGGAAAGGCCCTCAGTAGCCAAAGTGCTCTCCTTCATCGACATGGATTATAGATTTCGGTGCCTCGCACCACATGGGTTCTTCACATGTTGAGTTTTCCAACATCGAACCTTGTGGAATGTCCCAAATCACGATGGGTAATGACACGACAAAGGTTGTCGGGTTTCGGGCCAGAGTGGATCTAAGAGAGATGGATGGGGAACATTTAACCAAGTGTTGAGTGTTCCCGATCTCTACCAATCTCCTATCGCTTACCAAATTACTCACCTTGGTGAAGGAATGCGAGTGGAATTTGGTCCTAACTCGATGATTATTCGTGAGCTTAACAATGACACTACAATGGCTGAGGGAAAGGTAGATCACCATTCATGGTCAGTACACCTTCTCCCACTTTACTTCGATTCTACGCCCACCGCCTCTTTGCTCACTCATGCAAATGAGGTTAGTAAGCTATGGCATGAGCATTTTGGACATCTAAACTATCGCTACTGAACAATTGAGTCAAAATGAAATGGTCAACGGGTTGCCTCGCGTCAAGTTTTCTAAGGGTCTTTGTGAGGGTTCAGACTGAAAGCATCCCTAAAAGAACTTTGATAAAGGAAAAGCTTGGAGAGCCACTCGTCCCTCGATCTTGTTCACAACGATGTTTCTGGTCCATTTCCTTCTCCTTCGTTTACTAGAGCTCTTTATGTGCTAACCTTCATTGATGACTATTCGTGATATACTTGGGTATATTTTCTTAAGCTTAAGTCTGAAGTCTTTGAACATTTTCAGGACTTTAAGGCTCTTGCTGAGAAACAAAGTGTAACGGTCTATCAAGGTTCTTCGAACTGACAATGGAGGTGAATATGTAAACAATAGGTTCATGGATTTCTATACTTTTGAAGGGATCTCTCTGCAGCATATGGGCTTGCTTATAGCCCTTTCATGTAATGGAGTCGCAGAAAGAAAGAACCGTACTCTTAAGGAGATGGCCACTGTATGATTCACTCAAGTCTCTTCCTCCGCAAAGATTGGGCCGAAGCAAAGTGAATTGTGCAAATTACATTCAAAACCATGTTCCACACAAGGCAAGTAAGAGGGATGACACCTTTCAAGCCCGGTTTGACGCAAGCCCCGATGTTGAGCACTTTCGAGTCTTCGGATCCAAGGCTATGGCTCGGATTCCCAAGAAGAAACGCAAGGCCTTGGAACCACAATCCAAACCTTGTATCTTTGTAGGGTATCCTGATGGCGTGAAGGGATATCGATTGATGAATCCTACTTCTCATGAGCTATATATTGAGAGAAGTGTTAAGTTCGATGAGTCTTCTTCGACTTCTACTTCTCCACCTATTGAGGTTCTTCAGCTCACTGATTCAGATTCTGACTCATCAGATGATGATATTGTTGAGCGTGCTCCTCTTCTGGATCCTCCCGACCATCAGACCTTTGAGTCTTCTGATTCTGACAGTAGTGATGATGAGGACTATGTCCCTTCTCACTCAAGTGAAGAATCTTTCGACTCTGAGCCTGATCCTCCTGGTCCCCTTTGGGCTAGGAAAACTTTGCAAAGTGCTCGGAGATTTAGTTGGAGATACTTCGGATATGAGACGACTCGCTCGATTTCATTGGACCCCACTCTTTCTTCACCTTGCTTTTCGATCCACGCCTTTCCGGAGGCTTCGGTATTCCCGAGTGGGATTCTCGCCATGGATGAGGAGTATTCTCTCTCATGAAGAACGATACTTGGGATCTCACCACTCTTCCAAAAGGAAGAAAAATCATTCGGTGTAAGTGGGTGTTCCGAACAAAGTATGGAGTAGATGGAGACGTCGAAAAGTTTAAAGCACGATTAGTAGCTAAGGGTTTCTCCCAGATAGCTAGGGTTGATTATACATAAACCTTTTGCTCCTGGCATGCGAAGATGACTTCTATTCGATCGACTCCTAGCCATTTTCACATAAAGAAAACAGATGGAAAGTCCATCAAATGGACGTTAAGAGTGCCTTCCTTCATGGTGACCTAGAGGAAGAGATCTATATGGAACAACCTCCGGGTTATGTCCAAGATTCCTCCCTCATTTGTAAGTTAAAGAAGTCTCTTTATGGCCTTAAACAAGCCCCTCGGGCTTGGTATGCCAAGATGGACTCCTTCTTACTTACATCAGGGTTTACTAGGTGTCACTCTGATCCAAATGTTTATATTCTACGGCAAGATGACTCCATACTCATTCTTGTTCTATATGTTGATGACTTGTTGATCACAAGTAGCTCTTCCTCTATTATTGATTCTGTGAAGATCGCCTTAGCCAACAAGTTTTCCATGACTGACTTAGGTCTGCTTCATTACTTCCTTGGGATCCAGATTTCACAATCTGACTCAGAATCTTGATTTCACAACCTAAGTATGCTCTTGATTTGATAGCTCGGTTTCAGATGTCCGATTGCAAGTCTTCTCCTACTCCTTTTCTTTCCGGGGTTAAGTTGGTTTCATTGATTCTACTCCCTTGGTCGATGGTACTTTACCGACAGCTAGTTGGGAGCTTGATCTACTGACTCACACTCTGACCGGATTTATCATATGCTGTTGGGATCGTGTCCAGATTCATGCAGAGCCACATGAGCTGCATTGGAAAGCAGCTAAATGGATCCTTCATTATGTTCGTGGCACTTATGCTGATGGCATACACTATCATGGAGGGGTTGATATTGACTTGATTGGGTTCACAGATTCTGATTGGGCCGGTGACTTAGATCATCGGAAATCTACTTCTGGCTATAGTTTCTCTCTTGGTTCGGGTCCTATTAGTTGGTCTAGCAAGAAGCAAAATGCAATTGCAATATCATCTACAGAGGCAGAATACAGAGGAGCAGTCAACGCTGCCACATAAGCTATTTGGCTACAGGGTATTCTGACAGAGTTTGGCATCCACTTTCGGCGGCCTACCATTATCTACTGTGATAACACGAGCACTATCTCTATTTGCAGAAATCTAGTTCAAGCATCAGCGGACGAAGCACATTGAGATCCATATGCACTTCATATGGGAGCTTATTCATGATGGTATCATCGACATTCAATACATTTAGATACCTGATCAGATTGCAAACTTATTCACCAAGCCTTTCACTGAGATGAAGTTTCTTCACTTACGGTCTCTTCTTGGGGTGAGGTCTTCTGCAGCTGCCCATCTTCTTAGGGCTATTTAGTCCTTCTTTTCTTCTTCTTCTTCTAGGAAGATTGTGTTTGTATATGGGCACCTTATCAGGCCTTTAGTTTTCGGGCCCCATTGACACATCTTTCTTAGTTGTTTAGGAGTGTCTTCCTCTTCCGTTTGACTCATCACAGCCGCTACCCCAGCTTCGATGAAGGGGGGGTGTTAGTGTGAGTTATCCTATGTGTCCTCCTCTCATGTTGGAGGGTCATCTCACATGGGTTAGGTTTAGGGTTAGGTTTAGGGTTTCATATGTGTCATGCACTAGGGTTACTCAACACCCTATATGTACCCCTTTTCTATTCATTTATGAGCATGCCAAGACACTCCACTGTCTTTCCTCTATGCAAGCTTTGTTTCTATTGAGCAAGTTCTTCCATTACTGATCAATTTTTTCCTTGTTATCGCTGGAGCTTTCACGATTCCGTTGGAGTGCAACTACTTCGTGGTGCCTTGTTTCCGATTCGATTCTCGCAAAACGATATGCTCATCAATTTTGATGTACCAAGCTCGGGTGCCTGTTTAAGGCCATACATAGATTTCTGAGTCTACATACCTTTATTTCTTCACTAGGTATGAAAAATCCCTCAGGTTGAGTCATGTAGAATTCCTCTTGTAGATCTTCATTTAGAAAGGCACTTTTCACGTCCATTTGATGGACTTTCCAACCAAATTGAGCAACTAGAGCAAAGATCATCCTAATCGTTTTGATCTTATTTGTGGGAGAAAATGTCTCCTCATAGTCTATGCCTTCTTTTTGTGCATACCCCTTGGCTACCAATTTTTCTTTATAATTTTCTATGGTCACATCTGCTTTATACATTGTTTTGAATATCCATCTACAACAATGGGTTTCTTCCTTGGTGGAAGATTGACAAGTTGTCAAGTGTTGTTTTTCATCACTGAATGATACTTCAACATCCATGGCATCTTTCCAAGCTTTCAACTGTAGGGCTTCTGGACAATAGATGACTCAACAAATTCAACAACTCTACTCATCAAAGTAAAGTTTACTTCTTCTCGTGTTTTACTTTGTGATTTTGTGGTCTAGTGGTGGATGTATCAGTGGAGCATCCAATTTTGCATCTCGAATCATATTAATATACCACTTGGGCATACGTTGTATTGTTCTCATGGGTCGTGGTCTGTTTGATCATCACCATCATCCCCATCATCATTGTCATCATCAGTGGGAACATCATCTTTTGTTTTCACAACAGTGAAATATCTACATCAGGTGAGTCTGGAGGAGGAGTCTCAACTTCCTTCTTCTCAAAGAACTCAACATCTCTACTAGTGTAGAATTTTTTGGTCTTCGGATCCATCAATCTATACCCAAGAGCCTCTTCACTATAGCTAATGAAGATGAGTTTTTGAGATTTCATATCCAACTTCTTTTTATTTTTCTTGGGTATGTGCATGCTAGCTTTACACCCAAATACTCTGAGGTGTGCAACGGATGGATTCCATTTGACCATGCTTCATGTGGAGTTACTCCATCAAGAGCAACTATGGGCACTCTATTCAAAAAATATATTGATGTCTTCACTGCTTCTACAGAATGTCCTCGCTAGTCTAGAATCATCAATCATGCAACACACCATCTCCATGATAGTACGGTTCCTTCTCTCAACAACACCATTCTGTTGTGGTGTGTGTGGAGGAGGCATCTGTCGATGAATCTCATGAGCTTGAAGGTAGGATTTGAACTCATTACTAGTGAATTCCCCCTCGATCTGAGTGGAGAGATCTGATATGATGACCAGTCTCATTCTCTATAGCCACTTTGAACTTTTGAAGTTCTCAAAAGCTTCACTTTTCTTATAAAGAAAAATATCCACATTTTCTTGAATAATCATCAACACATAGCATGAAATATTGAAATCCAGAATGAGTAGGTTGCATCGGACCAAAAAGATCGATATGAACCAAATCAAGCTTACCATGAGCTCGATAAGTACTTTTTTGGAATGAAGCTCTGTGTTTTTACCTACTAGGTAGTGAGGACACTTATATGTATCCTTTTGAGAGATGGAAATCCTCTCACCATGTTGTACCGGTGAAGTGTTTTGAGATATTTGAAACTGATGTGACCAAGTCTCCAATGCCACAACTATGCAGAGGAAGAATTCTTAGCCACAAGTGCTTGATCATCCCTATGGAAAAATCAAGCTAGAACATACGTCCCACATTGGAGGATTTTGCAACAATTTTTGAGCCTCTTGATTTGTCTCGAATCAAACACACTTTCTTACCGGAATGACTATCAAAGTCAATCTTCAGATTATGATCTAGAAGATGACTCACAAATAGTAGATTCTTTGTTAACCTAGGGAAATATAAGACATTTGTTAATCTACGATTTCATGAACCAAGAGGTAGAGAAATTTTCCCAATCCCCTATATTGTGTAAGAAGAATCATCACCTAAAAAACATGATTTTTTAAGGTGTGTCCCTCATGGTAGTAAACTGGTCTTTGTGCCTGGTCATGTTTCGAGTGGCTCGAATCAACATACCAAACAACACTAGATGACGTGGATGGTTCACTAGAATGAGCAAATGTACATGAAGTCCTCATTTTCGAATGATCTTCTTTCTCAACTACATTACCTTGTTGATGGGGTTTTCTTCACCATTTCCCCTTCTTCTGCCCTTGCTTGTAGTATGATTTTCCCTGATGAGATTGTTGATTTGAGGTCCAGAATTACTTGATGAACCTTTCTTGTATGTATTGAACCAACAATCTTTCAACTCATGTCCTCTTTTGCAAATAGGACATTTCTTCTTTTGTTTGTCCCCTTGTTGATGTTGTTTTTTTGGAATTTTGAGAAGATTTTTCTTTTCCTTTTCCTTTTGATGAGAAGATAGTGCTTTCTCCTCTTCATCATCTTTGTTGTACATTGTTTCTTCTTGTTGTAGTAGATTCACTAACTTGTCAAAATTAATTGTTTGATCTAACAAGTTTAGTGTCATCACAAAAATGTGGTAAGAAGGAGGAGTGCTCTCAGAACAATGGGAATGAGAGCTATATCAGTGACCTCCTCTCCCAGGGATAGAAGTGAAGCCCTCAATTTTGCAACTCTCCTCAAGAAAGATTCCACTTTCTCATTTGGTTTGAATTTCAGTGTATGTAACTGACTCTACAAATTCAAAATTATGTTCTTGTTTTTGGCCTCATACACGATGCTCAACTTATCCCACGCTTCTTTGGTTGTTTTGGCATCTCGAATGTGGGGTTACACGTCATCAGACACTACAAACAAGATTATGAATTTGGCCTTTTGATTGGCCTTGTCAAATTGTCTCTGTTGGGTTACATCATCTGGTGATCTGGTTATGGAACCATTCACAACATGTCATATCTCTTCAAACTCAAGTTATGTTTTGATCTTAGTCTTCCATGTAGCATAATTATCTCCTCTTAGGAGTTGTGAGTCTGGAAGAAAGAACTTAGGGCATTGGTGCCCATTTTTGAATCAACTGACAAAGGGTAAGGCTCTTATCACTCCAAGTATAAGGTATCCCAATCTATATACCATCAATCCGATATACCAAACCTTTCTATATATGTGCCCTTCGATATACCCTTCGGTATGTGGAAGAAGCTCACCTTTTCGATATACCCAGCGGTATGTGAAAGAGTTGTTAACGTACGTGAAAGAATTTGATATGTGGTACCAAGACAATACTTGAAAGGGGTATGTGTGATTATTGACATCGGTTTAAAGAAATATCCTCATATACACGGCGTAACTTCACTATATACTCGGATAATTTTAGTGTCTGATTTATGTCGTGTAATCATTCACAGATGGATGGGAGGGCTCAAAGTGTGCATTGTGTCCTTATTTCTCCCCGTTGATTTATAAGGACGATGCCCAGATGAAGTTGTTGCAGCTATATTATTCGTTAAGTGAAGTATTAATCACGATGGATTTACCCGTAAGCACTTCCCAGAGGCACTGTATATATCGAACACTACAAAAGAGATCCGAAGATCTCGTGAGTGTTACAGAACCAAATTTTATTGATTTTTTTACAAATCTATGCCATTTTTATCAATTATAATGTTTTGGTTGAATATGGCAACCTACAAATTAGTACAATCCACTGAAATATACACTAAAAATATATGATTACATCCAATATGTAGAAAAATTGAATGGTAGGCAAAAAAATTGTTTTCATGAGGCCCTGTGGCTCTCTGGAGCTCAAATGGCTCATTGTGCAAAAATCACAAAAAATAGCTGAAAAGATTTATTTTTAGGTACCCCTCCTTTGGAAAAATATGCTCAGAATGAAAATATAAGCTATGTGGGAGAAAAAAAAAGTTCCCTTCAATAGGGTTTTTCGACTATTTTTAGGGTGGGGTTTTAGTTTGTGGTTAAGTGGTTTAGTGGTGATTTTGGCCACTAAAAATGGTAAAAACCACTAAACAAATCCTCCAAAATTTTCAATTGAATAATAAAAGGCTTTACGTGGGGGTTTCAACCCCAACTTTGCAACTCTAAAGCCTTTCACTTAACCACAACCAAGGTGGGTAGATATGTGATGCATGGCATGTAAGCTTAAATGGGGTAGACATTGATGTGGCTTTATTGCCTTTCTGGTTTATCATCCAAATAAGAAATAAAAACCATGGAAGCTTTCCATTTTTGTTTTGGAGGTCGGGATGTAAAAATGTTTGTATATTTTGTTGGTGTGGGTTCTTTTTTTTTATAAACAGTCGAGGTTGTTACTTTTTGGATGGACCACATGGCGGTTTGAGTAGGAGCGACGGTTTATATTTCCGTGTATTAGATCTCAGCTCTTGAATGCTTTTGAATGCCACTTTTGATTTGTTTTTGTTGTTGATCCACCTATTATTGTATCATTTTTTTATTGATATGTCATGTTTTACTTTGTTGAGATTCATTGTTAATATTTGTGATCGCTCACCCCAATGATTTGTGGGCTCTATCATCATTTCGAGGATGGATTCAATGCGGAGATTCGTTTGGAGATGGTCCAACTTGGTGGGCAAGGATCAACTCACCCAACTTGCCTTGTCTCAGCCTTTTCGGAGGGTGTGTTGAAAGTTAGTCGTGACTTGAGAGGTAGGGGGAGCCTTCTGGTGTAGCGCCATCGAAGATCAAGTGTAGTCCGCCAATACACAAAGGAGCTCACCTCAATAGTTTGATCCAATCTAACTGAGCCAATGTTTCAATCCAACTCGTATGTCCAAGATCAACTCGTTGCCAACAAAACAGCTCCCCTCTCGCAATCCTCGGGATCAAGCTCGTTGTGTAACCAACTCGGTGCTTGAACCAGCTCACCCTTTAACACACTGACCTCCAAATAAGGCAAGGTTGCTAAAATGCAGCAATGACTAAATAGAAATCTATATTTAGAGGAGGAAAACCCCGATGGGGAAAAATTTTTTTTTTTTCTGATTCGATTTTTTTAATCAGAATTCTTCAAATGAAGCAAATTTTTCCGGTGTAAGAGGCACCGGCAAAAAAAAATTACTTTCAAACACTTGGATTTGAACAAGAGGTTGTGGGGATGCATGGATGGGGCTGGGAAGTTGCAAGAGGTTGCACAGGCTCTCCAATGCTGCAAATGCTTCTCCAAGCTCCTCTATCTCTTCTGCACTCTCTTTGCACACCTTCTCTGCTCACAAAGGTTCCTAATCCTGCTCTAATACCAAATCTAGAAGAGGGACAAAAGCCTCACAATATTATTGATATTCAATCAAATCAAATTACAATAGAAGTGTTACAATACTTATAGGTATTGTACATCTATATGCAGACAAACAAGAATGTTGCACAGGTGCAACAAATTACATACGGGAAGTAATACAAACAAATATGACTATTACAAATATGCAACAAATAAACCTACGAGAATATAATAAAACAATACAAATGGTTATAATCTCATAACCATATAACAATAATATGAAACCACCTAAATACCACAGTAATAATTAAATTACCTATGCTAAATTAACCTAGGTAAACTATGTTTTACCTAAAAACTATAAACACATGTATATAAATAAATATATAATAATATTATATTTCTTTATTAATGATATATAACTAAAATTATTTTGTATTTTTTAAATACAATATAACAACATTTCATTTATTACAAATAAATCTATTTTATTATAAATTATAAAATATAATTTTATTAAGAATAAATTTAATTACAAATGTTAAATATATATTATAATATATTATATATATATATATATATAATGACTTGTACTACTTTATTTCTGTTTTAGGTATATGGAGGTGTCGCTCGGTTAAAACCGTCAACTAACATGTCAAGGTGCCATCAATTGGGCCTTACAAGATTTGGGAGAAGGCATGGAATTTCAAATTATCTTTGCCTGTCAAATCAAATTTTGTTGACAGTTTAGTTCTTTTATGTGCCTATAAATTTTAATTTTTTCTATATTTATTTTTATCATGTCTTCTTATAAATTTGTATATTTTCATATATTTATATAAGACTATGTAAAAATTTTGATGCCTTTGTAAATTTTCAAGATGTCATTCTTTAGTGCTACGAATTTTTGTATTGGTAACATACAACTAAAATCAGAAAAACAACCCACAACCCGTCAATTTCCAACCCTATAGGAAAGTGCTGAAAAAATGGAAAATTTGAAAAAAAAATATAGGAACAAAGGGTTTTACTACATTTGTAACTTACCTACATGTCCCACACCTATCCTTAGGTTTAAAATGTCCCTACTAAATAATATTTACTATAATGGAAAATTTGGGAAAAATATAGGAACAAAGGGTTTTACTACACGTGTAACTTACCTACATGTCCCACACCTATCCTGCGGTTTGAAATGTTCCTACTAAATAATATTTGTTATCTTGCTCGACTTTATTTTCTCCATGTCACTCTCATTAATCATGCACTTAAAAGGGGGCTAAAAAGGGGGAAAATCCAATAGGTTTTAGGTTTGAAACCCAACCGCAATGCTTCTTTTTTATACCACTAGGTAGAGATTCCTTATAATCTTCTTTGAGACACAAATTTGCTCTTGGCTCATAGAAACTTAATAAGTCCCCAAAGGAAAAACTAAAACCTCACTATTCCACCGTTATTAGCAAAGCAAAAGTGTTTATTATATGTAAAGGATTTTAGGGTTACATACTTTTATGTTTAAATGTTTATGAATTTAAAGCCTTTCTATGTAAAGCCTTTTGAGCTTAAAGGATCTTACAAAGATTTATCGAGTGTTTATTTGAAGATTTCTCATGGTATAATTACCGCATAAGAAGAAATACGCATTGTTGTCCTCTCAAAATTTCCCCTCTTTCAAAAGTCAAAAATTGAAAATTTTGAGTTGACACCCTTTAGTGATGTTCTAGTGAAGTGAAAATTTGAAGAGATAGTGAAAATTCACATTTTTGGAGTTATTTTGGTGATTTGTGGGTTTGTCAGACATTTTTGTCCCTCATGTCCCAAGTTTTACCGGGCCTTCTGTTCCCCGATCGGCCGCATTCCCCAAAGATCTTTTAACTTTCGGTTCTGTCAGAACTTTTCGGTCTGTTTGTCCCAAGTTCACCCGGGCCTTTCGTTTCCCGATCCGCCCACATCGCCCACATCGGGTCCTTCACATACTTTTGTCCCATCTGTCCCAAAAGCATCTGTGCCTTCTGTCCCCGCTTTACTCGCATCGCCGGATCGCGTCTTCGCGTCCCGAATGTACCAAAGATCGTCTCGAGCCATTTTTTCCGCTCTTCCCGATTCTTATCTTTTTTAGTCGGTGTAATATGAATTTAATGCGCATTTAATGACCTTCTCTCTCCTAAATGGATATTTAATGGGACTATCCTCTATGCATTTGACACACTGCTCACTTGCCATCATTTGCTCGAATCCCTACAATTAAGATCATTTGCTCGTGCTCCCGTTCCCTTTGCATTTTTCATTACGAATTCGATCCTTGAAGGTTGTTTCTCTATACATTACAAACATGAAGATTAAATTCCAAGGTCAAGAACATGTTTCACCTCTTGAGTCCTCTGTTCCCGATATCGGGGATAGTGAGGTTCGGCACCTGGATTTTGGGGATTTCGAACAGATTGACTAGCCCTAATCCTTCCCCATGGCACAGATGATCAATGATAGTGGTCTTGCGTATGCGGCGGGCTTCCCTATCTTAGTACAATGTGCCGACACCGTGCTCACTGTGGGGCTCATTTTAACTTGAGACACCAAAGAATTGTCTAATGTGCATGGGGAGCTGATTGCCAAATTGGATGTTGCTGCCATTTCTACTGCTCTACGGATTCCAGAAATTGAAGACTCCATCATTATCACTCAGGCTCAAGCTCAAACCCTATTCGAGCAGAAACAGTGATAAATATAAGGCAAGGATAGCAAAATCATGGTTGAAGAACCCTAAGAAGGGAGCATCCCGACTTTCTAAGGCATTATTTAGGGCCGATTTCAATGAAGAGTTATCTGATTTCATTATCTTGCTAGCTCGTGTCATGGGATTGCCCTCTACCAATGAATTTCACTTTTGGATGTGCCCTCTCATCAACATCATCTGCGAAGGTAGTCAGAACATAAATTGGGTAGAAATCATTTGCATGAATTTGACTGAGCAATTGTCAATGTGCAATAGACTAAGAAGTTCTATATGACTTCTTATCTCATGTATTCCCTAGTAGCATCCCGGCAAAGTGGTTTGGATTCACATACATGGAGGGCCGAAGGATGAACCCATTTATGCATACTGCCCTCAATTCACCCTTGAAACTAGCAACCACAACTTCAGGAGGGTTAATGATGCCTTTACCATGTATATTGTGAGGCTCTTAGAAGGTGATACTACTAGGAGATTTTCTGATGAGGCCATGGACCTGATAGCTAAGTATGGAGATTTCTTCATTCAATTCAGGAGGTTTTCATATATCAGGTTGGCTGGTTATGAAAACACACCTCTCAAGCTCCCCATGTTTTGTAATGACAAGATGGCTCTAATTGAAGTGTGTAGGAAATTGGATAAATTGCATAGAACCTACAAGGACAAGAAAATCTCTAGTCTGCATTTCCCTATTTCCTTGGGTAACTATACATGCAAAACAACCTTGGATGCTCAAAATATAGAAAGGGCCCTTGCTCCCATCACTGTCCACTTTTTCAGGCCTAGGACCTGTTTTGATTTGAAGAAGTTCATTGAGCAAAACCTCAGAATAAATTATCATCACAAGTTAGATGTTGAGGACTACTGGGCGATTGTGCAGATTATTTTGAAGCAAGTGGAGGCACTATGGCAGATTCTCTCTGCAACTGATAAAGGAGCTCAATCTCTACCAAATTCCTGAAGGGTTCTAAGATGATAATGAAGATTGGCTATCTTATGAATATGAGACATTAATCAAGCATACTCCTTTGGAAGATCTGGACTGGTACAAGAAGGAGAAGGATGACTTGGTTGATATTTTGGCCCCTGTCCTTGTAAGAACCAAGGTTTGGTTTGATAGAAAGGTTCGAGAGCTTAGGAAGAATCAAAGTGGATCTTCTTCTAGAGATACTTCAACACCTAGGAAGGAATCACATACACCCAAAGGCCAGAGGTACTTGCTCAAACCCCTCCTCCTTCCTCAAATAAAGAACTTGAATCATCTACTCCCTCTTCTTCTACTCAAGTGTACCAAAAGAAGATAAAAGAGGTTAAACAAGAGCCAATTGAGGAAGAACCCCTTCTAGGGCATTCAGAACTACCTTCAAGGCCGAGAATGTTATTGTTCTCAGTGAAAGTGATGATGGTGAAGTACCAGACCCTGCAGGAACTTCAGAAGTTACAATAGAAAAAGAGAAGGAAGTGCCTAGCACTAAACCTCCAAGTACCACTGATTCCTCTACTCAAGAAGCTCCAGATGCCTCACTCACCTCTTTACTGGAAGCAACAAGTGGTGAATACCTTAAGTGCCATGGGCTCACTTGCTCTTGGACCTCTTGTTCCTTCTTCTTCTTCCTCTACTTTTGCATGGGTGCAACCCTTGGTTGACAACAGGAAGAGAAAACCTTCTTCCCGTTTGATAGGGCCAAATTTTGATGTTGTGGCAGCTTTGTTAGGTACTACTCCTCCTCCTCCAACAAAGAGAGCTAAAACAACTTCAAGAATAGTGACAGATGCTCAAGGCCAACAATTTCTAGAGGTTGCAAAGCCTAAGGTTGATAAGGCAGAGCAAGATCTATTAGCCTCTGACCTGGAGCTTTCTAGGATTCCAATGGGAGAATCTACTCCTAAGAGTGAGGTGCATAACCTCCAGAAACTTGATAACCAAGGTTATTGAGAGAGTGGAGAAGGGTAAACAAACTATAGAACAGTTGGAAGAACAAAATCAAGTTCTTTCTAGCTTCATCAAGTCATTATTGACTAAAGATAAGGTTTTGGATCCTACTCCACTGGCTTCCCTTCCACCCCCTATGATTCTCAGTCAGGATGAGGTTCAAAGTATCAAAGATATACATAGGTATTCCACTTATGGAAGGGCTATGGAAGCCATGGTTGATGACATGATCATTGCAGGCTTGAATTTCATTGTAGAGGCCTTCAAACTCAATGAGAAGGTGGCCAACCTGCAACAAAAACTCTCCTCCTCTATTGGAACTATGGACAAAGAACTAAAGCTTTGGAGTAGTTGCATCATAGATCTTCGCCTAATGGAATAGGCTGATGAAAAGATATTGATGGCCAATAAAGTTTTTGATGATGCCAAGGACAACTTGTCAAGGTCATGGGTTTTCAGTGTTGAATGGAAAATAAAAGTTCTGGAAGAAGCCTTGGGAGAATTGAGAAACAATTGGCAGAAGGGAGAATCTTTCAAGACTTGTGTTGCATCTACCTTCAAGGATATTCATTGTCATCTTCATGATGAAACTTCAGGTGTTCCTTTCTCTCTTCAAGAGATTAAAACTCAATTCTGGGACATTTGTTAAAGAAGACCTGTTCAAGGAGGAATTGATTACCAAAGAGAAGATAAAGGATATTTGCTCTCTTCAATCTACCATTGAAGAGGCTAATAAAGAATACCTTGAACATACCGAGTTTGATAAGGACATGGAGAACCTGTCAGGAACTTGGTCTCAAGCCACTGCCAACACATCAGTCCCATGAGGCAGAGAGATAGCTGAAGCATTGAAAAGATTCAGGCAATGGATTCTCAAGTCGGTGGGCCCTCCTCAACAATAAGCGAGATGTTTTCTCTTCTAGCTTCTCCTCTCCTCCTTTTCTGAAATCGAGCTCATTGTAAACTAATTAAGGATCTTGTGTCGAGCACTTCCTTAATTAACATTTTAGTTAAAAGAAATGGTTACCAAGTGTAACCAATTTGTAAGTTATATAATGGGCTCTCTGCGCCATTTTCAAGGGTTGGAACTCTGTTTATTTTTGAAAGTGTAAAGGAGTAAAAAGCTATCAATACAAGAAGATCTCTCTTTTTGTTTCCATCTGCTCTTGTTCTTTCATTGCTATCTGTTAAAAGTTATTGAATCATTAGTTTGTTTTACTTCAAGAAGCTTTGTATTCTTGTGGATGTCATCTCTGGAACTTTGTGTCTATGAAATAACATCTTGTGGTTTTAAATGCAAATGATTCTGTTCTATATGATTCCCTTATGGCGTGAGTAAGGAATTATTTTGTTATCTATATTTCCTAAGAGTGTTATTCTGCCCCCTCCCATTCCTTAATTCTTCTATCCTTTTGTATTGATGATCTATTATATCAAACACTTTCATGATATCAGAGTTCCTCATTAAAACTACACATTGTACATTTGTAAATAGGTTTTTGCCTTTAATAAGGGAACCTCTCCCATTAAAGAGGAGGGAATTTTTGTCCCCTGACTGTTGCTTTCAATAAAGTCCTTATTTGACAACCAACACGTACACAAGAAGAAATAAAGAGAAAGGAATACCTATATAGTTGCATTTTCCTTTAGTATTGGTTTCCGCGAGGTTGTGTGTTCGAAACTTGCCAAAGATTCATAGAATCATATGTATAGCTGCATTTTCCTTCAATAATTGGCCTAAAAATGTGTCATTTATGGGTGCAGACATTCTCTAGTGCTCCTCTCTATGGGAAACCAGGGAACGATCAGCTATGATTTGACATGAAAGTATTATATATAAGATTAAGCTCATCCATGCTAAATAATTTCCATGTTCTGAATCTTTCACCATCCATTGCTTACCTCGGGAAAATTGAACGACTTTGGTGCATTTCGAGCTCACAAATCTTCATCGATAGGGAACACTTATCGGGAATCAAGCATGGCAGATTTTCCATAGCATAATCGCCACATGGACTATCCAGTCATCGGTTTGATTTATAGCCAAAGATTTGGCTTGATTTTAGCGCAAATGGTAGGTTATAGTTGATCGTTGAAAGCCTCTTTAAATCGACAAATTTATCTCAAAATAGTTGTTGTAAGGGAACGCAGTGAACACAAGACAATTTTTGGCTCAAGTATAGATTGAGAGCATCCAACGTGATGATTTTTTCACCTTTCTCGCATGCCTATTCCCACCCATATTTTAGCCGCTACAAAATTTAGACAAAAATATAGATGTTTGAATCCAATCGGCCTATTCATCATGCAAGTTCGCAAACCTACGTGCAAAACTTTGACCAAGGCGGTCTATCCTTGCACCAGTCGGCCTCGAACACCGCGACTCATGCGCCCTATTTCCCTTGCCCACCATCTGCTGCGCACTAACATATGAAAGACTATGGTGCCGGTTCTTTTTATAAAGCGCAAATGAAATTTGACGGAATAGGTAACAATGTATTACGGTGTTATTTATATATGTAACAACATAATATGTTGTTACCTATTCCATCAAAACTAACGACGACACGATAAAACTAATGGCGACGTGACAAAAAATACTTTTTGCCTTTGTGTGAACTTGCATGAGAGATAGACCTAGTCGTTTGAATCTCCTTTCGCCATACATCTTCACATGTCCTTGTTAAACCATTCTTATACATCCATTATCTAACATGTGTTAATACTTAAAAAAGTTTCACCAGTAGAATGGAACTTTAGAAAATGATATTTAGAAAATTAGAAGATATAAAGGAAGATGGTATGATAGGATGAAGAAAATTTGCATTGGCGGTAATAAAGAGAACCATGCAAAATTAGAGGGGGAAGAAGAACATGTAGATATTCAAAGAGTGCCCCAAGACCAAAAATCTAATCAAACCTTTAAATTAAATTGAGGAGAAAACAAGTTATTTAATTAATTTATTCATATTGTAATCAAAAGAAGTATATGGCCGCTTTGGCCAAGGATATGCCTTTAAGGCCAAGGGAGTAATGACATTGAACCCCCTCTCTCTTGATTGATGAATGCTTTTAATAAATATATTTCAGAAATTTGTAAATTAGACCACGTTTGTGGGTGGATATTATAAAAAAATGTGTTTCTTGAAAGGTCACCATAATGGTATAAAAAAATTTAAATAATGCAAACTAGCAATCAAATTGATGATAGATATAGGATCGTAAGTTAAGTACAATGGAAACCATGGTATGAGTTATATACCTAAGAATGATAGGTAAATTATTGAAACCGTAATATGTTTAGGGCTTATACTATTAACGAGAGATAAGGCAATGAAAATGTATGACAACTTTGGGAAACCACAAGTAGAATGGTCATCCTAGAAATTTGATAGCTTCAAGTGTGTCTAAAGAGTATGTTAAACCGTGAGCAAGGTGATTCATGATATTTAAGAAAACCCTTAACCTATTGGCATAGTTATGAAAATTTGAATATTAATATTGTTGTTATATTATATGATTATGTCAAAGTATCATGAAATTAATTTGTCCACTTAGGTGGTATGGGACATCTAGTAAGGATGAGCTTTCTTACATTCACCTTGAGATTTGTAATCAAATACTTATGGGTTATCAAGTTAGGAATAGAACCCAAATATCATTAAGTGAACTTGTGGGATAGGACATTCGAGATCGGGATGTTGTTTGTGTTTTATTTCTTGTTTCCCCAAATATCAGCATGAAGGTAGAGAGGTTTTGTTTTAATATTTCCAGTCAAGAAAAGAGTATATTGAGAGATGTGTTAATTTTAGGGGTGTGATAATACAAGAGGTGATAGATAACCTAGTGCATAGAATCACACAAAATGAATGTTAAGAGGGGACACGTGGTAGGTTATGAGTTGACACATCGGCTACCTTCTTGAATTGTCATTCTAGATTATTCATGCTCTAGCATTCTAATGGATTTCAGGGATTAGGTGGGTACTTAGTAATTTTTAGACTTTTGGCCAAAAGTAAAATCATTAGGTTATGATTTTAGGATGTATATTATTCCTACCCCGTAGATGGTTACTGGTTGATCGGGAAACTACTTACACATGAGACTCTTTCTTTCCTCATTGATTATAACATCTTCCTTCTCGTGAAGGGTAGGGGCACTATCAAGTATCGAGAGGTGTGTGGGGATTTGTATGGCTCGTGTTTGGAGGTAAAGCACTCCAATGATGCTCTTTCTCTCATTGCAGTTGGACAACAAAATGGTTCTCTACAACTTATATCATGGTATCTAATGGTAAAATTGTATCATTGTATTACTAATTAGATTTATATAAATGTTACTATAATGGAATTTATAGACTTTGTTAAGCGATGATAGTGTTTACGTTGTAGAAATTTTTGAGATTATCTGTTTGTATTATATATGAAAGATGGTTTTCTTAAGTAGTTCGTGTCTAAATGGTGAAAACCTTATATCATAGTCATTAATGGTTAAGAAAGCATAAACTAATAGGATGTATTTATATTTTATGGGTGAATCTTTTGTGGTAAAGCACTAGCAAATGGGGTTATATAGTGTAGTTAAAATTAATTGTGATGGATTTGCTTGATTGGTATAATGAAAATACATAGGCGAAGGAGAAACTTAATGAGATTGACTATTACAAATAGACACTCAAACTAAGTTTGATTTTTATGCATAGTGGTATTGAATTAGATTTAAAAACTCTTTTTTAGAATTAACAAAATGATTTATGTATTAATGGAAACTTTTGCTTAGAATTACACAAAATGATTTATGTATTAATGGATGGACAAATAAATGGGAACTCACTCAAAATTAACATTTGGTGATTATACATTTAGTTCGCTTGTTTCATGTAGAGGAAAACTATACCAGTTAATGAGATACTTATTTTGTTTATTTAAGTTGAAATGAACTTTGAATAAATGTAAGCTAATATTGACATTGTATGCCTCTTAATGTGAATGAATGTTAAGTAGGTATAGTAGAATGTGAGTATTGTTTCCTTTCCTTGGGTGAAGGGTGATCATGAAGTCCCTTTTTATTAATGTATGTCAAAAAGTGTTAAATGTTTTTATGGTCACTGCAAAAAAGAGAGCATTACAAAAGTTTTTTTTTGGGGTAAAGGACGTGGAATAATTAGGCCATATCATCTCTCATGAAGGTGTTAAGGTGGACCCTCGCAAGATCAAGGCCATGGTGGAATGGGAAGTTCTCATAACCCTCAAGAATTTACAAGGTTTCTTAGGGCTCACAAGGTACTATCGTATATTTTTAAATAACTATGGCAAGATATAGTAGAACCACTCATAACATTATTGAATGAAGACTCCTTTCATGGGAACGAGGAAGCTTCCAGGGCATTTGGAAAATTGAAGGTGGCGATATGCACCCCGATGTTAATAACCCCATATTTATCCAAGATCTTCATAGTTGATTGTGATACTTCAAGAAAGGGGGTAGGTGCAGTATGCATGCAAGAAGGACACCCCATAGCATTTGAGAGTCATCAACTAAAAGGAAATATTTTTGAAGCCCTTTATGAGAAGGAAGCGATGGAAATCTTGCATGCGATCAAACAATAGAGACCATACTCGATGGGTAGAAGCGAAAGGTAAAGACATATCATGATAATTTGAAATGTCTCTTGGAGCAATGAATATCTTTAGAAGAGCAACAAAAATGGGTTACAAAGATGTTGGGTTATGACTTTGAGATCATTTATAAGAAAGGGAAAGAAAATGTGGTCACTAATGCACTATCTAGGAGGGATGAGTCTACGGAAGCATTGTTATGTGTCATCTTTTGTTTGAAGGTAGATTGGGTAGATCATGTAAGGGGAAAATGGAAATAAGATGTAGAGACCCACACTCTCATTCAAAATCTCAAGTAGGACATAAACGAGATCTGAAAATGTATATGGAAGGGTGATACATTGTGGTACAAGGATAGGTTTTATTTGTGCAAGAACTCTACACTTAAACGTCATGTTATTTCAAAGTTTCATTCTTATCCCATAGGTGGTCATTCCGGGTTCTTGAAAACTTTCATACAATTAAAAACACGATTTATTTTGAGAGGGGTTAAAAGGTGATGTTCAAAAATTTTGGTAGAATGTTTGGTGACCAAACATAATAAGGGTGAGACCATTAAGACATTGGGTCTCCTATAACCTTTATTGATTCCTAGTCAGACATGGGAAGAGGTATCTATGGATTTCATCACAGGATTACCAAAATCAGAAGGGAAAAGCATAATCATGGTTGTGGTGGATAGACTTACTAAGTATGCTCATTTTTTTGCCATGTCTCATCCTTTTACAACTAGTACAATTGCCATCTCTTTTATGGATATAGTTCAAAATCTCTATGGCACGCCCAAAATTATAGTAAGTGATCGTGACCCTATATTTACTAGCAATTTTTGGACTAATTTGTTCTCTTGTTTGGGTACCCAATTAGCTCAGATTTCATCTTATCATCCCCAATCGGATGGGCAAACCGAGGAGGTAAAAAAATGTTTTTAGGGGTATCTTCGATATTTTACTTCGGATAAACAAGATCGATGGGTGCAATGGTTTCCACTTACATAATAGTGCTATAATATTTCATTTCATGGCGAGGGAAACGAGTTGTCCTAGTTCCCCTCCTCATCCAAAATGTCTCCATTTTTGGCACTATATGGGTACCATCCTCCATCACTCGTCTCTAGCTTGAAGGTTAAACTGAAGCGAGAGCGGTCAAACATCACATTCAACACTAGCACGAGGTACTCTCTAGCCTCGAGAGAGAATTTAGAAATGGGACAAAACCGTATGAAGCAATAGGCTAATTGGCACCATAGTGAATGGACTTTGAAGTAGGAGACTTTGTTTTTGTACGACTATAGCCATATAAGTAGTTATCCTTAAAAAATAGAAGAAGGATAATAAGCTCGCACCTAAATACTATGGTCCTTACCTAGTTTTGCAAAAAAATGGTAGTGTGGCATACAAGTTGGAGCTCCCTCAGGCAACTAAAATAGATCCAGTCTTCCATGTTTCTTTCTTGAATAAGATCATTGTGCGGAGAGGTGTCAACTCAATCAGTGCTTCTCGAGATGGATGAGGATGGAAGGATCATATTGGAACTTGAAGGGATCCTTCAGATGCGCACCAAAAGGTTAAGGAAAAGAGTCATTATCGAGTATCTGATCAAGTGGAGAATATGGACAATGAAGATGCAACATGAGAAGATGAAGCATTTTTGTAGTAACATCCAGGACTTTCCAACATTGGGGACAATGTTGTTTCAAAGGGGAGGGGCGTGTTACGCCCTTAGTCTTATAGCTTATATTGGATATGTAGGGCCGACTTGTGGCTTACATAATCTATTTTCTTGCCATGTGTCATTTATTTATGCTTTCATATATATATTAGGTCAACCTTGATGTTGGCCATAGTATAGGAAGGGTATATATAGGAGTTAATAAGGAGTAGTTAAGCATCATCTTGAGCACTTGAGTCTTATTGTATGGTTTGGAGGTTGCCCCCTTAAAGTGGCTAATTCATTCTTCTTACATATTGTGATCACTTCTCAATATTTTGGCGTTCCTTGGTGTTATATTGTTGTTAACATTGATTTATCTAAGTAAATTCATTACAAAATCGGACAAGGGAAAAAGATCATAAAAGGAAGATAGCTCATTCAAATTGGTGCATAGATCACACCTCTATGAGAAATTGAAGGATATAGGTTGGGAGTTACCACAAGGATGAGAGCATTTTTATTCGAGGATGTTAGTCAAGAACTACAAAACACACCTACCAAGAAGAATGCAATGCAAGAAAGAGAGGAAGGTGCACGAAAAGACACAAGCTAAAAACACACATGAGGCTGAAAATTATCATTCCCAAGGAAACATTGCAAGAAACTATTGATACTCCATCACCACTAGAACAAGCAAGCCCTCCAAAGTGAATATGGTGAACAAACAAGTGTGCAACTATCGATGAAGGAAATTGAGCTAGCGATCACAAAGACAAGTGCATAGGAGACCCATGTGCAACCAAATTTGACTATGCGACACACGAAGGGAGCTAAGTAGAAAGAGGAGGAAGAAGTATTAAAGCGAAAAGAGATTGCACAAAAAGAGGATGAAAAGTGCAAATAAGAGGAATATGTCGAGGAAGCTAGAATTGCACAAGAAAAAGAAACATACATGAGGTGCAATGAGTAGGATGAAGTTGATAAAAAGGTCAAGGCATATAAGAAAGAAAAAGGAGAGAGAAGAGTGGTAGCAAAAAGGAAAAGAGGATGAGTTACAAAAGCAAACAATTGTGTAAGTCGAGACGTAGAAAATGGAGGAAGAGAAAGAAAGGAGAGGTAGAGAAGAAAAGAGAAGAACAAAGAAATGAGCAAGAAAAGAAAACGGAGGAAGTGCGGAAGAAAAAGGAGGAAGAACGAGAAGGATGAAGAGGACATGAGACTTAAAAAATCCAAGGTGCAAGAAGAGTAGGCTCGCATTGTGCGGGAGATAGAAATTGCAAAGATCGATGCAAAACACAAATAAAAGGAAAGCGAAGCAACCAAAGTTCAAGCTACTTGAAGCAACAAACACCCTCAAGTATGAACTTCAAGTGTGTAGATAGAAGAGAATCCAAAGATAGCACAACAAAGGTAAGAAGCTTTAGCTTTGAAGCGATAATAGTGCAAATGGCAAAAGGAGGGTATTCTTAAACATTTTTGTGGGGAATGTAGACAACGGTGGAAGCTTATCCTCCCTCCTCCCTTGTGCACACAATTGTACCACAAATTACTCTTAACAATTGCGTGGGTGATCATCACACAAACCATTGACAATACTCTTGAGGTGGACATCGAGCAATTGTCATTGCAAACACAAATAAAGGAGTGCACATTATGCAAGCAAAGATTGGTGCAATTGCTTTGCGGTTGTACATGAGTGGAAGGCTTTGTTGGAGCAAACATTATGCAACGTGAAGCAACAAATAAGAGGGCAATTGTCCCAAGCTTGTCACTAAAGCAATAGGTGAGCTAAGTATGAGCGAGCAAGTTCAACTAACTACTATAGTTAGCAAACTTGTGGATGGTAAGAACAAGAACATGTGCACAAAATAAAGAGCCAAGTGATCTAATAAAAGAGGGACATTAAGGGTATGACTTCAATTTTGCGAGAATATATAAAACTCCTACAAAGAAGTTGAGCCCCAAGCCAAAAAGAATACTTTTGAATTACTAGATTGGGATGTGCAATTATAGGTGACAATGAATGACAATCAAGGAGACACGTAACTTGTCAAGACAATGCACGTGTAGATGAGAACTATGAAGGACAATCAAAAATTTGAGCAAGCATTGTAAATGTCCTTGCAAGCCGAGTTAATGTCGGCAAGAATGCAGAGACTATGTGACTAGGAGAGAAAACACTTTGTGTAATATGTTTTGGGGGTATAAGCGCAGAGATTGTAAGATCGTATGAAAGGAGATATAAATTAGGGATATAATCTAGGGTTAGTGTAAATGTTCTAAATGAGCTATAATTATTTTGTAAGTCTACATCGAGTTCAAAAAATGATCAAATCAATTTTGGGAAAAACTAGATCCCAATTCTACAAAGATTAATCAGTTCTATTGTTGAACATGGAAAAGAGAATAGCGAAATGTATGTTTTCGAGGGGGGGTAGGGGTTCTATTATCCATATTTCGCCCCTGGGCCAAATATCGGATCAGCTACGACCCCGCATAGAAAGAACCTGAGAAAACTCATTTAGATTTGTAAATAGGTCACAGAGGGACTCAACAAAGTGGAATAGCAAGGTCAGAAAAGAAGGGGTAGTGCCGCAGAGGAACCGAGCAAGAAAGGGGAAGAAACGACGAAGATCCAAAGTCCTCGGGTTCAAAATAGTTCAAGAAAGGTCCGAAATCGACTAAGTATGGAGGAGGCAGCGGAAGGAACCACGTGTCCTAACAAATGCGTTTCTCCAAAGATGAATCTAAAAAGGGAAGCCCAAATGAGCGCCAGGCTGCCACGTGGCCCTGGTAGGTGAAATGGAGGAAACATCTTCAGGCTTTCAATGCAGGATCTTCTTGCCTCAACGACCAGATCAGATTTGATTTGTTTCACCATTTCCTCTTCCTTCAAGGCGCCGAACCAAGGATTGATGCAAGTAAAGATGGATTTGGGGGCGATTTTATCTGAAGCATTAACAATAGTGGTTGAACTTCAACCTGCTTTTCTCGTTTCTCTCTCTCTTCCTTCTATCTAATCGAATCTATAAATACGGGGGCAGGATTCATTGTAAAGGGTTGGACATTCCTTGTTTTGCAGGCTCCCTTTTTCTTCTAGCAAAGGAATTTGTGGAATTTCAGGCCTTCCATCAAAGTTGCAATATATTTCTTGCCTCCTGGCTATTTTGTAATGTATTGTATCAATTTGCAGAGCAATAAAACACGTTTGTGATCGATTCTAGATCCTTTCTGTCTCTTTTGCTCGCATCTGGTCTTTCGTTATAAATATGGTTATCTGTGTTTGATTATTGCATGTATTTGTTGGTTTGTATCTATCAAAAAAACTAGTGTTCATCATTCCTTCGGTGCATCACCTTGTAGTTTAGTTGTTTATTTCTTGTACCTCTTTCTTATCCCTATCTCCTTGGCAAGTTTTAGATTAAGTATAGAGATAGAACCTCTCTGCAAGTTCTCACGTATGCATCTAAACAGAGGAATAAGGAACCAGCCTTTAATCTGGAGAGCTTTCCCATTTTGCAAGGTCCCGCACCTTGGGGAAAGTTCAATGTTATGCAATCACACCAAATGAGTTTGCCTTAGAAAAGCAGATTTTTAGAACTCATTTTCTGGTGTTTGTGCTTTTGCACTAACAAGTTCTCTTGTCGATCTAACTTGCGGCAAAAAATGATGCTTTGTTGGAAGTCATGCAAGCCTTCAACAGGGTGGATGAGGCCATAATGATTGAAATGTATATAAGGCAAACTTGGAACTATTTCTACCAACCTGCAAAGAACATAAAAGCATCCCAAAGTATATAACTCCACAAATCATGCTATGCAGAATTCAGAAAGGTGGGCCTTACCATATCCACCAACACAAGTACAACAAGCTCCACCTTCAAAATTCGCATAATAGAAGTAGACTCCAAAGTACCACAATTTTGAGGTAAGGTAAAAAAAAATGAATATATTCGCACAATTTTGTTGGATATCTGTAAGCAAGCCCACATAGGTTGAAAACTCGGAAGGACGATCTATGAGGGAGTTCCACAACTTGAAAACCCGAAAGAGCGGTCTATGTGAAAAACTACTTGATTGAAAATCCACAAGGGTAATGAAGTAGTGCATAGGGAATGAAAATTGGTAAATGGCATTCTTGTGTCGTCTACGAACACAAAATCCAAATGCACAATGCAACAAATAGCATCATGAGGCCGGAAAATGAAGATGAAGCAACTCTCAAACTTTGCAAGCTTATTTTGTCTCAAGACAAGGCAATTATAAGTTTGGTTAAGTTTTGGAAGGGTATTAAAGCCAAAACCCAACTTGATGTATTTTGTATAATTTTATATATTACGCAAAGTATCCTATGTATATGTAAAGCCTAGATAAGACAAAATAGTAGATGTTTAATACTCTTATAGCTTGGGAAGGGAATGTGAAATGCTTCTCTAGCCCGAAAAGGGAATATGAAGGGGACCGGGAAGGCCGACGATCACCCTAAATTGTATAAAACTATGTAATCACATTGCATAGAAGGTTCATTTTTATCCTTGATCTGCAATTTTGGATCTCGGATGGTTGGCTCCTTATAGTAATATAATTCCAATTTATGTGGCACCTGGTCTCTTTATCTAGCTTAGTGTTTCCATTTTGTATTTTCCTAATACATATTTTATTGCGCAATTTGTATGTTGTGATGATTTAGCTTAACTACACGCCATTTTCAAGGTTGTTAATGGACTAAAGTTGTAAATCCCTTTAGACTACGCTTGTAGCATGTCCTAATCGGTGAATCCAAAGACCACTACTAACACTTCTACACTTTTTTAAAAAAAAACTATTAAGAGTTTATTGACAAAGGACTAAAGCTTGTAATTTGTTTATAATATTTAAACCTAAGTGATTGTTAGTGGAATTCATAGTTGACTCTTTTGTGGACTGTGTTCATCAATAGGGCATGAAACATATTCTAATCAATATGTTTTGCTTGCAGAATCTTAAAAACTAAGTTACGTGATTGATTTCTTAAGCCATAGTTTCCCATTAGGTATGAACTAACAAATGCCCTCAAATAAACATGTCGGGCCGTTTAGCTATTTCCCCAGAAATCTTTTGGCTACCATGACCAAGTGAGAGTTAACCTTGAGGGTACACCACACATAACCCATTGCACACGCTTGTCTTTCAAGAGAGGCACCAGCCCACCCATTTATGTAAGATGACTCTATCTAGGTTTCCCGTGTCTACACGTGTGCACACCTTTCCCTAATGTAGCCTCAACATTCCTAGCACTAGTAGGGGGATAGGTGTGTGTCACTTGCAAAGAACAACAAGATGTATGGTGAAAGCAGCAAGTACAAATGTAGCATCAAAGATGCAAATGAAGGAAATGGTTTTTAGGTGACAACAATAGAAAGTGCCTACGCATCAATGGTAGAAAAGGAGACCGAGCATGCAATGTGCTTTTCTATTTTCTATTTTCTATTTTTAATTCATTTCTTTTTGTTGCTTAAGCATGTGGAGATTTGTTGATGTAATGCTTAACTATCAGCATATTTTTTCAATATATAACTCATTGTAATATAAAATTCTATATACAATGTTTCACAAGTTGAAACGTTTCCATCCGTACTTGGTGACTATATGTATAGTAGCCGGAGCATGTCTATTTCTCAAGTGTTTAAAGTCACAAGGAGTTCGTTTTAATATGCATGAATGGTTGGGGCCTAACCCTCCAGTTCATAGCTCCGGTCAAAAGCGTTTAATAATCAAAATATATATATATATATATATATATATATATATACATGGAAATTGCTTTATTAGGTGTTTTACCTTTGCCCATGTTACTTTTGCTTTCCTTATCGAAAATATCAAATATATTTATGATTTATATATGTGAATATCAATTTTTGTGCAAATGTTTTAAATGGGCCCCATATATGCAAATTTTTTAGAATTTGTGGTGGAGTTTTACCTTTCACATTTTCAAGCTGAAATATGTGCGTTTCCATTAGCTGCTATGCATTCTTCATCTCTTGTACATTTACTGCACCGCTCTCCCATGGTCCGAGTAATCAAGACTATCTCATCACCAAATACACCCAGGTCCTTGCAAAAATGTTTTCTCAAACCTGTTTTTATACAAACAAGGCAAGCGAATGCATGTTCACAGCAAGCCAAACAACTAGAGATCACCACAACTCAAATTAGAATTATTTCAAGTCTTTTATTATTGATTATTTATCTAGACTAATAAGAGTAACGAAAGCTCCAGTTGGGTGCTCCATGGATACTGATTTGACAATAATTGACAATATTCTGGATCATGAAACAAACTTGTTTGAAGTTTCTAAATCTATGTATAAAATAGTAACTAGGATTTAGGAGGAAATGTAGAAATGTACTCCGGAATGATTTGCTGTTCATTAATGGGGTGTGCATTATCACACCTTTGGCAACATCACTGGTAAGCATTGATAAAAATGTAAACCAACATAAGTGTTGATAAATAAGGTTTGGAAGGAAATGTAGAAATATACTCCAAAATGATTTGCTGTTCATTAATGGGGTGCATTATCACACATTTGGCAACACCGCTGATAAGCATTGATAAAAATGTAAACCAACTTAAGTGTCAATAAATAAGACTACAAACCTTGATATTGGCAAAATGGAAGAATGTACTCTGGTAGAGCATTCCCCTAAGCACTAGAAGATATCAGTATCTATTTTTGTGCACATCAGATATAAACAATTCATATCAGTATGCTTGCTTGAACATAAAAGTACATCCGTTCAATTAGGAAAGTAGTCGAAAATATCCACTTTTTGTGGCACAAGTGCTGCCTAACAATTATCCCCGGAGTGCACTTTCTTTTCATCTTAAACTCTTCACTCTCTGAGTCAATGTCTTCATGACATTGATAAGCAACTTTTTCTTCCTTACACGAAATTTAATTGCCAATTTCATAGCTTCAGAATTCCCTTCTTTCCTTAAAATCGTCTCGTCTTCCATTATTTGGGTTGGAAAATGTCCCAAAGCAATGACACATAATGCAATAATGGTGCGGAGAACATTTCTTTCAACGGGCACACCTAGTGGAGCTTCAACAGTCAACAACTTAAGAGTGTTCAGACCATGCTTTTGAATAGACTCGGAATCTTCTGCAAAAATATTCTAAGTGCGGCTAACAGCCGACCATCGACCATGTCAGCACCTCCCAAAGTTACCTGTGAAAGATTATCAACATTAACTTCACATAAGCCCTCTCCCATACAATAAATAGCGTAGATCAATGAATTTTAGCAACTGGAACTAACAAAACAGAGATGAAAAACAAACCTTGGAAGCCTGATCACCATGGAACTTTAAGTGAGAAAGAAATTCTTGCTGCCATGGAGAAGGAGATGCAAAAGTAGTAGACTGCACACCGGCAGTGATAGCAGCAGCATCCAATAGAAGTTCATCGTATTTTAGCTCTACATAATCATGTTGATTTTCAGGGATTATAAACCCATAGTCTAACAAAAGTAGGTCATTGCTCAAAGAACCATAGTTTAACAATATTGGTCCATTTTCTTCGATTTTCTCTTCTGCAACCACCTGCGTGACAAGAAGACATCTATTGTAAAATTCTAGAAGGCACCCTTAAAACATCAATAAATGACTTAACTCCTACCCATAGAAATTCAAAAGTTGAATTCATGTATAATCATAAATCAAAATACTATCTAATATAGATGATAGGGAAGAAATAGACAGGCAAAAAGGATGTTGTATCAGAATAAAATAAATGTTGCACGAACCAAACTTTGCCATTCACAACACCGCTAATAACACCATACAAAGCATATAAATTAAAGATTCGCTGGAAGCCTAGGAATCTTCACAGTGAATTATTTATTATATCTAGTCAGTAGCATGTATTTCATTGTTACACCTCCTCATGTATGAAGATACCAATAATTATTGCCTCTAAAATAAATAAATTGGTATCAAAACATGTATTTAGCTTTTCCAAGGAAATTTGCAATAATATTTTTCAACAGAACACAATTAAGTGACAGTAAAAATATAGATTACAATTTATAATACAAATCAGTTAGCAACAAATCAGTTCCCATAGTAGGACAAGATGCAAAGCTACTTTTCAGGAAGATACCTCCCACTAAGTATGGGGAAGTTGCAACTTTTTATACAATATTTGGCTTTGATTGTGTAAGCTAAGCTTGACTCGTTCCAGAGGATGTGGATTCTTTTCCAATTTGGGGTGCAGGGCCAGGTGCTTTATCCCCTCGCATAAGTAGGGAGAGATTTTCCTTGTATCAACTGTCATTTGGCTTCAGAATAATTTAAGATGCATATCTTCAATTTAAAAAAACAGACAGATTCTAGGACAAGTGGCTTGTCCATTATACGTTAATCTACAAGATGCAGCAGGCTAACATCACTCTTATGTCAAGAGTTGTAGCTACCCAATGAAGAAGCTCGTGGCAAGCAAGAGTGGGGAATGCTATGACAGACAAATATAACCCTTCGATGAAGGATCATACTTGAGAGTCAGTGTCTATTCTGCTAGGGGAAGCTCTATGTAAATGGGTCTTGAAAACCAAGTTCTCTTTGGAACATCATATTGATGAGAGCACAAAGATCAGTTGATCGATACAGAATTCTATCAAAAGGTAAAAACAAATCTGAGGCCTTTTATCTTGCCGCCAAGACAAACATCATTCATATAGTGATTTCACATTGCAATGGTTTTCATTGGGAAGTCCAGCACGCGGATTTAAACAATCAAGATTTTCATAAGACTTAAATGCAACATCCCCAATTATATTGAGGCTCATACATTCCTCACAAATTTGTAAAGTGAAGAATCACATAGACCTCCTAGGGCATGGTATAAGAATATAAAGCAATTCTATGTTGCTAGTGTTTTCACCGTTGGCAGTCCAACCCTAATTTTGTTAAGCATGTCCATCATTATGTTCTTAAACATGCTCTTTATATGGATTGATTTTTATAGGCAATTGGGCTGTTTTTGGGCTGTTTTGCTGCAGCAGTTTCTTGTTTTTTTTTTTTCAGCGGTTTTTGTTCCTCAATGTAATATCTGGATCTCAGATCCTTTTTTTTGTAATAGGGTAGGGTCCCTGCCAAAACCCTCCTTTACCCTTTATCCAAAAAAAAATCTTATAGACAATTGTCTTGAAGTGAGCATTGTTCAAAATTCCTAATTTTGTGGCTGAACTTCTCAGTCTTTGAGAGATGGCTGCCTTCTTCCTTGTTTGAAAAGTATTGGCAACCTTACAACTCTCAAATTTTTGTTGTGATCTACAGAATTTGTTTGCTTATTAGATTCTTCAGATTCCAGGTAGACAGGTTTGGACTTCTGATTATTGGATACACAGTCATTTCCTTTTTGTTACCAAAAAAAATGACACAATGTATTCGAAAAACAAAAACAAAAAAATTATCTAAACATCTTTGTTTGCTTCATCACTAGACTGCCCCGTGAAAGATCCCCAATAATTTCTTTCTTCCAAAACAGATTTTTAATGAATTGTAAATGACAAACTAGGGCTGTTGAAACCCTTGGAGATCAAACTAGGGCAAATGTGAATTAAATACAGCCAAAGCGACTAGGGTTTTGAATAAAACTCAATGCAAACAACTTCAAAAATTTATACTTTCCATCCCAATAATTTTAAAGGCAAAATATGCTAGAAATCAGATTTAATTGCAGGTAAATAATTCTGAAAAACAGGTCTGAAATCTGAATACAAACTGGCTGGAAACTCCTCAAAAATTGCTCAGAAAAATATAAATTTGCAGCTCTCTGATTTATAAAAATATAGAGATGTTTGACGATAAATTTCAAAGGAAAATACCTCTGGAATATGCCCCAAACAGCCCCTAAACTGGGTCGATCCAACTGCTGCAAATTAATTACCAAAAGAACACCAAATACTGCTGGAAACTTGACTGAAAATCTGAATTAGCTCGCTGGAAATTCCTGAGTGAAATCTCCTCCCAATCCCTTGGGGTTTTTGTCCGCAAGAGATAAATTCTCAAGGGTTTTCGTCCTTGGAATTTTTACAAAAGCTGGAAGCTCTCTACAATGAAAATATGATAATAAAAATTTGGATGTCCTCTCCTCAAGTCGACCTCTCCATATAAAGGAGAAAGGTCCCATAACAACCTCCAAAAGCATCCAATAAAATAACTTGATTCTCCCTAGGCCAGTCGCATTTTTCTAAGGAGGCTTTATGGCACACTTTTCTATTTTTTTATTACTTGGGCAAGTCGCATTTTCCACTAGATGAATACGTTTAATTTCAATTGATTTTGCCCAAGTTCTAATATTTTATTAAGTTTCATTATTTTATTGTATGTGCATTATAATTTTATATTTTAATATTTTGCACTATACAAATAAAATAAATAAAACTTAATCACCCTAATTTCACCCTTTGGCCGTCGGGTAACAATGGGCCAAAGGTCTTCACTCGAACTACTTCGAAAAGAGGGACATTACACCCGAAACATCCCAGGTCCTCCTGTATCAGGCCTGATATGTACCTAGTACAGGTATGGGTGCAAAAATGTTGTCGGTACACTATGGGTACATACCGACAAGTCTTGAATACGGATTTCCGTACAGGACGTACACATGACCTATGGGTATGTACCCACAGCTGTACCCTTCAAAACAAATGTTATTTTTGACATGAAACTATGAAATATTAAAAATAAAGCATTTTAACTTAAAACTAAAGTAACCCAAACCTAATTTAACCCTAAAAGAGCCCCCCAAAAACCTATTTATACACCCAACCCATCTTGTTTATTCACACACTCATATTTTGTTATTTTGCTAATTTTGAGCTTAAAGGAGAGAAAATGAGCTTAAAAGAGAGAGAGAGAGAACTTGAAGGAAAGAGGGAGCTTGAAGTAGAGAGAGAGGAGAAGGATCAACTACAAGTCTACGAACAAGGAGGATTATTTTCAAGTATTTTTCATGCATTCTTTTTTTTTAATCTTTTGATCAATGTTTTGTACATGATTAATGATCAATGATCAAGAATGATGTGTTTCAAACACATCATTCATGATTATTGATCATGATTCATGATCTATTTTATTTTTAATATTTATTTATTTTACGTTTTTTTTAAATATTAATTAATTTTTGCATATTTAAAGTTTAGTATTGAAGTTCTATTTAATTAAACGTCTACCCTTTGTGTATGCTCTCACCTCACACTATTTATGGCGAACTTGGTGATCAAAATCAAAGATTGACATGTAGGGCTAGTTAATTTTTTTAATTAGTTATATATTCGTTTTTTCGTTTTAAAGTTTTAAATTGAATTCATTATAAATCTAAACGTTTACCCTCTGTTTATACTCTCACCTTGCACCATTTATGGCAAACTTGGTGATCAGAATCAAAGATTGATGTGTAGGCCCTAGGGTTTAACTGGTTTCTTTTTAATTAGTAATGTGTTCGTTTACGGTTTTTTTATTTAAAAGTTTTAAATTGAATTCATTAAAAATTTAAACGTCTACCCTCTGTGTATGCTCTCACCTCGCACCATTTATGGCGAACTTGGTGATCAAAATCAAAGATTGGCATGTATGGGTTAACAAATTAATTGTCTAATTTGTATTTGTTGTTTTTAATTAAATTATTTAGCAATGTTTTAAAAATATCTCTTATTGTAGGTTAAAACAAATTAAACCTACAATCATGGCATCCAATTCAGCTTTAGGGGGCATGGGGGAGCAAGCAATGAGGAGGTGTTTTGAGTGGCCACGATAGTGAAAATGGACCCTCATTCTCCTTTATGGAGGCATGTGGAAGTGTTGGAGCTCATTACCAATGGTGGTGTCCGTGTTTGGACGTGCCTGTGACACCACGTTTAAGACTCTTGTATACCCGTTTGAAAGCTCATCTAACTGCGGTATCGGGACGGGCATTAGAGCATGTAAGAAGGTGGAGAAGAATACAATAGCTATGTACTTAAAAGAGCAAGAGGATGCAAACTTTGAAATAGCAAGAGCTCGCTCTAGAACCATTTCTTTGCAGCAAAGGACTATGGGAAAACCACCAACACCACCACCATCATTCCATCCTTTCATTGAGAGAAATGTTAAAACTGTTCCAATTGATTTTCCTTTTGATGAAGATACCCCATTAAGAAAGAGAACAAAAGGGTTTTGAAAAAAAATATTTAACATTGAGAAGAGAAATTGCCATAGTTACTGTGTTTGGCCGGATTTGTATGAAATCCGGTTCGAACCGTGTTTTTAAGCAACCGAATAAATGCGGTTCGGTTCTAGCCATGTTTTGTCACCATGGGGAAAAAAAAAAAGTTTGGATTTTTTTCACAAGGACAGAAAATAATTTGCCATTTTTGGAAAGGGTCCAGGGTAGATGTAGTCACCGAATAGTGGTCTCCTGGAAGGGGGATGGAGGATCCGTCGCAAAAACTTGCATGTGCCTTAACTTTCATTTTGTGGCTCCGTTTGTGTCGTCTTCTCTAAAAGTGTATATTTTCTTAAGCTCTACGCATTGATGGCAATATTTTTCTTAGTTTTCATAAAATCCATTTTTGCACCTTTTTGGACCAAGCAACTTCTTGCAATCTTTTGAAAGAATCATTATATGATGATGATGATTATGGTAGATGGATGCTTTTTTGTATGATTTGTCTATATATAATGATAGAAGTATACAATAATATAAATTTCTAATAATATAAGTATATATATTCGAACCGGATTTTTCCGTATTTTTGAATTTTTCGAGAACTCGTATTTTCGGATTTTTTTGCCCTTCCGAATTTAATGATTTCAGAACAACAGTAACTATGGAAATTGCAAATGAATTGGTGGCTCAAAGTGTATATATGCATGTGAGCTACCATTCAATATCTTGAAGTCACCATATTGGCAAAGATGGTGAGAGGCATTAATGAGGCACCACAGGGGTATATATGCCCCAACTATAATAAGGTTTGCACTTCAATTTTTGGCAAAAAAAAGTGCAACACATACAAACATCTTTAGGCACCAATTAGTGATTCTGGAAGGATTCAAGAGTGTCTATTTTCTCCAATGGATGGAAAGACTCCCGAAACAGACCTCTCACCAACATTATTGCAATAAACCCTAAAGGGGCAATGTTTTTGAAGGTTGTTAATTGTGAGGGGGGATAAAAGATTCCCAATTCATTACAAACATTTTAATCGAGACTATTAAGTCAATGGGCCCTCAGGACGTTGTCCAAGTCATCACGGACAATGCCAAAATTGCAAGTAAAGCAGGGTTGATAGTAGAGGGTAGGTATGAGCACATATTTTGGACACCATGTGCAATATACTCCCTGAATCTGATGTTGCAGAAGATTGGAAAAATCACATGGATTGAGAAAATCTACATGGAAACAAACGAGATTCAAATGTTTGTCACCAACCATCACATGTCTCAAGCCATTTTCAAAAGATTCTCAAAGTTGGAGCTATTGAAGGTAAAGGAACAACTCATGAGTCATAACTTATAAGTTTTACTTTTAAGTTTTTAAGTTTTTCATTTTAATATTTAATTTTAAATCAATTTCAATTTGTGTTGTTATTGAATTGTTTCCATTCTTTTTAATAGGTTGTTGAGACTAGGTTTGCCTCTCACACACTTGTCTTAAGACAACTTGTGAAGGTGAAACATGCTTTGAGTAGCATGGTGATTGACAATGTTTGGATTGTCTAGAGGCAAACAATACACAGAAAGCACAAAGGATAAAGGCATGGATCTTTGATGATGATTGGTGGGAAAAAGTTGAATATTTGTTGAGTTTCATGGAGCCTATTCTAAGTATGATCAGATTTGTAGACAAAGATAGTGCTTGCATTGGAGAAATATATGATGGCATTGACTCCATGCTTGAGAAAATCAAAGATATCATACAAGCCAAAGAGCAGGACCTTGAGGAAATTTTTTATAATGAAGTTAAAAGTGTGGTCATGAAAAGGTGGAACAAAATGACCACCCCATTGCATCTCCTTGCTTATGCCTTAAATCCCAAATATTACAACAATGAAATAGTTGGGTTACGTGGTAGGCAATAACCATATGATGACCAAGAGGTTGCAAATGGGACGAGGCAACATTCAGGAGGTTGTTTCCTGATCTAGCTATATCTAGTGCAGTCCACAATGAGATGGGGATGTTTGTATCTGGAGAAGGTAGCATGGGAGAGGTAGAGGCTCTTTGTGACAAAGCCACCTTGAATCCAATCAAGTGGTGGATTGTACATGGCCATGATGCCAAGTACCTACGACCTATTGCAATCAAATTGCTCTCACAGGTATGAAGTTTGTAACTTGTTATTTGATATTTTAATTACCAATTAAGAATTAAAATTTAAAATGATATCACTCTTTTTGTATATTAATAATACTTTGTTTTTGTAACACGTGGCTAGTAATTCTTTTGCAGCGAAATTGGAGTAGTCATGGCTTCATCCACTCAACCCAACACACCATGTTGGACTTGGCATCAAGAAGGTTGAGGATCTAGTATAAGTACACTCCAACTTGCGCCTCTTAACGCATAAGATGGAAGAGTATACTAGAGGTCCTAAGAAGCTTTGGGACATTCAACCTGAAACCATGGACTTTGAAGTTTTTAGTTGTTTGTCCAATGTTTCACTACTTGGCATTGATGACGAACTTCGGGTAGCCCTTCACAAGGGCTTGCGGTGGAGCTAGTGGGAGTGGAGATGCAAACGCCATCCATGAAGATGATTTTGAGGATCATCTAGATGATATGTTCTAGGCTTTTAGGCCTAGGAAAGCGAAAGTGAAGCAAGTTAAAAAATTGAATGTATTATTATGTTTTGAACATTTTGAATCAATACAAACTCAAGTGTCAATTCTCAAAGTAGTGGAAATTTGTTTTCAGTGTTCTATGAATGATTGTATGAGTATTAAATTTCAATAAAGTATGCAAATGCTTCTTTAAATTTATAATTTATAATTTTATATACATATATATATATATATATATAACATACCCAACAACGTATCGTGCACCGAAGTTTTTAAAAATTAGTATCAACATACCCGTACCCATACCCGTAACCATACCAAAATAGTCTAGGTTATTGTTAAGCCCCTTTGTCTTACCTTTCACTTTGCATTATTAGTGTAATAGATGCTACGAACACATATGCTTTGTAAGTCATCCCGTGAACTATTAAATATAATCCCACATGCATGGGTAGTAGTAGTTTCTAGAATAGAACTAGTATATTAGGAAGAGCTTAGGCCAAGAAATGCATCCATGAATATTATTGTATTGAGCTTGCTCAAAGGAGGTACCCTCAAAGTGGTATGCGATCGGTGTAATGCGATTTCCATCTTTTTGTTTAATAATCTAATTTGTACCACATTGTGTTGTTCAGCTTAATTTGTCACAGGAGGTTCATTACATCTAGTATCAGAGCTCTTTCTAGGACCGCTTCAGCTACAACAATTTTTTCCAGACCTCTAGGAATCGCAGCAGCAGGTATGGCAAAGTTTGTATATTGTTTCACAATCTTGAAAACCTGACCTGTTTTCCCAAATTGTTTTCCGACCTATTTTTCTAACTTGTTTCCCCAACCTGCTTTTTTCGACTTGTTTCCCCAACCTGTTTATGACTGTTTCCCAAACTTACAAACACGACTTGGTTTTCCTAATTGAAAACCCGACTTGCTTCCCCAACTTGAAAACCCGACTATAGTTTTTATAAGTACAAAATTATTTTCTCCCACTTGTCGGGAACCCTCGCCATTCTGAGTTTCAAGTTGTGGCGATCATTCTGACACCAACTTATTTTTTCGAAAAAATTCCTATACAACTTGTTATTTTTAGTCCCCCAAACTTGGCCTCCAAAAAAAAATTTGGAGTCCTCGGAGCAATTATACCATTGCAATTTTCTTGTCGAGCCAATCAATTTAACCCCGAAACCCCTCTTGATCATGGTTGTCACCCGTGCAAGCACAAAAAACATGGAGGAAGAAATCACCGCCTTGAAGGCACAAATGTCTTGAGCTCACACAAATGATGCAAGGACTCAATCAAGCAAAATATCATCCTAAGAAGCTTCATACTATCCACTTGAACACAATTTCTCTTTGCCAAATATGCCACGTGGTCCCAAGCTGGATTTTCCTCGCTTCAATGGGATAGACCCAATTGGGTGGATATACAGGGCAAAACAATTCTTCAGTCTCCACAATACCTACTGTGTGAACAAGGTCCCCATTACTTCTTTTCACTTGGAACAAGAAGCCCTACAATGGTACCGTTGGTATTTAAAAGCTCATGATGAACAAGACCAGCCGCATTTCGAATCTCTCATTCTAGAACGGTTTGGCCCAAGTGCTTATGATGACTTCACAGAGCGCTCAGCGACAAAAGAGGATCAGTCTGTGATTACTAGACAAAATTCAAGAGATTGGCCAATCACACAGAAGGCTTGTCAAACGACTTTTTTCAAGAGTTGTTTCATTAGTGGCCTCAAGGAGGCAATCCACTTAGAAGTCAAAATGTTTAAACCCAATTCCATGATGGAAGCATTGGGCTTGGCCAAATTAGCAGAGGACAAAATCACAAACACAACACCGACCTTCCGATTTCACTTCATTCAGAAATCTAGTAGCTCAACATGCTCTCATGGTGCCTCCTCCAAAGTCATCCCCAATCAAACATCTTACTGAAGCAGAAATGCAGAGCACAAAGAGACAGGCCTATGCTACAACTATGACGACAAGTTCGCTAAGGGGCATCGGTGTATGGAACAAAAATTGTACCTCCTGGACATTGAATCACCTCCCGAATCAGAAAACTATGAAGATGCCCAAGAAGTCCAAGAAGAAGATTCGCCATTGGATGAATCCCCTCCTCAGGATTCTCAACCGGAGATCTCGCTTCACACCTTGGCAAGAGTCACCACCCCTCAAACCATGAGGGTAAAAGGGTATTTCAAAAAGATTCCTCTCACCATCTTAATTGATTCAGGTAGCACACATAACTTTATTGATCCACGGCTGGCCAAACAAGCAGACTGCTTTGTTTATCCTTGTTCTAACTTGAAGTTATGATTGTTAATGGTGGTACATTGCCTTGTAAGGGAAAGTGTCGTAATGTTCGTATTGTGATGGGAGATTATAATCTTCACTCCGACATGTTTGTCCTACCCCTGGGTGGATGTGATGTCATTTTGGGAGCTCAATGGTTGTGCACACTTGGACCCATCTTATGGGATTTCTCTGAACTATGGATGCAGTTCTCTGACAATGGGAGAAAACACACCTTAAAAGGTCTTTCTCTAGGCTCCACTAGTATTATTAGTTCCCATCGTATGGAAAAGCTTCTAAAGAAAGGATCACATGGGGTCATTGCTCAGTTATTTTCTATCCAGCTGAATCCACCTACCTCTTCCAGCACCCCTGTAGATTTACAAGCATATCTGAAGATCTTCAAGACTGCAACCTACAGCCTTTAAAAACACACCTTAACATGTTAGTTCTTTATACTGTAAAAGTATTTATGGCTGGTTGCAACTGTTTGCTGGTTTGGCTGTGGGACCATCCAAATCCCACGTTTAACTCATCAAACAAAAACATTATTTAAAAAATGATCATTCCTCAAATTTCAGAATGGCTGGATCAGAGACTCCCATACATAGAAAATTTCCTAACTTGCAGGTTTTTTACTGGAATCTATTGAATGCTTAGAATTATAAAATCACTGCATATCCATGAACCAATAATGAGCTTATCTGAAGATCTACAAGATAGCAACCTTTAGACTTCAAAAACACACCTTGACATGTTAGTTCTTTATACTGTAAAAATATTTATGGCTAAGGGGGCCTTCTGTAAAGCCTGATTTTTGCCATAAATGCAATTTTTGCACATTTCAATAAAGGAAATTTTAATGGAACTGCAAAGCCACGCCAACTATCATTTTAAAATTCCAATTAACAGAGTTCAATGGCTTTTGTTTCATTTTAAGTCAGTCAAAACTACTTAATGTGATCTGTTTGAAACAGTATCCACTATCCACAATCTATCATTTATATGTTGAGTTAGCTTGGGAGAAAATGGTAACATAGCCAGTATCATAGGGGCATTTTTACAATAACTTTATCCGAACTTTCAAGTTAACTAGGAAGAGGATGGTGACATAATGAAAGGCCCTCATCAATAATGATACTATTGAGCTTGAACAACACGATTGGATTTTTCACATTACAATCCTAAGAGTTTTGCTTTAGTTTATAAGGAACGTCATATTTCAGTTTTAAGTATTTGGATGTTGAATTTTACAATCATCTAACACCAATGGATTAGTTATTACTAATATGTAGTTTGAACAAAAGTAAATCCAATAAATGCATGAGCATGATGTCAAAGTTACTTCATCCTGCATGTCTGTTCTTGTGTTTTATTTTTGTTCATATATAGTATTAACTAGCTTGCATTTAAAATTAATCACAGAAACAACATTGAAGATGTTATAATGTTAACTTGTGACTCAACAAAAAAGTCGTAGTTACTTCCGTATGGAAGGAATTTCTCCTCAAAATAACCTGCACCTAGAAAGCATTGCACTTAGGTTGTGTATGTCCAACTCCTACCCTCCACTTAGGTCATGTAAGTCCGCCTTCTACCCTAAAGAAAAATCTAAAAACCTATTGTAAGGGACCAAAATAGTATTTCCAATGATTCGTTCTATTCCACATAAGCAAAGCATTATTAGACACTCAGTCTGTCACATGTAATTTATGCTTTATCCAAATCCAGTTCAACAACAATATAGAATGGCTCCAAAAGAAGTATTTTGTTAGAAGGATCAATCATCGTTTTCAGCCAGGCAGATATGTTTTAACATAGCAAAAAAAATATTAAATAAAAATAACGATAACCATTATTGTAAAACTTCAAAAGTAATTAAATGCACCTTAACAAAAGTCTTATCTGAGCCAGAATCGCCTCCTGAACAATTCGAGCATTGGCATGAAAATCATGATTGCACATATCTATAAGAGGAAGAAGCATTTGAGTGCCACCACGTTTTCCATCAGACATCATGTGACCATGCAAACGAAATGCCCTGGTGGAAACTGCTGACATGGCCCAACCTAAGGCAGCTGCATCAGCATGTTGGCCACCAAAAGGATGCTGCTCTGGTACCAAATTCTCAAGAACTGATTTTACAACTGCTTCAAAACGCAAGAGAAGCTTGCATCTCTTATTTACCTGTACAAGCATATGACAAATCACCAAAATGATGCAATCTTTTAAACATGCCAAAAGTAGAATTTCGTCCTCGTGAACATGCTAGAATTTCCAAACATCAAATTGGTAAATTCCAGGAACAATTGTTGACAAAACATATTTAAAATATATGAAAAAGCAATAAAATGTATACCTGGTGAATCAATGGAATGTACTGCAAGTTCTCTATTTCTTCTCTAGAAAAGAAAATGGGCACATTAAAAGCTTGAGGTAAGTTACTGATGTATGGCCACCAGAAAGAACCCACTTTTGCTCGCTCCCCAAGAAGCTTCAGACCTAACCTCAATGTCCACAGCTCTTCTGCCACATGTTCTCCACCCTTCATCCATTTTACTCTCTTTTTCCAAATTGCAGTCTAATCTAACTTACAACATAAGGGGAAAATATAAGCTCCCTATTCCACAATACAACCATTCAAATAATAGCATGAAAACCAAACAGCAAATGTATTTTATGAAAACTTGAAATGAAATATCAGGAATGTAAAAGGAATAGACAATCAAACGGCATGTCTCTGCCATGAAAATCTTCACGGCCAAGATTCTGTCACAAACCTTGAAAATCTTGTCAACCCAGTTTCAAAGACCAGGATTGACATGAATGCCAACAGAATCTATAATTTAATGAACTCCCTCAACCGCCTCCCCCATCCCCCACACACCTCAAATAACGAATATCTACTTTGATCTATTTAATATTTATTTTTGTCAGGAATATTATAATATTTCACTTAGTACAAATTCTCTTGGGGGTATGTTGACCATTATCGCACTTCTTTACATTTGAAACAAAAAGTTACAGCTCATTTGATTTGATATTTTCCATCAGATTTTCCTTGAAAGCAATGCTAACAGTCCTTTGGAAATCTAGGATGCAGCACCCTCACCCGTGCTTAGGATCAACTACCCACAAGGAGAAGGAACCAGGACAAATACCAACATAAGCCTTCACTTACTATTATGTATAGCATTACCAAACTCTAAGAACTGAAAAGAAATACAAAAATAAAATTTAACTCGGAAAAGAATGTTTGAAATTAGAAAGGCATTAGAAGATACTCCTAGATGGCTTTTATATCGATTTGAATTACAACACAAACATTTAAAGTTAGCTCTTACAAGAATTTTATATAAATGTCAATATCCCGACCCTATGAAAGAAGTTGACTCTTTTGTCATTACCTAGGTAGCCGGTACGTGCCCTAGGGACTGTAGGTACCGGTTCGGTACGTTGCGGGTTCGGGGTACGGGTTCGGTTCGCAGGGGTACGGGCAAGGTTCTTCAGAAGGCCGGGTATGGCCGGCACGTATGTGGACGCATCCGGGCATACCCAAGCCCTGCAGAAGAACCTTGCCTGTACCCAGCCGTACCGCCAAGTTTTGGATGGTTTTTTTAATTTTGATTTTTTTTTTTTTGGTCAAAAAAAAGTCAAACCGACTTTTTAAACAATAAATTATTCTTTTAAACCCTAATTTGTGCCCCCAAACTCTATAACAAGTCATTTACCTCACATTTGCATTCTTGCCTCTTATTTGCATACTTGACTCTCACCTTCAATTTTTCCACTATTTTCAATTGCTTAGGGTTGATTTCAAGTGCCATATAGTTGAAGAGCTTGCAATAAGTGCCAAGGAGTTCAAGGAGCTTGCATTATTGGTGTTGGGTGTATTGAGGTAAGTATTTTGTGATTTTTTTAAAGTGTTTTAGTTTGTATTTAATATTTTATTATTTTTTAGTTGTTTTTTGTGTTTGTTTTAAGCTTCATTTTTCTACATTTGATTTCATTTAAATTTTAATTTTAAAGTTTCAACATTTTCTCAAGACTAAATTTGTTTTTTTTAAAAATGCATTGTGCAGTTAAAAACTTAAAATGGCTGCGAGTTCTAGTTCTGTGGGTCAAGGTAGTAAAGGTGTCCTTAACAAAAGTGATCCATCCTCCCCCCTTTGGAGCCATGTCAAACAACTAGAACAATTACCAGGTGGAGGGGGCTTTATTTGGGTTTGCTCACAATGTAATATGCAATTTAAGAGCTCCTACAGTCGGGTGAAAGCCCATTTGTGTGGGGCTATTGGCCACGGAATTAGAACATGTGGAGGGTTGGATGGAAAGGGGTTGCCACGTGCAAAGACCCTTGCATACATCAAAGAGCAGGAGGAAGCAGATGCAACAGTTGCATTAAAATCCAATCATCCTATGGCAAGAAAAGGAAGATCACATAGCATTAGCAAGCCACATGTTTCTCCTTTTGTTGATGTTGTGGCCCCAGATCACCCATTTTTGTCTACACCTATTGCAACTGGAGGGGAAGAGGATTCACCTCTTTCTCACAAAAGAACAAAAGATGTAGGCCCATTGGAAAGGGCATTCCAGAATGAAAGCAAGGACATAGCTAACCAAAGTGTTGGACGCTTTATTTATGCATGTGGTGTCCCATTTAATGTTGTTAGATCACCATACTGGCAAGATATGGTGAGATGTATTAATGAAGCCCCTAAAGGGTACATTAGCCCAGGGTATGAAAAGGTTCGCACCACCTTATTGTCAAAAGAAAGAAAAAAGTTGAAAACTCATTGTTACCCATCAAAATCAATGGCTCGAAACAAGAGTGTCCATCGTTTCTGACGGATGGAAAGATACAGCAAATAGGCCATTGATCAATGTAGTTGCATGTGTCCTAAAGGGGCAATGTTTCTCGCTATTGATTGGAGAGGGCAAGTGAAGGATGCCCAATTCATTGTCAACATCCTCATAGAATCTATTGAGGCGACGGGGCCTCAAAATGTTGTCCAAATTGTAACGAACAATGCAAAAAATTGTAGGGTTGCAGGGTTGTTGGTTGAGGCACGGTATGGACACATATTCTGGACACCTTGTGTGGTTCATTCCCTCAACTTATGTTACAAAAATTGGGCACAAAAATTGCTTGGATCAAACAAGTATATGAGGAGGCAAGTGAGATTCAAATGTTCGTCAGCAACCACCACATGTCCCAAGCCATCTTTCGTAAATTCTCGACATTGCAGCTATTGAAGGTAACCCGTAACATTCTAATTTCTTTTTAATTTTTTAAAATAATTATTAGTTTTTAAAATTCATTTTTATAAATTCATTAAATTAATTTTATAAGTTTGTAATTTGTAGAATTTGAATGTTTTAAATTTACTTGTCTTAATTTTATTTCTTTTGATTTCTTATTAGGTTGCTGAGACTCGATTTGCCTCGCACACGCTCGTCTTGAGACGGCTTATGAAGGTGCGAGAGGCATTGAGTGGCATGGTTATCAATGACCTTTGGAGTATATGGAGGCAAGCAAACAGTGAGAGGGCTAGAATGTGAAATTGTTGATCCCTGGGTGAATCATGGTGGGATCGTGTGGATTACTTGCTTAGTTTTACTGAGCCCATCGTGAGTATGTTGAGATTTGTTGATATGGATCATCCATGCATGGGTGAGATTTATGATGGAATTGACTCAATGATTGAGTCAATTAAGACCATCATAAATGCCAAAGAGCAAGATCCTACAAAGACCTTCAAAGAAGTGCAGTCACATCTCAATGAAAGGTGGAACAAAATGACTACTCCATTGCCTTGACTCCAAAATACTATAGCGCAGAGATCCTTTCTTTGCCTAGGAGGGTCCCACCATATAGGGATGTTGAAGTTAGTGAGGGGTATAAGGCGGCATTTGCTAGAATCTTCCCAGATCCAAAAGTAGAAGACATGGTTAGAGGTGAGTTTGTGAATTTCATATCCTCCAAGGATCACTCCATTAGCGCTCTTCGTGACAAATACAGGATGGATGCTTATTCGTGGTGGTACCTCCATGGACAAGCATACACCTACCTCATGCCACTTGCAATAAAAGTTTTATCACAAGTAAGATTTTAATTTTTTTAATTTCTTAACTCTTTCTTTTTTACTTTTATAAATTTAAAATTTTAATTTTGCATTGACTTTGCGGCTTGCCTCAATAGGTTGTTGTAATGTCCCCTTTTCCTGCGTGAAGGCCTAAGGGTCAAGTGAGTCCAAGTCGTGGTCATATCCAAGGGGCGGGGGACGTTGGGGGCTACTAAGAAGGGGCCGCATGGTACTAATAGTCGTGTTTGGCATTTGGGGGTCACTTTGGACCTTGGTGACTTAAACGGGAAAAAGTAACTTTAGTTACTTTTATTTTATTGACCCCTCCGTGGAATGAAACGTGTTGGGTCTATTGGGGCTCTTTTGTCGTGGGAAGTATATAAGGAGCAAGGAGAGTAAGGAAAGGCACTTTTTGGATATACATTTTATTGACCCTTCACGTGCAAATTGCTACTACTACCTCGCATCTACATCTTGTGGAGTCAAATCCCACAAGGAGCCTAGCTTCGGTGGTGAGAGACCCGTCCTTAGCTAGCAGGGCATTCTTCGGTAGTGAGAGATCTACCCTAGTCTGTCATTCCGAATCCGTTTTCAGGGTTGCGTGGCAGAGACAATATCAAAGGTCTCAGAGAAAGGATTTTGCAGATATTTGGCGGCATTAGGAGTGGATAATCAGTGGGCTCCAGATCCGAATCCCGGCAGCAGATCAAATCCACGCAGCCATTTGGGCAGAGCGTGGTCGTTCGTTGGAGGCATCTCGTTGAGGATCTCGCGGGTTTTGGGGGCATTTGGGGAAGACAAGCAGAGGGACCCAGATCAGATTCACGGCAGCCTTTTGGGTTGGGCGTGGCAGCACGCTGAGGCGTGTCCATCATATTCCGACCCCTGTCCCAAGCGTGGCGACCTGCAGCCTTTATTTGGGGTTTTTCCGGTCGGCCGTTTCAGATCCGAAGGTGGAAACGTTATAGCCTATATCTATTACTGTTATTTCCAAAGACCCTTATTTTTGCTCTTGTATTAGAGGGACACGAACCTCTGAAGTTTTACAGCCGCCTAGGGCATTTCAGTATTTTTCTAGCAGTAGTCAAATCTCTCAGAATAGTCCTCCGTAAACAGATTTCACTTTGTCATTTATAATAATATCAAGCCCTCTTTGTATTTTCAAGTATTTCGGGTGGACATTTTGGCAAATATTAAGTTTCTTTAATTCGTTGTCCCAACTGTAAAAATCTGCATAAATCAATATTTTATTTGGCTGCAAGTTTTCAATATTTTGTGCATTTCTAAGTGGTATCCCATCAAGGATATTTCGCTTCATTCATGTAGTTCTTCTTCAACCGAGAGGAATTGGGGTACATATTCATTTATCCACTCGGTTAACTCGCAACAAGTTGGGAGCAAAAAGGCGGAGGATTTGGTCTTTGTGCATTCTAACTTGCGCCTTCTATCACATAAGAAGGATGAGTACAGGAAAGGGCCAACAAAGTGTTGGGATATAGACCCAGAGACTCCAAACTTGGATGTTCCCATTGCCCAACTTTCATTGCTAGACCCGGACCTAGATAGTACTTTGCGTGAGCTGCAAAGTGGGGCTAGTGGGAGCGGCATTGCTGATAGTTCTGGTTGTACTCCTGGTGCTTGTGGTTCTAATGAACCATGTGATGGTAGTGATGCTCTCGTTGAAGACATTGGAGAAGATGCAGAGCCATTAGACTATTACTAATTAGAATGTTGATGTATCTTCATTTTTGTGTTTACAATGTTACATAATACATTGTAACATTTTGATTTGAACAATGTACTGCTTATAAGTTCGAACAATGAATTATCAATATGTTTTAACTTTTGTCACTATTTCACCTATGTATATTTCAGATTTGTTTAATCTATGCATGTGTAAGGCTGGAATTTTGCTTATCTTGTTACTTTTCAAAATATTTTTAATATTTTATATGTATATTGTATTGTCGCACCCAAGTGTTGTACCCGGGCCCCCAAAAAAATTGTTGTACCAGCGTACCGGATCCCCGCACCGTACTCCATGTACCGGCTACCTAGGTCATTACCATTTGGCTACTTTAATTCATTCCTAAAAGGGTGTTGCTTTTGCCTCATATCCTCTTGAGTAAGATGCAAGATTTAGGCCCGTCTTGTAGAAAATGTGCCTTGTAGAGGAAAATATATAAGCCATATCATATCATATTCTTCATAGAAAGTGTTGTCGAAAATTTCTTCTTCATATCATATTCCTTGAGAAAATGTGCTTTTAGGGAAAATATATAAGCTATGCGTGATTCCTTTACAATAAACCAAGCTAAGTATAGATGAATTTTTATCCTACATATAATATTCCTCGAGACATTTTCAATGCATTGTTGTCAGTTCTTAATGGCTTCCGCAGCACTACTATTATTTGTATACGTTTGGGAATTTTGGCCAACTTTCACTATTTCATGCTTAGTTCTACCTTTTATTTTATTTAATGTTTATGCTCCTTCTAACCAGGAAAGAAAATCGTGTTGACAATAATTGTTAAATTGGACAATGCCAAAATCATGATATTTGTTGGATATGGGACAGAGACTTTAGTACCATTCCTTACCCACATGGAGTGATCTTCCAATAGGAGATAATGACTCCATGGGTGTCCTCGTTACCGATGAAATGCATTTTTGTATTTATGACTTTTTAGAGGAAACATATGGCGTGGAATAAGTTGATCCAGTCAGAAATAGGGCGAATTCAACAGTTGTAAATGCCAAGTCGGCCAAGAGAGAGATATTGTTCATACTTTGAAAAAACAAAAAAATCATAATGATGTCACAATGAGTATAATTGTGAATTGTTGGTATGTGAAGTCAGCATTGAGTGAGCAGGTAGCAACCAAGCTGGCAGGTTGGCAGGTTTAGTACGGTACACGGTTTGTACTACATGCAGTTTGTACTACACACGGTATTGTACTACAAGTTCTTTCTATAAAAGGAACCCATGAATAGTAAAGTTGTACAATTGTACAAGATTGTAATCATTGGAGCTAGTGTGTGGTGACTGCCATTGATGTAACAGCAGATTTATTCCTGAGTAATAAAATACTAAGAGACCTTTGCCCGTGGTTTTTTACCTGGTACATTACCGGGTTTTCCACGTAATATCTGTGTATGTGTTTTGGATTTGTTTATTTCTTATTGCTTTCACTGTGATTGTTTCTCTCTATATCGATTATTTTTCTAACATGAATAACTATGAAAATGATGTCATCCCCTAATTTTTAATTCAGTCTTTACTATGTAGTTGTCTACAGTTTCAGGCTTTCCTCTTATAGTGATTGTCTACTTCCAAGAGGAGCCTTGACTTCCTTCCCCATTGGCCGAGGGCATAAACAACCTAGTGTCAATCAAGAGTATAAATAACTTTAAAGGCCCTTGATCTATCGATCAAACGGTTTGTTGTGCTCGCACCTTTTGTCAGCCTCTCCCTCAATCAGTCAATTGAGCTAAAAAGGCATGGATGATGACTAGTATCCATCTATGGTAATACATGAAGACATTGTATGACAGGATGCTAACTGGTAACAACATCCCCTTTAAAAACCGTTTCCTCTATTGGTTTATTTGATCCTTCAATGTGATTATCCTTGAATTATTTATTTCTCGATTTGTTTGTTCTCTTCTAATATCTTGACGTTTATTAGATCATTGTTTTACCAAAAGGATGGGGAAAATATTCTCATATCTTGATCAAATCGTTTTCAAGAAACTAATATGAAATATGGAATGCATCTTTACACAAGGTGACAATTCTAGTTTATAGATTATAGACCATCCTATCTAATATAGTAAATGATCTGCAATATCGAGGAGACAGATTGGTTTTCTTATTGAGAGGATAGGTTGGTTTTCCTCAATGAGAGGGAGCTATAAAATTTCACTCTTGTACTTTGTCTCCTACTTCAAATAATTGGAGTGTCCCTTGCTGATCTTGGTATAATTTTTCTCTAGCTTTAGCCCATATTTCTTTCGCACTCATTTAATTGTCCATGTATCTCTTATAACATTTGATGTAATTACTTGGTTGTTTTTTGAAGTTGTAAAATGCTGTAGTTATTAACTGTAAGGGGTTCAAAACCATATATTGTTTTCGAAGGGTCATTCCAATGCCCGAGTGCACACCATCATTATATGCAAATTCTATGAAAAATGATTTTTCAGTGTTGTCCTACTTGCAATATGAGACCTTAACATATCCTCGGCAATTTGATTTGCTCTTTCCATTTGGTTATGATTGGGGGTGATCGCCACTATTAAAGTTTACTTGGGTTCAAAACTGTCGAAAAACACCTTTCTATAGATCTCTTGTGAACTTAGAGCCCCTGTTGCTTACAACAACCTTAGGTAAATCCAATATCCTCGAGTCAACCATACTAAGAGATATGTTAGAATTGAATATTTAAACAGGGTTCACAGCTTTATGCCTCATTCTTAAAGGAACGAATCTATTCATTTCGATTGGTATACACCCCATTACCATGATTTCAGCATTTTTTATTTTTATGAAAGAATCTATGGATATGATTTCTCACTTAGTGTATGGTAGCAATAAAGACGAGAGGTTTTTGCAGGAGGTATAATCTCAGTTTTTTTAACTTGAAACTCATCACATGTTACATGCTCGTCCATTTTTCTTCATATGTTTTATTCCTGTCTATATGACTTCCAAATGGGTTGATTTGCAATTTGTACAAGAGCTTGTATTTGAGGGGATTGTTATTGAGTACTGCTATTGCATTTTTGTAATGGAGGGTGCTATCTTTTAATCTATGCCCTAGTAAAGTTATTTTCTCAAAGAAGTATCACGATATTTTAGCATTTCTATTCATGTGCTTGTTCTTTTGCAAATTCTTACTTTAAGTTTCATTATATTACTAAGATTGTGTGGCCTCGTGACAGAGCATCTGCTACAACACTCTCCTTCCCTAGATTACTAGTTTTTGTTTGAACTTGACTATTATCCATCTATATTTTCTAGTACAAAATTCTCCTTTTGGGGGGTAGTATAATAATAGTCTGTGATCTGCATGTACTTTGAGTTCAAAGCTGTTCCTTTAAAAGTGAAGTTTCCAAGTTTAGATTACATGAATTACTGAAAGATATTGTTGGCCGAATATCAAATCCTTGCTTTGGGAATGATGTTCTTGTTAATTGTGCCCATTAGTGTTATTATGAATTGTGAATGGTTTGGTTGAGTTTAATTACTATAAGGATGGAAGCTTCAACCATTGCTTTTTGAATGATGTTAAACAATTTTTGTGGTCCTCGTTCATAATCATATTGTTGTTTTTGGTAGCTCTTGCAAGGGTAGCGGATAAACCATGGACTAATTTTCTACAAAGGAATCCTACGAAATTTAGAATTTTATTAATACTTATGGGTGTTCTGCAGTCTAAATTGCTTTGATTTCTTGAATCCATTGTCATGCATTAGTTGGAAACTATGTGATACAGGGCGGCAGATTGAGACGATCCGTCCTCATTTGCAGAGTTCACACAGCAGAATGAAACTCAATGGTTTCCCTATTACTCAATGGCCTTAACGGCATCTACATGCACTTGCTCGCTATAGAGCTACAGACTCTCTCTTGGAGCTTACAGAATCTAGTGTATCTTCCTAAAGACCTAGCCTAGACTGGTTTGCCTTCCTTGACTCAGCTTTAATGGTCTACAACAACTTAGCATTCTAACAACTTCCTCTAGGCCTCTTTCTACTGGCCTCCAACAACCCCAAAATGGTGATGTCGACCTCTGTTTTATAGCTGCAATTCTCGCTTCTCTCTCCTCATTTGAAATCTCCTTTAAGTGGATTGGCTTCCTCTAGATGTTTCTTGATCGCTCCACTCATTCAAATTTGAATTAAGCTCATTAAATATTCTGAGCTACCTCACCATCAAGACATTTCCTTGTCTATGCCACGTCAATCTAGTGGTTGGGATCATCCGGCCGTTGAATACACACCGGTCTCCTTGTCAGATGCCTTCTAAGTTCTAACGCTTTCTGACTTGTCTGCGAACTACCAATTGTATCGTGCACTCTTTGCTCCAAGTCCTTTGTTGTGCCTTTGTTTCTGTCACATACTCTTATGCTTGGTTTCACCTTCACCTTTATTTCGTGTATTGCCTCTAGGCTTCTAGGCCTCCTCAAAACTTTTGCACACCTCCTTCGCAATCTAAACCATTGTACAATCTCTTCAATCATTCTTCCATGCCTCCTACGCAATCAATGTTATTGCATATAACTCCTTCGTACTCTTTTCACGCCCTACTCTACTCTATACTTTGCCAAAACCTTTACGCCTCACCAAAACCTCTGCGCACTATTGCTCGCCATCTTCTACTTGCACACTCCTCACATTGCGCTCTTCCTCCTTAACCATTGCGCAAAGTCTTTGTGCACTTCCACACAATCGCCCTTTCACTTTGTTGCACCTCATCTCTTCATTCCTTGCATTCTCCATCCTAGCGCACACCCACACTTAGTCATAATAGTGCAGATTGCTCTAGACCTTGGATGCTCCTGCATCAAACACCCGAGGTACTTAAAACTTGAGTTCCACCTTAAGTAGATTGAGTGGTAGAACCACCATTTGGACTATTAAAGCAAATAGTCTCGACTTCTCTCCAATAAAACTTTCTATGGCCTCCGCGCATCTTTCGACGCCTCTTCCAATCCTTCGTCACCTCTCTATGACCCTTTTAATGTTGTCTCGCACTCTTATGAGCTTCTACCCACCATAAACCGACCACATCCTAATGTTTCTCTCTATCTCATCCTTTGCGATTCTTTGCTCGCCTCTGACCGTCCACCTCCACCTAAGGCTTCTCTTCTCTCGCCTTCTCCTTTGCCTTTGTGAGTCTCTACAAGCCCTCGAGCCGTCCACCTCCTCCAAAAGTCTTGAGCTTTTTCTTTTCTTCTACTCTCTTCATCTCTAGGCTATCATCCTTTGTGCATTTCTTCTTCGCGCACTCCTTTGCACCCTTTGTCTTCACGCCCTTTCCTTCCTCGTGAGCTTCTTCGTGTGCTCTCTTCTTCCCTCTTTGTTTTCTTGTCACCTTTCTATCGCAACCCTTCTTCTTTGCACCTTCCTCTACGCCATCCATTGTGTTATCTCCTTTGCACCTCTTCACTTTCGTGTCTATCTCTCCACCCACTTGTGGGATTCATCCCACCATAGGTCGCCCTCCTCTTTCTCTCTGTTTTTTCCCTTCTCTCGCTCTAGGTGGTTGTCCTTTGCACGGCTACTTTCCCTGTGTGCTCTCCTTTATGCATTCCCTTCACACACTCTTCACCCTCATGCCCGATATGCTCGGGCTTCTTTCTCGCTTCTCCTTCCCTTGACCCATGTTGGGCTGCAATTTGTTTGCCTCTACCCAACTTAGCTCTTCTTCACTCGCTCGACCACGCACTACTAGGCCTTGGTCTACTCACCTATAGACTCCTCTCCTTCTTGGTCAATGAAGAGATTTCACTTCAAGCTTCGACAACCATGAAATTTTTGCACTGCGACCTTGACGACTACACTGTGACCTTGAAATCACCGCGACCATACCGCTTGCGACCATGAATTCAAGCTTAGCTTTGGCATCGATCTAGGTCGTGACATCGAGCTTGGGCTTCGACGTCATGCTTGGTATTGGCGTTGAGCTACGTTTGGTGTCAAGATAGATTTCGAGTTGGAGTTTGGTGTTGTGCCCTTGCTCTGCGTCATGGCATTGAGCTCCCGCAGCCCCTAATCCCTACATCTTGCGTTGAGCCCTTGTGACAGTTCATTTTCCCGCCGAGCAGCTTGCCATCCTTTCCCGTTGGGCCAATCCACCATTCACTCTACTCCTTAGCCGCTGGTCTTTGTCCCGCGATTCGTGAGCCATTCGTGATCGTGACTCCTGCTACGCCGCCGCCTGTCGATTATTCCCGGGTTGTCCTTTGTGTTTGGCCCTTGTTTTTGTGCACTGATGCCCTCTGGTGGTTCCTCTTCTAGCCCCCTCTCCATATCTCCCTTACAGGTTGTTTATCCAACACACCTACGTACCAAGCAAGCCAAAATGGAGTCCCAAAGTAGGGAGGCAGACGATAACCTTGTATCACAACCGACAAACACAACTCAGACAAGGGAGCCCCATAGATGACGTAGATTTCCTACGTGAATTGCTCAGCTGAGTTCAGCAAATGGAAGCTGATAACTAGGCCCTCCACTCAGAGGTTCTTATCCTTACAAACCGTATGGCATCGGTTGAAGCTGAAAATGCAATGTTGAAAGAAAAGATACTCAAAGTGTAGACAATAAAACCTCTCCCAATGACAGTGATAAAATACAAGCCGAGATCTTGAACCTCAAAAATAACCAGGAGGAAATCAGATTACAACAAGTCTCGCTCAAACAAGAAACTGAATCACACATTCAGTCTTGGGCTTAGGTGGTTGGAGGCAAGGACAAATCCTCCCCACCTTTGGTTGTTGTTGAAGAGGTAGTCCAAGCTAAACTAGTTGAAGAATGAACCAAGCAGGATCGCGAGCTGAACCTTAAGGTTAGGGGGCTCCCCCCACCCCAACCATCACAGGACCCCTTGACAGTTGGGAACTCTTTCATCAGAGAGACCCTTGGTATCCACGATATTAATCTGGATCGTGCCTGGCTTGGGTACGAATCAACTCTCTTCATTCGATTCCGGTCAGCAGCAGACAGGATGAGGGCTCTCCGAGCCAAAAAGCTGCTCTTCTCACTTCCTAACAAGATCTTCCTGGACGAGGATCTTACCAAATCACAAGTGGCTGAACTCAAACACTCCAGAGAACAGGTTATGGCAGCAAGGAAGGCGGGAAATGGCAATTATTTGGAATCTCCAAGCTGTTATTAGAGAAACTTTCCTCTTGGGTGGGGGTCAGGCCCTGGGACTTCCAAATGACGGGGTTGGAGGGAGGGGCAACAGAGCACAAGCATGACTATTAGGTGTTGGAACAGGACGGGTCTTTTTGGTCCTCACCAGGCCTTATTCAGGATGCTCTTGGACCCGCAAGCATCCTCTTCATCACAAAGACTCATGAGATGCCCTGTGCAGCCTCTCCCTAGTATCATGGGGTGTCAGTGGTACTCTGCATGTCGGGCAGAAGACTAGGAGCTCAGGCGGTGTCAGAGGTTCGGGTGATGTTGCATGTTTGTACAAAGATTCTTTGCAAAGCAAAATTTCCTTAGTTACTAGAGATGAGTTCGCCAGTTTCTTTGGGTCCATCTACAAGGAGTAGCTCATTGTTCCAGGGACATCTATATCGCAATATGTTATTTTCCCTAGCCTCTTCCTTGTATGCCATCCATAATGGGGTTGATGGTGACCCTTTTATTGACTTGCATGATAGCATTGCTCATTACTCAACAATTGGTGATATCTTCATGTTGGGTGATTTCAATGCCCGCACCAGAACCCTTCAGGTCCCTCTATACGACTGCGGTAAAGATTTGCTCTGCACGTAGACGCTGATCCAGAGTCTGTTGGTCTGCATAGGACCTCGGAGGATGATTCGGGACCCCTCACCTATGGCAGGCACCTCTTGCAGCTTGGTGAATCACAGGATTTAGTGATCCTTAATGGGATTGCCTGCTTTCCGGACTCACATCTCTTCACTTTCCGACCTCATGGTGGGGTGTGAGCATTGTTGATTATGTCTTTTCAAGTCGAACTCCTTATCCCTCGTCACCACTTTTCTATCTCATCCATCCCCCTTGTTGATCATGCTCTTCTTTCCCTTCCCTCCGGTTTGACACACCCCATCCTTTTGTCGGTCCCCATCTTGGCCCCCTTACACCACCCTCCTCAGGTTCCACGAAGGGGACTCCGACACCTTCTCCTCCCACCTTCGGGCCCTTCTCCCTTCGGAGTCCCAATTCTTTTCCATGGATAGTGTCGTTGCCAAGTACTCCCGACTGTCCTCCACCATTTGGGAGGCTGCCCTACTTTCTTTTCCTAGCTCTACTCGTTCCCCCTCCACTTTCCACCGCCAAAAGGCTTGCCCCATGAATAAGTGGTATGACGACGAGTGCAAATCCCTCCACCGCCAATTACGGCATGCTTTCTACCTGGCCCACCCCTCTTATCCCACCTTGAAAACCTCTTACCTAGTGTCTCCTCCGCCGCAAAAAATGCCTTTATATCTCCCAGCACAGATGGGCTCTTTGTGCTTCCCTTCGATACTCGCCTAAACTTTTTTGGCGCAGCATTTTCCCTCACACTTCCCCTCTTCATGTTGATCTTAGCCCTAGAGCCATGCTCTCCCACACTTCCAATCTTTATGATATCCTTGGCCAGCCTCATATTCAAGTTGATAAGCCCCTTCCTCTTGTCACCTATTTACCTCCAGGAAAATCAAAGAGGCCATCAGAATGATGAATAAGCAACAGATCAACAGATGAAGAGGGGTTTCAAGCAGAATTTTTCAAGTATGGGGTGGGGGTACTTGGCAGCTATTTGGCTGACCTCTTTGACCTCTTTAATCATGTTGTGTGCTCGGGTTTTCCGCCAACATGGTCACATCATACCATTCACCCGATCCACAAGTCAGGCCCCAGTTCAGATCCCAATAACTACAGGACCATTATGGTGGGTCACACTTTCTCCAAACTTTACGCTATTGTCCTCCATATGCAGCTTTCCGAGGAGTTGGAACGAAGATGCCTTAGAGCTAGGGGCAAGCAGGGTTTCGCCCTGCTCACCAGACTATTGATCACATCTTCACTCTTAGGGCTATCATCGAGGAGGCACGCCACCGCTCGTCGAAAGTTTATTGTTGCTTTGTAGACTTTTAGAAGGCATTTGATTCCGTCTGCGCGTGGCACTTTTTCAGTGGCTCAGGGACATCGGCATTTCGGAAACCCTTCTCACGACCATCATGCATCTTTATGAGACAGTTCTGGGCCGCCTCCGCATGGCACATGGGGAATCGGATTTCATCAAGAGTACCATTGGGGTCAAACAAGGGTGCCCTCTGTCCCCGACTCTTTTCGGTATATATATCGACGAGCTTGAGTCCTTCCTCCGTGAACACATACAGGACAACGATGGGTGTCTTCTCCACCAAGTTTTGATTTACATTCTTCTGTTTGCGGATGTAGTCCTCTTAGCTTCCTCTCCGGAGGGCCTGCAGAGACAGCTAGATGCCCTAGCCCTCTTCTGTGATCTCTAACAGTTGACAATTAACCTGGGTAAAACCAAGGTTATGATCTTCAATGGTTTGAAAACCTCTCACCTCCACTTCTTCAGGGGTCGAGGAGATAGAGATCACCAATGCTTATACATACTTGGGAGTTCAGTTTTCAGGCCCACGGTTCAGTCTAAGACAGGCCCTTCTACCCAAAGTCAATAAGGGTTATGGTTCCTTAGCCCTCCTCGAGAGACAAGTGCTTTCGCCATCATTTCCAGGATGTCTCCTCCAAAATGTCCCTCATGGAATCTCTCATTAGGCCCATTGTCCTTTATGGATCTGTTGCTTGGGGGCCTTCCTTACTCGAGACATTGGGCTTCAGTCGAGAGAGTCCAAACTCTTCTCCTCGATGGTTTATCCGATGCAAGCAAACCGTCCCTCATCATATTATTCGGCTGAGTTCGGTGCTCATCCTTTCAGATTGGAGGTTATGTTTGATATGATCTCTTTCTTGCATCGTATCGTAAGCTTCATCGTTTCAGTGGAGGGGCGGGATAGGTACCCATTCCTAGCCTACTGCTCTTCAGAGGCTATTGCTCGCTCTGATGGTCCCCTCCGTAGTCGATGCTAGTTTCGGAGGTTTCCGACCTTTAGACCTTTGGCCCTTTTTGTCTACCCGATGGCCAAAGGAAGTGTCAAGGGTGACTGAGTTTTATTATTTTATTATATTGTGCAAATATTAAAAATAATATTATAAGTTGCACATATAATAAATAATAAAGCTTATTAATAAAATAAAATGTCAATGTAAAAATACAATTAATTTTAATTGTATTCCTAGGAGAAGTGTGACTTGCATGTGGGGTCAAAAAAATAGAAAAGTGTGACAAAAGGCCCATTAGAAAAATGTGACCTGCCTTGGGAGAAACATGAAATATCATTGGTTGCATTGGAGGTCGATTTGGGGTCCTTTGGCCTTTAAAAGGATAGTCGACTTGCCTATGGAGATATCCAGATTTTTATTATCATATTTTCATTGCAAAGAGCTTCCAACTTTTGTAAAAATTCCAAGGACGAAAACCCTTGAGAATTTATCTCTTGCGGACGAAAACCCCAAGGGATTGGGAGGAGATTTCACTCAGGAATTTCCAGCGAGCTAATTCAGATTTTTCAGTCAAGTTTCCAGCAGTATTTGGTGTTCTTTGGTAATCAATTTGCAGCAGTGGATCGACCCAGTTTAGGGGCTGTTTGGGGCATATTCCAGAGGTATTTTCCTTTGAAAATTATTGTCAAACATCTCTATATTTTTATAAATCTGAGGGCTGCAAATTTATATTTTTCTAAGCAATTTTTGAGGAGTTTCCAGCCAGTTTTTATTCAGATTTCAGACCTGTTTTTCAGAGTAATTTACCAGCAATTAAATCTGATTTCTAGCATATTTTGGCTTTTAAAAATACTAGCAATCGACTGGGATAGAAAGTATAAATTTTTGAAGTTGTTTGCATTAAGTTCTATTCCAAACCCTAGTCGCTTTGGCTGTATTTAATTCACTTTGCCCTAGTTCGATCCCAAGGGTTTCAAACAGCCCTAGTTTGTCAATTACAATCCATTAAAAATCTGTTTTGGAAGAAAGAAATTATTAGGGATCTTTTAGTGGTATCAAAGCAGCGATCCTCCCACCTGGAGGGTTTGATTGATGCAACCGAGAGAAGTTGGGCCCCACAGGTATAATACAAGGAGACAACACGTCTCATAACAGGTTTGGATACAGGTAGTAGTGCCGAAACCATGGACCGAAGAGGTGGATCACTTAGCCCTCCCGGGATGAACGGGTTGACCCGGATCGTGAGCTTTTCAGGGACATGATTCGGACCATGTAGCAGTTGATGCATAGGATGGATGTTAGAGATCAGCGTGATAGAAGGGATAGAAGGGACAGATCCACATCAGTGGCCAGCAGTCACAGGAGGCACAAAGCAGGGCACCTACAGAGGTTGGTAGCGTGAGAGATTCCCCTCCACGTGAGAGGAGACATACAAAGGAGAGGAGATCTACCAGGACTGCAGATAGACCTATGCAGCCTAGTTTCCTACCTAGAGAGGAACCACCCGTGGTTGAGGACCCACTGGAGAATACAGCTTTCCAAGATAATGTTATGGCAGCTAATGATGAATGGAGAGCTTTACCAGAGGAGATACGGAATGCCTTCCCCTTCATCAATATTGTGCTCAGAGGAGAGAGAGCTTGAGAGCTAGACAGGTACAGAGGCCCAGAGCACATAACAGGGAGCTGAAGCAGGCCACCAACAAGGTGACCCTTTCCACTTTTGATGGCAGTGGAAAGATTAGTGCTAGAGCATGGATCCACAAGCTTGATACATACCTCACTCTCAAGCCTATGCAGGAGCAGGAGGCTATTCAGTTTGCTACATTGCACCTTGAGGGAGTAGCATACGATTGGTGGCACCATGGGCTTATTACGCAAAAACATGATCTTCTGTGGTCATATAGGGAGTTTAGTGAGAGGTTGATTGCTAGGTTTGATCGCAAAGATGTGGAGCTTTATTATAGGGATTTGGCATAGCTTCGACAGAGTGGGCACGTTGATACTTACATCAACGAATTTCAGCGGATTGCAGTGATGGTGCCAGAGATGCCTGAGAGACGTGTGGTGATGCTTTTATTGAGGGACTTCATGACAGGTTGAGGGGATTGGTCAAGGCCCTTAGGCCTAGGACATTACACGATGCCATTCAGACAACATTAGATTTGGAGACATCCCCACTTCTTACCAGCACCAAAGAAGAAGCATCCTCTGAGCTCAAACCTTTTCAGCGCTCCACTAGCCAGTGGAAGAGTGTTCCCCCTCCTAGGATGGATCAGGAGACTTGGAATGAGTTGAGGAGGAAGAAACTTTGTTTTCATTGTAAGGACCATTGGGAGCTGGACACAATTGCCTTGGGAAAGGCAAGGTGCACCTTATTGAGGTGATATCAAATGTAGAGGAGGAGTCTTCAGATGTAGATACAAGAGGACAATGATGATGATCATGGTGCACATGAGGAGCAGCCCCAGATAGAGCTTGGAGAGGAGGAGACACCAGGCTCAGGTACTATTGCCTCACTTTCTGGAGTCCCTAGGTACCACCCCTTTCGATTGAAAGGAGTACTTAAGGGTCAGCAAGTTGTCTGCTTGATTGATAGTGGCGCTACACACAATTTCCTTGATGAGGGATTTGTGATGAAGCATGGATTACAGGTTGAGGAGTTTGAGGGATTCAGTGTACGAGTGGCAGATGGCTTTGCTCTGAGCTGCACTAGGAGGATTTCGCAGCTTAGTATCCAGCTAGGGGACTACACATTGACAGATGATTTCTACATAGTTGGCCTTGGAGAGATTGATGCAGTTTTGGGTATCAGTGGCTTCAGTCCCTTGGGAGATATGTGCAGGATTTCAGACGGATGGAGTTGGAGTTTATGGTAGATGGGAAGAAGATTGTGCTAAGGGCTCTTTCAGATGGTGGGCCTAGAGTTGTTTTAGCACATAGGATGGAGTCTATCATCAGACATGGAGAGGTTGCATGGGCAGCCCAATGTTTTATTTCATCCAAATCTTCTTCAGATAGTGGGCAGCATTTGCATGCAGATATTCAGCCATAGTGGATAGGCATGGGCCGGTTTTTGGTGACATTCCTCCAGGTAGACCGCCAGACAGGGGTTTTGAGCATGTCATAGAGTTGGAGGAGGGTGCCAAGCCAGTGATCACTACACCTTATCGTCATCCTAAGAAATTTAAGGATGAGATAGAGAGGACCATCAGAGAGCTTCTTGATATGGGGCATATCCGTCCTAGCTCTAGCCCATTTGCTTCTTCAGTGGTGTTGGTGAAGGACGGACGATGAGGATGTGCATTGACTACCGTGCTCTCAACAAGAAGACAATCAAAAACAGGTATCCCATTCCTCGTATTGATGAGCTTTTGGATGAGTTGCATGGGCCATTTACTTTTCGAAGATTGATCTTCGATCGGGATACCATCAAATTCGTGTTCAGAGAGGACATCCACAAGACAGCATTCAGATGTCACTACGGGCACTATGAGTTCTTGGTGATGCCATTTGGTCTCACTAATGCACCTACCACTTTTCAGTCATGCATGAACCATCTCTTCAACAGGTAGTTGAGGAAGTTCATGCTAGTTTTCTTTGATGATATCTTGATCTACAACAGACATGGGAGGACCACTTGAGGCATTTGGATGAGGTACTTGGCATTATGGAGACTCGGTCTCTATTTGCTAAGATGTCCAAATGCGAGTTTGGACTTACAGAGATATTGTATCTTGGGCATGTCATTGGGGCCAATGGGGTCAAGGTCCACCAGGAGAAGATACAGGCTATGCAGGATTGGCCTCCACCTAGGAATATATCAGAGTTGCGGGGATTCCTAGGACTATGTGGATATTACAGGAGATTTGTGAGAGGCTATTCAGATATTGCAGCACCATTGACTGATCTCACACGGAAGGGAGCATTCAGATGGACAGATGAGGCACAGGTGATATTTGAGAGGCTCAAGGTGGTGATGAGCACTTGTCCAATTCTAGCTCTTCCGGATTTCTCTAGGCCATTCATTTTGGAGTGTGATGCTTCGGGCTCAGGTATTGGTGCAGTTTTGATGCAAGGATCGTCATCCCATTGCCTAGAGTAGGAAGTTGAGGGAGAATGAGAGGTTGTATTCCACCTATGACAAGGAGATGCTCGCCATCATGCATGCATTGGCAAAGTTCAGACAGTATTTGGTGGGTGGGAAGTTCGTGGTGAGGACCGACCACAATAGCTTGAGATATTTTTGGAGGAACAGAGCTCAACGAGAGGCAGCAGAAAGTGGGTCAGCAGGATCCAGGCTTATGATTTTGACATCGAGTATGTCAAGGGGAAGAAGAATGTAGTGGCTGATGCACTTTCGAGGAAGCCACATATTGCTGTCCTATATTCCGTGAGTGAGATTTCTACAGATTGGAAATCTCAACTATTGGTTGAGTATTCCAAAAATACATTGGCATGCGAGATCATGGATGGTAAGATTCAGGATGAGCGCTACCAGGTAATATTTGATTTGATTTATTATAAGGGTAGAATTTATTTGGTACCTGAATCTAAGCTCAAGGGCAAGATTCTACATGCACTCCATGATGCACCACTTGCAGGACATCCAGTTATTTTAAGACATACAGGCAGGTTAGAGAGAGATTCTCTTGGAAGGGTCTCAAGGAGGATGTTCTACGCCATGTTCGTGAGTGTGTGACTTGTCAGCAGAACAAGTCCGAGCATACTTTCCCTACAGGTTTATTGCAGCCCTTACCCATTCCAGAGCAGAAATGGGAGAGCATTTCGATGGATTTCATTACAGGTCTTCCAGTTGTGCAGGGACATGATCGCATTTATGCAGTAGTTGACAAGTTGACCAAGTATGGGCATTTCTTTGTTGTTCCCACCAGCTTTAAGGCACCACAGGTGGCTGATTTATTCTTTCGGGAGGTATTCAAGTTGCATGGGCTTCCGAAGAATATTGTCAGTGATCGGGATAGCAGATTTGTGAGCACATTGGCAGGAGCTCTTTAGATTGGCAAGTACAGAGTTGACTCCGAGCACGAGTTATCACCCTCAGAACAGATGGACAGACGGAGATTGTGAATAAGTGGATCGAGGGGTACCTACGCAATTATGTTTCAGGGCAGCAGAGGGCATGGGTGAAGCAGCTATATTTGTGCGAGTATTGTTACAATACTACATACCATATGTCCATTGGTATGACCCCCTTTCGAGCTTTGTATGGATATGACGCGAGATCTTTTGTGGATTTGGCGTTTGGAGATAGTAGAGCCCCTAAGGCTCGGGAGTGCTTACAGGACAGCCAAGATATCCTTAAGGCACTTAAGGATAATATGCAGCATGCCCAAAATCAGCAGAAGATGTATGCAGACAGGCACAAGATTGAGCGGTCATTTGAGGTAGGGGACATGGTATTTCTGCGACTTCAGCCCTATAGACAAGAGCACTCTTAAGAAGAGTGGAGCAGAGAAGCTTAAGCCTCGATTTTATGGTCCATACAGGTGATGAGGAGAGTTGGACAGGTAGCGTATGAGTTGGAGTTACCTTTTGAAAGTAAGATACACAATGTTTTTCATGTGTCTTGCTTAAAGAAGGCATTGGGGCAGCATGTGACTTCTTTCGCGTAGAGTTACCACCATTGGATGATGAGGGGAGATTGGATTTGGTCCCTGAGGAGCTTCTGGATTGGAGGAGAGAAGGTTGCGGAACAAGGTGATTCGAGAGTACCTAGTTCGTTGGAGAGACTTACCATTGGAGGATGCCACATGGGAAGGTGAGTCTATACTTGACATCAACTTTGCTTTGCGATTGCTTGTGGGCAAGCAACTCCGGGGAGGGAGGATTGTAATGTCCCCTCTTTCCGAATGATCTAGGACGAAGACCTTTGGCCCTTTTTGTCTACCCGACGGCCAAAGGAAGTGTCAAGGGTGACTAAGTTTTATTATTTTATTATATTGTGCAAATATTAAAAATAATATTATAAGTTGCACATATAATAAATAATAAAGCTTATTAATAAAATAAGATGTCAATGTAAAAATACAATTAATTTTAATTGTATTCCTAGGAGAAATGCAACTTGCATGTGGGGTCAAAAAAATAGAAAAATGTGACCTGCCTTTGGGAGAACATGAAATATCATTGGTTGCATTGGAGGTCGATTTGGGGTCCTTGCCTTTAAAAAAAGGATAGTCAACCTGCCTATGTTCATATCCAGATTTTTATTATCAAATTTTCATTGCAAAAAGCTTCAAGATTTTGTAAAATTCCAAGGACAAAAACCCTTGAGAATTTATCTCTCATGGACGAAACCCCAAGGGATTGGGAGGAGATTTCACTCAAGAATTTCCAGCAAGCTAATTCAGATTTTTCAGTCAAGTTTCCAGCAGTGTTTAGTGTTCTTTGGTAATCAATTTGCAACAGTGGATCGACCCAGTTTAGGGGCTGTTTGGGGCATATTCCAGAGGTATTTTCCTTTGAAAATTATTGTCAAACATCGCTATATTTTTATAAATCGTAGGACTGCAAATTTATATTTTTCTGAGCAATTTTTGAGAAGTTTCCAGCCAGTTTTTATTCAGATTTCAGACCTGTTTTTCAGAGTAATTTACCAGCAATTAAATCTGATTTCTAGCATGTTTTGGCTTTTAAAAATACTAGCAATCGACTAGGATAGAAAGTATAAAATTTTGAAGTTGTTTGCATTAAGTTCTATTCCAAACCCTAGTCGCTTTGGCTGTATTTAATTCACTTTGCCCTAGTTCGATCCCCAAGGGTTTCAAACAGCCCTAATTTGTCAATTACAATCCATTAAAAATTTGTTTTGGAAGAAAGAAATTATTGGGGATCTTTCAATGCCAAACACTTTATGGAGATGAGTGATGGCCTCATTATTCGTCCATAGTATACTCGCCATCACTGGATGCATGCGCTTCGCATCGCTCTCGACCAGATCAAAGTTGGTTCCCACAGACTCCAGTGTGAGACAGACCACCACCTTGATCATTCTGACAGGATCTGCCATCTGTGTAATCTCCAAGAGCCAGACAGAGATGCACTTTATTTTCAAATGCCCCATATACTATGAGATCAGAGGGAGGTTTCACTGTCTCTTTAGAGGGGCACAAACTCTTTTGGACTTCTTCAAATATGAGGATCAAAAATGTCTTGCTTTATACATTCAGAGGCCATGAGGCTTCGTGAGCACACTCTTCAGCTACATTCCAGACCAGATTCTACCCAGTTGATCACTTCCTTCTTCATGGTGCTACCTTCAGCGAGAGGCACCAAGCGCCAATGGACGACTAGCTCGCCTCTTACTCTAGATCGGTCCATCTTGAGGACAACACTAATAGTTCACCGAGTCATCATCTTCACATCGACTAGGCCCGGGACTAGGCAATGAGACAAGACCTACCAGCTCTTCTAGATAAAACACGACAACCAAACAGAACTCAATAGAAGGCCCTTGCACGCCGCCGCCTCCTTGTCTAACCATTTCTCCATCCGAATTTCTTTCAATCGGCCAAATGTTAGGGGAGCTAGCTCCACCATCCCCTAATGGACTCTCTTCTCTTCTTTGCTACGGCCTTCCTTCTTTTCTTCTTCTCACTAGTAAGCCCACCTTAGGTCCGGGTGTCGGGATTGTTCTCTCATAGTCGCTACTTCTCGTGCCCTTTGTTTTTCTTTGCTTTGCTCTTTCTTGAGACGGTTTGGTCCCCCACTTTGTATTTTCCCTAGTTGGCTATTTCAGTCCCATTGACCTACTTTGTGGTCATTTGTTAGACATTAATATATTTATCTTATCTCCTCGTGGCTACTCTACAATCTCCACTTCTTTGGTGCGCTCCATCTTTTGTGCACTCTCCTCGCCTTCTCTTCCGATCGCACTTTTGCTTCTTCGTCGCGTAATCTTTTGTTGTGGTGCGAACCACTTCTCTCTTTCTTCCTTGGCCAGCTCCACTTTGTCATGCGCATTCTCCTTGGCGACATTTTGTTCACCATCTTCCCTTGGATTTCTTTGTCCTCTGTTACACAAAATTTCTGCAGCCTTTTCCTCACGATTCTCTCCTTTTCTAGGGCAACCTTTGCTTCTCGCAATGCTCTTCCACACTATCGCACCCTTCATTGTTTGCACGTCCTTCCTCTTACGTCTCTCCTTTGAGATCTCCATAGATCTCTCTTTCCTCTGTGCACTCCATTCCATGTGCACTCTCACGGTCTCCTTCAACCGCTCTTCCTTGGTTGCCTTCAAGGCAACTTCTTCTCTCCTCTCTACTTCCTCTGGCATGGTACTCCCATTGTTGCGCACGCCTTCACCTACGCACTCTTCTACTCCTCTGTCTGGGAGTTTCTTCACTTGCACATTCCCTGCTCTTCTCTCCTTCCACTAGGGCTTTAGCTTCCGCACACAACATTGTGCACCCCTTCTATCCCTTGGCTGCAACCCTTTCTCCCACGTATTCGATTACGCACTCTTGTCCCTCTCTTGTGACTACTCCTACATGCTTTTCTTCCTTCACCTGCACAATCTCCTTGTCCACTCCTTAGACTCCACACACGTGCCGCCATTTTTCTCTATGGCCTCCAATTGTGACATCAAGTCACCCTTTGCGTGCTCATGGCATCCTGTGACCATTTTCTCCTTCTATCCCTCGGCGCAGGACATCTATCTTTGTGCACCTCTCTTTACTTGGTCGCACAATCTCCTCTTCACTCTACTTGTGGTCCCGCACAATCTCCCATGTGCTCATGGTCTACAACACCATCTTTGCCTTCGCAACCTCCTCTCGATGCGCCTGCCACGCGCTCTACATGTGACTCCTCTCTTCACCCTCGCTCATCTTGTGAGCTTTCTTTATGCGTTGTCTCTCGAACATCTCTCGGTGGCACCCCCGTGCATGTTTCCTCTTTTTTTTCGCGCTCCATGGCGAACTCTTGATGGTGTTTTTCTTCTCTCTTGTGCTATACTAGCGCACTCTTCACACATTCTACTTTGATCGCTAACTCTTCGTTGAGTCCTTTTCCTCATTTTGGGCATCTCAAGCAACAAGACCTCTTTTTCTATGGTCTTCCTCCACACTCTCCAATTTGATCCTTACACCATCCAATTCCTCAAACATCTTCTCCAACATTTCCGCACACTTTCTTTGGATCTAATGCGTGCCTTCTTCTTGGCGCAGCACTTGCTTCCACACACAAGATCATCAACTCCTCTGTCGCTACACTCTGGGATCCTCTTGCATTCTCTACCCACCTTATCTTCACAAAGGGGGAACATAACCTCTAGCTAGCTACCTCACTTTCAGCGCTCTACCAACTCTCTTCTCTTCTCACCGCAAGATGAGCTCCGCTCTAATACCAATAATGGTACAGGGCGGCGGCACAGATCAAGACAATCCAGCCTCGTTTGCAAAGTTCACACAACAAAATGAAACTTAATAGTTTCTTCTATTATCTCACGCCTTAATGACATCTACATGCACTTGCTCGTTATAGAGCTACGGACTCTCTCTTAGAGCTTACAAACTCTAGTGTATCTTCCTAAGGGCCTAACCTAGACCTGGTTTGCCTTCCTTGACTCGACTCTAATGACCTACAACAACTAGGCCTTCTAACGGCTCCCTTTGGGCCTCTTTCTACTAGCCTCCAACAACCCCAAAATGGTGATCTCAACCTCTATTTTATAGTCGTGCGTTCTCGCTTCTCTCTCCTCGTTTGAAACTTCCTTTAGGCAAGTTGGCTTCTTCTACACGTTTCCTAATCTTCGTACTCATATTCAAATTTGAATTGAGCTCATTAAAATGTTTTGAGCTACCTCGCCATCTAGACATTTCCTTGTTTGTGTCGCGCTTGTCCGGTAGTTGGGATCATCTAGCCATTGAATCTACATCAGCCTCTTTATCAAACACCTTCGACAGTTTTTTGACTTATCTACCAGCTGCCAACTCTACCGCACACTCTTTGCTCATAGTCCTTTGCCACACCTTTGTCTCTTTCTGCTGCACACTCTTATGCTCGATTTCACCTTCACATTTATTTTCCACATTGCCTTTGGGCTTTGGGCCTCCTCAAAACTTCACGCACCTCCTTCACAATCTAAACCATTATGCAATCCCTTCATTCATTCGTTTGTGCCTCCTACGCATTGAATGCAATTGTGTGTAACTCCTTTGTACTCTTCGTGCGCCCTACTCTACTCTATGTTGTTAGGAATATTATTATTCGTGCTCAAATTATGATGTACGGGTTGATATTATACGTTAGTTGTGGAGTGATTTATCACGTAGTTTATATTAGATGGGTTTATTAGTGATAGTTATGATGTGAGAAATATATGGGGTGAGTTGTTTGAGCAACCTCCTAGAATATAGGAGTTGTCTCTCCTATAAATTTGTATGAGCTATGTAAGCATATGAATTCAATTAACCAAGTATTTTTGTATAGTCTGTTGTGCAACTCTGGTTCTATCACTTTATTTGGCATCAGAGCAGGATCATGTTCCGTGTAGCTTGATTGTTGTATTAAGGGCATTTGGAATTCTTCATTGCCCTGTTAATGGTGAAATTATTATATGAGAAGTATTTTGCAGAGAGCATTTAAGATTGTTATCATTGAAGGTCGATTTAGTTAATTGTTGCTCATGTGCATACTGATAAGAAAAATATCACGTCTGAGGTTCGTGACCCATTGGAAGCTTATACAAAGTGTTATCTTGTCGCAGCCAGCGATCAAATCATTGGTTGACTCTCGACGGTCTGATTAGAAAATACCTGCGCAAATATACTCACGCACATTTAGATCTGTAAAGTAACAAGGAGCTTTATAGCTGGCACGTCATTCCATTCTCTAGTCGAAGATTCCCAGGGCATATTACATCAAAGTGCAAATTCATGGTTTGTATTGGCAGCTTCCTGGTCTTCTCCTGATACGGCCTAGATCTCTTTATGTGTACATCAATCCTCCATCACTGAATTTCACTATTTGTGCCTGCCGCAATTACGCACGTCTAAATCCTACCAGACTTCGCAAAAAGGATAATCAACGAATTTTCTTTTGGAAAGGTAATTTGTATGGTATTGATTTCTAATCTATGTTAAATCCATACAAAGACAGGAGGATTTTAATAAGCCCGTATAGTAAAGAAGAAGATTTATTCTGATGCATGTCATCGTTCATTGACAAATTCTACGTATATCTGTTTCATATACGTCTGACGTTTCTCCAGTTTGAGGAGCTCGCCTCTCTCTCATCGTTTTGCTTTCAGATTGCAAGCATCCAATTTTAGACCATGCATTGTATTTGCACAATTTGCGACCTGTTTTGACTTGTGATTTTGCATTGGATTCGCTCATGCTTGACTCAGTAAGAACACAGCCCGCCTTGCTTTCACTTGACGGCTCCAAACAAGTCTTTGAATCTCCATGGTAAATCAAGTTGTTACCTGAGACAACGTGATAACAATTTAGAGAAGAGCACCAGAGGGGAGTTCTGATCATCCTATGTCGTGTCTTCTAAAATCAAGGACTGCAAAGAACTATTCACATCTGCATTTGATTTGTTATTCCCTTCCACGTGCATCGGCACTTTTGAAGGATTCGAAATATATTTTGTTGGAAAGCAATAAGGTTGCATTCATGTATTGTTCCTGATTTAAGTAAGTGAAGATGTTTCAAGATTCAACCCGGAGGAAATGCGTTGAGAACAAAATGCGAGTGGCATACATTTTTTGACAAGTGTCTTTCTTATGCAAATAGCTCTCTCCGAGAACAAGTATTTGCAGTTCTTCAAACCAGCCATCGAGTTCCTCAAGCCATGAAACAAAGGGCCCAGGTAAAGTTATTCAAGTCAAAGTCTTTTTAGTCTTGTTTTATTTAATTTGATTGATATTTGCTAGATATGAAACGCGCCTAGGGCACTTCGTACCAGCCGAAACGCAGTGCAATGCGGGCACGGAGTGGTGTCTTTTATTGCCCATGGCGAGCGAGGTATGGCCCGGCACGGAAAACCGCATTCGGCCATGTCGCCAACGCTTCGCCTTCATTTCGTGATTTTTTCACGCGTTTTTTGACGCGATTTTCATAAAAACTCATAAAAAAAGCATTTTTTTTTAATTTTTTCACTTTCTAAATCTACCCTAACCCTAACCGACCCCCCCAAACACTTATAAAAACAGCCAACCCCTCTACTTTATTCTCACACTCAATATTTCATTATATTTGATATTTTGCTTGAGCTTGAAGGAGAGAGAGAAAGAGAGGTTGAAGGAGTAAGGAAGAGCTTGGAGGAGAGAAGAAGAGCTTGGAGGAGAGAGTGATTGAACTTGAAGGAGGAAGAGAGAAGGAGAAGCAAGTTTACAAACATCAAGGAGGATTTTTCCAGGTATTTTACATGCATTCAGGCATTTTTTTTTTTAAATTTTTTGAGCATTGTTTTGTATATGATTTATGAATATGATCAATATCATGAATGATGTGTTTCAAACACATCATTCATGATTATTGATCATGATCTAAATTTATTTTTAATATTTAATAATTTATTTATTTTACAGTTATTAAAATATAATATATTATTAATTTTTCCGTATTTTAAGTTTGATAGTGAAGTTTTATTTAATTAAACGTCTACCCTCTGTGTATGCTCTCACCTCGCACCATTTATGGCGAACTTGGTGATCAGAATCAGAGATTGACGTGTAGGACTAACTGTTTAATTTTTTTAGTTAGTTATGTGTTCGTTTTTTTGAAATTTTAAAGTTTAAAATTGAATTTGTTAAAAATTTAAACGTCTACCCTCTGTGTATGCTCTCACCTCGCACCATTCGTGGCGAACTTGGTGATCAGAATCAGAGAATGACGTGTATGGGTCAACAAATTATTTTAATATTTATTATTTAGCAATGTTTTAAAAAATATCTCTTATTGTAGGTTATTGAATTAATCCTACAATCATGGCATCCAGTTCAGCTTCAGTGGGGCAAGAGGGGGAAAATGTTTCGGGTGGTATTGCAGTGAAAATGGATCCGAATTATCCTTATGGAGACATGTGGAAGTATGAGTTAGTTACCGTGGTGGTGTCCGTGTTTGGGACGTGTCCCTCATTGTGCCGCCTCATTTAAATCCTCATATACCCGTTTGAGAGCTCAATCGGGGACGGGTATTAGACCATGTAGGTGGAAAAAAACCATAGCCATGCCTAAAAGAGCAAGAGGATGCAAACATTGCAAAGAAGAGCTCGGTGTAGAACCCGACAGGTCCATGGGAAAACCAAATATCAACACCATCATTTCATCCTTTCATTGAGGCTCATCGTTTGAAACTATTCCGATTGATGACCCTTTTGATGACGAGATACCTCGGGGCCATCAAACAAGAGAACAAAAGGCCCATTAGAAAAGCATTTAACAACGAGAAGAGGGATATTGCAGATGAATTGGTGTCTCGGTGTATATTTGCATGTGGACTGCCATTCAATATCTTGAGATCACCTTATCGGGCACGAGATGGTGAAAGGCATTAATGAGGCACCACTGTGGGATTTTATAATAAGGTTCGCACTTCTCTTTTGACAAAAGAAGTGCAACACATTCTCAGACATCTCTCGCCCAATTAGAGGAGGATGGATGGAAGAGCTGAAATAGACCTCTCATCAACATTATTGCAATATGCCCTAAAGGGCCAATGTTTCAAGGCTATTGATTGTGAGGGGGAAGTAAAGCAAATATTCTCATTGAGGCTATTGAGTCAGTGGGTCCGCAGAGGGTTGTCCAAGTCATCACGGACAACGCCAAAAATTGCAAGGCAGCGGGATTGATAGTTGAGGGTAGGTATGAGCACATATTTTGGACACCATGTGCAATACACTCCCTGAATCTAATGATGCAAAAGATTGGAAAAATTGCATGGATTGAGCAAGTATACACGGAGGCAAACGAGATTCAGATGTTTGTCACCAACCATCACATGTCTCAAGCCATATTCAGAAGATTTTCAAAGTTGGAGCTGTTGAAGGTAAATGAACAATTCATTTTAAATTTAATATTTGATTTTAAACTTTTAAATCAATTTCAAATTTTTAAATCAATTTCAAATTGTGTTGTTATTGAATTGTTTCCATTCTTTTTTAATAGGTTGCAGAGACTAGGTTTGCCTCTCACACACTCGTCTTGAGACGACTTGTGAAGGTGAGACGTGCTTTGGGCATAATGGTGATTGATAATGTTTGGACCGTCTGGAGGCAAGCAAACACAGAAAGAGCTCAAAAAATAAAAGCATGGATCCTTGATGAGCATTGGTGGGGAAGAGTTGAATATTTGTTGAGTTTCACAGAGCCTATTTTGAGTATGATACGATTTGTTGACAAAGATAATGCTTGCATTGGAGATATATATGATGGCATTGACTCCATGCTTGAAAAAATCCATGATATCATACAGGCCAAAGAGCAGGATCCTGAGGAAAATTTTTATAATGAAGTTAAAAATGTGATCGTGAAAAGGTGGAACAAAATGACCACCCCATTGCATCTCCTTGCTTATGCTTTAAATCCCAAATATTACAGTAGTGAAATAGTTGGGAGAGCTTGAGGTGCAGACAACGCACCACATGATGACCACAAGCGTAAAATGGGACGAGGGCAAGATTCAGAGGTTGCTTCTGGATGGGAGATGTCAATGTTTGTAAATGGACAAGGTAGCATGGGAGAGGTAGAGGCTATTTGTGACAAACCCACCACGGATCCAATCACGTGGTGGACTTGTCATGGCCATGATGCCAAGTTCTTACGACCAGTTGCAATCAAATTGCTCTCACAGGTATCCGTATAAAGTTTGTAACTTGTTATTTGATATTTTATTATTTTAATTACCAATTACGAATTAAAATTCAAAATGATATCATTCTTTTTTTAATTAATAATTTAATATTTATAATATTAATACTTTGCTTTTTGTGACAGGTGGCTAGTAATTCTTCTGCAGAGCGCAACTGGAGTACTTATGGCTTCATCCACTCAGCCAAACGCAGCATGTTGTCATCGAAGAAGGCTGAAGATCTAGTATACGTTCATTCCAACTTGCGCCTCTTAACCCACAAGACGCAAGAGTATACTAGTGGTCCTAACAAGCTTTGGGACCTCCAACCTGAAAACACAGACTTTGAAGCTTCACTTCTTGGCATTGATGAGGAACTTCCAGGGAGCCCTTCACAAGTGTTCGAAAGTGGAGCTAGTGGGAGTGGAGCTGCAAGTGGCATCCATGAAGATGATTTTGACGATCATCTAGATGATATGCTCTAGAAGTTGAGAACTTGAATGTACTATCATGTTTTGATTCTTTGAACATTATGTCATTCTGAATCAATTATCAATACAAACTCAAGTCTCAATTCTCAAAGTATTGGAAATTTCAATTTTGTTTTCATGTTCTATGAATGATTTTAAGTTGTATAACTCTATGACTCACGAGTATTAAATTAAAATTTCAATAAGTATGCTGCATGCAATGTATGAGAATTAAATTTCAATAAGTATGCAAATGCTTCTTTAAATTTATAATTTATATGCATATTTATACATTTATATACATGTATATATAAAAATATATATATATATATAAAACGTACCCAAAAGCGTACCGTACCCAAGATTTTTAAAAATTTGCCGTGATCGGGCATCGTGCATCTGCACTGTACCGTATCAGATTTGCTCAGGATATTTGGAGTGTGTGGTGTCTTTTATTCCGCCATAGGCCAAAAGACAAAGTCATGTCATTATATGTCCATTTGATGTATGTTAGAAGATATTGTTTATTCACTAAATGGTCTAGTGTATTAGAGTTATTGTGAAATTTAGTAAAAATAGTCCAAACATAGAGTTATTGTCATTATGTCATTGTATTGTTAAAATTTTATAGTGGGATGTCACAAATTGAGTCATTTTCAATGTCTTTGTAAAAGTCGTGTCATTGTGAGTCAAAGTCAAAAGTTAGAAAAAAAAAAATTGCCTCACGGACGCATTTTCGGTGTTACCCGACATCCAAAAATAATGTGTTTCACATTGCAGAGGCAGAATAAACACAATGTGGAAACAATGCTTCAAGTTCACATTTGCTTTGAGTAAGCAACACGTCTCCTAGAGGATGGAGGCACAAGAGGATGGAGGACAAGCAAGCATCCTCTCGCCAGCCGCAAGCGACGGGGCCGCAAAACGAGGTTGTGGCATTTTGTTTCAGCGTGTTTTTAGTTGCAGTGTACATGTTTTTATTCATTTTTCAGTATGTTCTTGTTGTAATAAAGTGAGCAGTTTTTCCTATGTTAATTCCCGATGTGAAGATATTGTGGAAAGATGAAAGCACAGAGGAAAAAAGTCGCACAATGTTTCTTGAAGAGGATGAGTAGGGGCTCATACCTAGAACAAGGGTTCCTTTTTGGTGGACAAGGGTCCATTTTTGTTAACAGGGGTTCATAAGCCTTTGGGGCTCATACCGAGGTTGTTGGTCAACCTTTTCAAAACCATTGGAAAGCCAAGATCATGAGCACTCCAGGCGCAAGCTGCGAAGAAAGTGTGATTGTTTTTCTCCCATGTTCGCACTAAGGGGGAATGTTAGGAATATTATTATTAGTGCTCACATTATGATGTACGGGTTAATATTATACGTTAGTTGTGGAGTGATTTATCACGTAGTTTATATTAGATGGGTTTGTTAATGATAGTTATGATGTGAGAAATATATGGGGTGAGTTGTTTGAGCAACCTCCTAGAATATAGGAGTTGTCTCTCCTATAAATTTGTATGAGCTATGTAGGCATATGAATTCAATTAACAAAGTATTTTTCTATAGTTTGTTGTGCAACTCTGGTTTTATCACTTTATAGGCTTCAACAAAACCTTTGTGCCTCACCAAAGCCTCTGCACATTGTTGTGCACCCTCTTTTACTACACACTCCTCGCACTACGATCTTCCTCCTTAGCCATTCACGAAAGCCTTGTTGATCGCCCTTTCACTCGGTTGTGCCTCCTCTCTTCATTCCTTCCACACTCCATCCTCGTGTGCACTCACACTTAGCCAAAATTGTGCATGATTGCTTTAGACCTTGGATGCTCATGCATCACTGTCTTTGATACTTTGATCTCATTATTTAAAAAACCCAAATTGCATAGTTTAGTATTTACCTAAGTTGTCGATATGGGTATGGATACGAAGAATCTAATACATGTATACCATGATTTTTGGGGTCTCGAACACATTCGTGCCAAAAAAAAGCCTAATAAATAGGAATTAACCACATATCATGCATATAAAAACCAAAATAACCACAAAACACTACTCATAATGTGAATAATGCTAAACGACAAGACACAAATGTCATGATAAATATTACATTTAGTTATTACATAAAAATTAGTATTCAATATTCATCATATTGCTCTTCATCGAGAGTTGTTAGGAAATAAGTGTTCATAGTGTGAACATATGGTTCAAATAATTATATTATTTAATATTTAAATAAATCATAAGTGTGCACAAATAGTTGTCATGTACAACTCATAGATAGGGGTGTGGGAATAAGACTAGGGAATAGAGGAGAGATTTGGGGATAAAAAGATAAGACTTGTCTCCATGATTATAGGAGCAAGCAATTGTATAAAATGCCCTTCCTATTCAATAAAAATTACTCAATTATTTTCAATATTTTATTTGTCTCTGGATTTTTCCTATTTTCATGTGCTAATCTCAAATTGTTGTTGCTAAATTTTATCATCAAATCTGGAGTTTTGTTATCATCTGGTATCAGAGCAGGTTTCCTTCTGCAAGTGTAGAAGAAGAAGAAGAAGATGGTTGAAGGAATCCCGTAAGAAAATTTCCAGCAGACACATCACAGTAAAAAGAACGCAGTTTACTCATATGACATCCGATTGATGTCTCATTTTTTTTTTTGGAAAGATAAGAACAAGACGCACAATATTGCAGTTTACATCAACTTCAGATTCGTCTTGTATCTATGCGTAAAATTCTGTGTAAGTTGAGTGAAATTTTTGTTGTTTTTAAAACAAATGTTTGATAGATTGAATGTATCTAAAAAACCCAGATTCAAAATATTACGAAATTTATTGGGTTTGTTTAGTTAATATCTGGAAAACTTCTGTTAAAATTTTACAAAAACCCAGTTTCTAGTTTAAGAGAAAAGTGGAAATAAAAACAGGGATCTGAAAAAAGTGGTGCATAATACATTTATGTAATTTTTTAATTGGACGCATTTTTGCTTGCATGCGACGTCCATAGTCAGGGGGTGCATTATCGGTTGAATCTAACACCCAGAAAAATTGTGTAATGAGCCTAAAAGCTACATTTGCTAACTAAGTAGCATCACCATGGAGGTTGGAGGCAACGGAGGAAGGAGGCGTTTTAGCAACCTCTCGTCAGGCACCATCGATGAGGCCGCAATATTGTTTTGGTGGCCATGTTTTTCAGTTGTGTTCGGTGTGTTTAATTTCAACATGTGTGGTAGTAAATAAAGAATAGATGGATAATTCCTATTCATAGTAAGGAACATATTTTCCTATATTTTGTTCTCTTTTGTAAATTGTGGATGAGGAAACGTGTACGCTGCTATGAAAGTGGTTGGTGGTCCACTAGAAAACCAATTTGAGAGTTTGTGAATCTCTTATAAAATCACATACAAAGTGGTTAATGGTTCCACTAGAAAACTGTTGGAGTTGATGGTACTCTTTGAAAACCATCGGATTGTAGAACATGAGCAGGTACTAGACATAACTCACCCATGTTCACACTAAGGGGGTGAATGTTAGGAAATAAGTGTTCATAGTGTGAACATATGGTTCAAATAATTGTATTATTTAATATTTAAATAAATCATAAGTGTGCACAAATAGTTGTCATGTACAACTCATAGATAGGCGTGTGGGAGTAAGACTAGGGAATAGATGAAAGATTTGGGGATAAAAAGATAAGACTTGTCTCCATGATTATAGGAGCAAGCAATTGTATAAAATGCCCTTCCTATTCAATAGAAATTACTCAATTATTTTCGATATTTTATTTGTCTCTGGATTTTTCCTATTTTCATGTGCTAATCTCAAATTGTTGTTACTAAATTTTATCATCAAATCAAAAGTTTTGTTATCAAGAGCATCAACATCAACATCACAATGTGTTCCTTACAACCACATGTACTCGAAGGACTCCCACTACCATTGGCAGCCCCGTGTTCGTCTTACGACACCAAAAGAAATCTTCACGTCATGTAATTACAAGTGGGCAATGGAAGCATCCAAGTCAACATTCTTTGGGTCTACATCCTGTGCATTTTCGCCCCTTGTACTCCAACTACTTGTGGAATAGAAGGTGCAACTTGGTATGTATATAGACCAACTCCTCACCTTTTTGCCCCGACTTGTGTTTTTGTTAGTGGATGAAGCTATATGTAATCCAATGCGCTCAAAGGAACACGAACTTGAAGTTATTAAGGCAAATTCAATGTGAACTTAAAACTTATAAAAATAAAAAGTAAAAACTCAAACTTAAATTTCAAAAAAGTTAAGACAAAACGCAAAGAGATTTAAAAAATAAAAGTCTTACATGTGACAAAACGACTTCAATTGAAAACTAGAAATACATGGATCTTGACCATGTTGGTAACACCATGTATGAAAATCCTTCTTGTATTTGTCCTAAAGAATGCAAAGACTATGACTTGTGGAGGCTATAAAATTTCCAAACTCGGTCATAACCATGTCTTCTACCTTAGGATTAGGGAAGAGCCTAGAGTATGTCAACATATACCCTTCACTAACTTCAACATTCCTATATGGTGGCACCTCCCGACAAATAAAGGATCTCCATGTTGTAGAATCAAGGAGTCAATGCAAAGACAAGTACATTTAGTGGGGTGGTCATTTTGTTCCACCAATAAATAAGGTGTAATCGTTCAAGGTAAATGAGGTGCAATTGTTAGTCAGTAGAGTAAATAAGGTGCAATTGTTAGTCGCATCTTAGTCTTCCTGATAAAGTGTTTGAGTCAATTAGTTTTTAGTTGAAAAAGAAATAAGGGTCGCTGCTTTTGGGGATTAATCCCCTAGGTGGACGCACTTGTAGTTGTCATCGGTATATAGGGTTGGATCTGACATGGTTATACCAGAATTTGTGGAGAAAGGTGGTCAGTTAAATTTGGTAAAACCTCAATTTATTTCAATTGATACCTCCGATGATGGAATTAACTTCCATTACATGTAGATCATTGGAGCTTGAAACTATGCAGCAGCACTATGATGAGAAAGGATCATTCATTGATCATCGAAAACAAAAACAAACTTCATCTTGTTTACAGAAAACTGGATGCTACTACAGCAGCATCTTCTTGTTTGGGACAAAACCCTCATGCATTTTCCGATAAGCTCTCGCGACGTAAACCCTCTAAGATTTTCAATAGGATAGGGATAGACGGCATCAATGTCATTTAGAGGTCTTCATCAAGCACTCTGGCGTTGGCATGAATTATACAGAGAATTGGTGTTCAAGAATGGCCAAGAGGAGATGTTTCGTAACGGCCATACAATCCATGTCCCAACAACGGTCCCTCTAGTTACGCCCCCTGAGACGCGCAAATGGCGCCAAGGCGGGCAAGGCTTGTCGGAAGCTCTGAAAAAAAGATTGGGTCCTCTAGGTTACGTGTCGATTCGATTCCGACGGATTGTGACAAGCACGCCTTTCGGGACGATATTCCCTCTCGTGTCCCCTGGGTGAAAGACGCCTTTCTTTGCACAAACTAAGTGTTTTTACTCGAGAGCTATTTTCGCAAAGTTTATCGGGAGAAGGCTTTCATTTTTTGGCATTCGAAACTTGGTGCGAAACACAGTGGGGTAGCGGCCTGAGTATTCGCTTCCTGGAAAAAGGTTTTTTCTTAGTGCTCTTTCGAAGCGCTGCTCAGAAAAACGACACTATGGACAGGAAAGATTTTCTCCTATCCGACTCAGGCCTTGTGATCCGCGATTGGGAACCTCTCTTTGATTGCAACAGAGCGGACGGATGCGGATGGGCACCAAGTTTGGATAAGACTTTACTCCTTGCCCAGTGAGTTTTGGTCTGCTCCCATTCTCACTAAAATTTGCTCAAGCCTGGGTCGTGTCATTCGCATCGATCCTGTTTCTTTGAACGGTACTCTCTCTTCCTTTGCCAGAATATGCATCTCTATCAATCCCTCTCTTAAGCCTCAGGAAGTCATTCATATCAACTCCCCATCTGGTCTTTGGAAGCAGAAAGTAGAATACGAAGGATTGTCCAACCTCTGTTTCAAGTGCAAAAAGCCAGGTCACACTCGTAAACTTTGTAAAAACCCCCCTTTTAACAGTGCCTTGCAATGGCGGAAAGTATCCCACCTTCCCTCTGCCTCACGCCCGCTTCCCCCACTCTCTTCCCTCGCAGTCTCTGCCGTTGTCCCTCATTCTCCCCCGCCAGCTCCTGAACCCCTTGCTCTGGACCCCGATACTTTCTCCCTTGTTAAAGAAACGGCTGTCGTTGTTAAGGACTCTACTAGGATTCTGTCCCTTTTCCACGAAGGCATTTCCATTGGTATGGGAGGTAGCTCATCCACCCTAGAGAAATGGATTATTGACAAAGATGATCTTCTCCAGTCTAAAGAAGGAGACCCCGGAAGACCTAGAAGATACTACTGAGAATCTTTCTCCGAATAACCAGTCGTTGGGTCCGCTTCTCCCCACTCCACCTTTGCTCAACGTGGATTTGGACCGAAAAGCATTCTTGGTCGTCCTAACAAAAGTAAGCTCTCTCTCAACGAAGTTGCGAACGGGAAGCAACTTCAACTGCGTTCTTTCTTCCCATCTACGAGTAGGAGAGGCGAGTCCTCTCTGAAGCAAATATGATCCTCTTTTCATGGAATGTTAGGGGCCTTAATGCCCCTAACAAGTAGCGTCTTTTAAGACGCTACGCCTCGGATGTTGCAGTGGATATTTGCTTGATTCAGGAAACAAAAATGTCAGAAGTTGGATGCAAAAGCGGATGGTTCAGAAAATGGAAAGGTTGGGAAGGCTGCTTCTCAAACTCTGTCGGTGCCTCGGGTGGTCTTGGCATTTTGTGGAAATCTAGCAGTTGCGTGATTGAGCCCCTTCTGGTTGATTCTAATTTCATTTGGTGTAAAGTTATGATTAAACACTCCGAGGATTTCTTCTTCCTATGTAATGTTTATGGTCCCTCCTCTCCGATTAGGAAAAGAGCTCTCTGGAATAGCCTAAGTCTGCTTTTGACTTCCGACGTTGTCTCCAAAATTATTATCGCTGGTGACTTTAATGCTACTCTTTCTGATCGTGATAAGTGTGGAGGTCTTCAATGGCAGCCACGCTCTCAGGTGGATTTTACTTCCTTCGTTTCCTCCTCTCATTTAGTTGACATGGAGCCCTGTAAGGGATGGTTCACATGGAATAATAGGAGATCCGGGTTCAGTTCCCTAGCCAGTGCGTCTTGATCGATTCCTGGTTTCTGAACATTGGCTACAAAATAACTTCCTTCTAAAAAGCTTTGTTCTCCCTCTCTCCGGCTCAGACCACTTTCCTATCTCCTTGGTTCTAAATTTGACCTTCCTCCGCGTCGATCCCCTTTCAAATTTGAGAACATGTGGCTTCATGACTCCTCTCTGAAGCCGTTGGTCAAGGTCTGGTGGGATTCCTTTATTGTCAAAGGGACTAGGATGTTCCAACTCTCTAAAAAGTTGTCATTGTTGAAAGCTAAATTACAATGCTGGAACTATTCGAATTTTAAAAACATCTTCCAAGAAAAACACAGAGTTGAGAAGGATCTTCGCACCCTTAATGAGTCCATTCTGGACCATGGGATGACTCAGGAGGATTTCCAAAAAGAAAAATCTCTCCTTAAGGATCTGGGTGATCTCCTTCTGAAAGAGGAAACTTATTGGCGCCAAAAATCCAGAGAAACTTGGTTGTTGGATGGGGATAAGAATACCAAGTTCTTCTTCGCCTCAGTCAAAGCTAGAAGAAATTTCAACTATATCTCCACTCTCAAGCTCGAAGATTCCACCGTTGCTTCTTCCCAAGCTCAGATTAAATCAGAAGCGGTGGATTTCTTTAGGAAGCTCCTGAATGATTCGGCATCCCTTGTAGGTGTGCAGTCCCAATTCCTTTCGCAGATACCATCTTCTATAACGGATGCTGATAATGATATGCTTATTTCGCCCTTTTCTTTGGAGGAGGTCCGGAAAACTATTTTTTCTATGAAACGGGATAAAGCCCCCGGCCCTGATGGCTTCCCAGCATCCTTCTTTCAGGATTTTTGGGATATTGTTGGTCCCTCCGTTTGGCATGTTGTCGAGGAATCCAGGATTTCAGGGAAGATATTAGGTAATCTCAATCATACTTTCATTTGCATGTTCCCTAAAAAATCCCCGGCTGAGACGTTGGATGATTTCAGACCCATATCTTTGTGTAACACTTCTTATAAAATCATATCTAAAGCTATTGCTAATAGGCTTTGCCCCTGTTGCACAAATTGGTTGCCGGGAACAAAGTGGTTTCATTCCGGGCAGGTCTATCACCGAGGGTATTATTATTTCTCACGAATTAATACACTCTCTTCATAATTCCTCTAGAGCGGGTATGTTGTTGAAACTTGACTTCAGTAAGGCCTATGATCGTGTTAATTGGAGGTTCCTCCTCAAATCTTTGCAAGCTATGGGTTTTGGTGATCACTTTTGTAAATGGATTTTTAATTGCATTGCTTCCCCTCGTTTTTTTGTTCTTGTGAACGGCTCCATGGAAGGCTTCTTTCAGAGTAGTAGAGGTATTAGACAGGGAGACCCGCTCTCCTCCTTCCTTTTCACCTTGGTAGCGGAAGCTCTCAGTCGCGGCATAAAGTTTGCTATTCAAGAGGGTTCTCTGAAAGGTCTTCACATCACCTCCAACCTCCCTCCTCTTTCCCATCAGCAATTCATGGATGACACCTTTCTCTTCGGTCAAGGGACTGTCCCTGAAGCCAGACGCCTTTCTTCCATTTTGGATTCCTATTCTCTTGCTGCGGGTCAAGTTTTAAACTTTCACAAATCTGTTATATTCTTCTTCAACGTGGCTCCTCGGCTTCAAGGCAGGATTAAAGCAATTCTCGGCTTCTCTTTGGGTAGTCTCCCTCATACTTATCTGGGAATTCCACTCTTCCATGGCAAAGGAAAGGCGCACCTCTAGAACGGGCTCTGAATTCTCTTTCTTCCAAACTACTGTCTTGGAAAGGAAAATGGCTCTCTCTGGCTGGCCGTGTTCTTCTCATCAACTCGGTGCTCCTGTCAATTCCAATCTACATGTTATCTATTTTACAGATTCGAAATCATCTGCTCAAAATTGAAAAAGTGGCACGCACCTTTTTATGGCAAGGTCACAGCATTGAGCGCAAATTCCATCTAGCTAATTGGGATCTGGTAAAGCTTCCAAAGAGATTGGGCGGTATGGGTATCTTAGATCTCGCCCTTCAAAATAAGGCCCTTGGTGCTAAATTGGTGTGGAACTTCATTTCTAAAGCCAACAGACTCGCTTTCCAGGTTCTTTCCCACAAGTATCTCGAAGGACAACGGCATGATTATTTTCTTTCTTGTTCCGAGTTACCGAGAGGCTCTCATATTTGGAATTTCCTGTGTAACTCCAAAACTCTCATCGCTGAGATGGTCACCTGGAAGTTAAACAACGGTCGGTTTGTGTCCTTTTGGGATGAAAGCTGGAATGGTTATCCCCCACTCAATCTGTTTCCTACCCTCAACGGAGTAATGAATTCTTCCAAACAAGTTGGGGTACTTTAGTCTCAAATTATGGCTGCCAACACCCTGATGGTTCGCCTTCTTGGCTTTGGAAAGACCTCTCATCTATTGGAGCCTCCGCCCATGATTCCGCCTTCCTCATGGATTCTATCGGGATAGAAATGCCTCGTTTCTCAACAGAGATGATTGCTTACTTTGGGTAGGCGACTCCACCGGTTCCTATTCAGTTAAAGCCGGTTATAACATTCTTGTCTCTCAAGCAGGTAAGGGGACTCCGAGTTCTCTCGGTTGCTGGCATCCCAACATCACCCCGAAAGTTGCATATTTCGGTTGGTTAGTTTTGAACAAGAAGGTACTTACTCAAGCTAAAAGGCATTCGTGGGGTTTCTCTGGCCCCTCTAAATGCCTTTTGTGCGGTGCTGCAGAGGAAGACTTAGATCACCTCTTCTTGTTTTGCCCCTTTGCTTCCCACTGCTGGGATTGGCTTCTTAACAAATTAAACCTTTCCTGGGTCCCTTGCAAAAGCATTGTTGCTAATCTTTCTTCTTGGCCGTCCTTTAACACCAAATGCCTGTTTAGCTCTATTTGGCATGTCAGCCCTTATTTTTTGCTCTGGCATATCTGGTGGGAACGAAACCTCCGTCTCTTTAGGGAGCAAGCGGTTGAGCTTCCTACCTTCCTTATTAAGCTCGAGGTGGCCATTTCGGAGTGTGTTAATGCCAAGTGTCCCACCTTTTCCTCCTTCTCTTCTAAGGATCTCTCAATCCTTCATCATTGGCCCCTTATCAAACTTCCTAAACCTGGGTCAATTGTTCGAAAAGGGCTCTCTCAAATTGAAAAAATGATTCAAAGGAAGAAAATCAGGTGGCGTCCTCCTCCTAAGGGTCATTGGAAATTAAATTTCGATGGAGCTTCTAGAGGTAATCCTGGTTTATCCGGAGCTGGCTGCATTCTCAGAGATGATCGAGGTCGCCTCATCAAAGCAGGATCCTTCCCTCTCAAAGAGGGCACTTGTAATTCCGCAGAAGCCCAGGCTCTTCTTGAAGGGGTCAAGATGGCGGCATATCTTGGTTGTTCAAAACTATCTATTGAAGGGGATTCCCAAATCCTAATTTTTGCAGTCTCCAGAGGTGCTTCCCCTTCGTGGAAGTTGAATCTCTTCATCCCACAAATCCTTCATTGGCTTGGCAAAATCCATTTTGGAATATTTCCCACAATTTTCGAGAAGCCAATCGTGCCGCGGACTTTCTAGCTAACTTCGCCATTGACAATCCTTCTGCTTGTATTTCCTCCAGTGCTGCTCATGATTGGCAAGGTTTCCCCTTCCTTCTTTCCCAAGATCGAGATGGTACTTCCGGGTAGCCTGACGGAGTCTTTCTTGCGTTTGGCAGTTCTTTCGTGCGTGTTGTCTTCTCCTCTTTCTTTCGGTGGCATTCCTCTGCTTCTTTCCTGCCGTTGTTCCCTCACACGCGGTTCAGGTCTTCTCGGTCACGCGTCGCGGGCTCCTGTCACCTCCATTTCTTCGGGGTCGTTTCAACTCTTTCTCGCACGCTCACTGTTCCTTTTATGTCGATTTCTCCACTCCAGGCATTATCCCTTTTGGCCCCTGTTCTGCTTCTTCTTGGTGCAATGTCTTTCGTCGGCTTCCCATTTGTGGCTCTCCGGGGACAGTTTCGCGAATTGGCTGACGTCTCGGCTATTGACAGGCGTCGGCTTGCGATGATCTTCAAATTCTCCTCGCCTGAAGAGGCCGAGGCTATCGAAGCAATCCTTGGAGATTCTTATCGATTCCATGCTCGTCGCCCCGAACTGATTCAGACATTGCTTCCGCTTTTGTCTCATTCTGCCTACTGTTACACTCTAATACTGCGGACGTCGAACGGGTCACCTTAGATCAAATATATGCAGTTCACCGCGTCGGCTTGCAAGCACAACTCGCCGATTTCTCTCCACCGGATCCTCTTGTGGGTGGAGGAAGTTGACGAACAGGCCATTGGTTCGGGTCGAGACATTCGCTGGCTCTGTGGTCAATACAGAGACTCTGTGACATTTGCCCAAAACTTTCACCCAACCTTGGATCAGCGCTTCCTTCCGGTGGTCGACATCGATGCGGCCCTCTTCCCTGTTCATTCCGCGGTGGATCAACTGAATGAACTCAAAGATCGTGCTTTGTCTGCCTTCCATTTTTTGTTGCATGCGGCTTCTTCGCGGGCTGGCTCATCTTCTGGTTAATCGGATGGAGCCTTCGCCTTTCTCTTGGCTCGTCTGTTGCTCTTGTCTCGGCCTTCCTTTCCTCCCTTCGCCTCCTTTTTTTCTTCTACTTCAATCACTTCTCCCGTCTTCTTTCTTCTCTCTTCCTCTTCTTGTTGTAGGGTTGGGGTCCCTTTCCCCACCGGTTCATATTTTGTTCCATTTGTTTAATTAAAAAAATTCCACTTATGTTACCACGATGCCCCTTGTTTTTTCAGTCATAGAATCAATAAGATCATAGATTTCGCCCAAACATGGCTGATTCATATCATCAAATCTGATCATACTCATTGTGGGCTCACTAAAACCAAGCAAATAAATCACACAAACCCACCAATCATCATCTAGAATCAGCCCTTTTACTCTTTGGGCCCTCTCTATGTTCATGCCTCCGTCAAGCCAAAGCTTGCTAATAACCATGTTACACAATGCTTCTCACACCTTCATAAGTCATGTCAAAACCAAAGCTTGTTTTAAAACCGGTCAAACCGAACCGAACCGGCCGCAAGGTTTAACATTTTAAAGCATGAACCGCTTAGTAAACCGGATCGGTTGACCGGTTTGGGCTAAAACCGGTAAGTATAGAAAAAAATTTGCCATTTTTGGAAAGGGTCCGGGAAGATGTAGCAACAAAAACTTGCATGTGCCATAACTTTCATTTCGTGGCTCCGTTTCAGGTGTCGTTTTCTCTAAAAGTGCATATTTTCTCGAGCTCTACGCATTGATGGCAATATTTTTCTTATTTTCATAAAATCTATTTTTGCACCTTTTTGGACCAAGCAACTTCTTGCAATCTTCTGAAAGAATCATGAGCTTTGATGCTTTCAGCATTAGTAATTAAAAATCTTGGATAGCTTTCAAAACTTGGCGAGTATTCTCCCGTGCTCTGACTAATCCTACCAACTTGGTCGCGACCTGCTTATTCAAATGTTGACTTCACATATCAAGTTATCAACAGATGCATAGGTTTTTTTTTTGCTATTTTAAGAGTCTTTTTTGTGTTTAAACTCCAATTTGCGCATCCTCAGACACAAGACTGAAGGCTATCGTAAAGGTCCCAACAAAAAGAAAGCATTAATAGCAATGAAAGAAAACGCTGCAAATACATGGTTTTGGCTGCAAATTTATGTTTTTTTAAAGAAATTTGAGTATTTTTTAAGTTGCCGAGTATTCCCGAGTATTGGCCGAATATTGCCGAGTTTTGTTTTTTTGGGGTCTGCCGAGTATTTGCCGAGTGCGAGTATTCCAACTATCACTATATACATGAGCAAACTTTGCGTATTTTGTGTGTAATTGTTGGCATCATGGTTTCTAATTTTTCAAATATATTTCTTTCTTTAAAAATGTAATTTTTATGTGTTTTTTAGTAAACCGGTTCATAGAGTTTGAACTAATCGGCCCGGTCCGGTTCCGGTTCCGGTCCGGTCAAAACGATTTTAAAACATTGTCAAAACAATTGTGTCGAGATGAATTCAGCCTCAGCAACCCAATAACAAATTTAATTTTTAAAATATTGGACAATCTACAAATTATATAATCTAATTTTTTTTTAAATATAATAACAATTTTAAATAAATCTTAAAATTAATAAAGTAAATTGAAAAAATAATCATTTCAATTACATTTAACAACTCCAATTTCGAGAATGACCTACAACATGTTATGGTTTGTGCAACCATTTGGATCTAACCTATTTTGTTGCCCAACTTTTGCATCAACAAGTTTGAGTGAATGAAAAGACAATGTGTTTGAAGTATGTGCATGCACCTCTCCTCAACCAACATCCCGCGGATTTGCAATTTTGCATGTTGTCTATTAGGACTTGGACAACATTTTGAGACCTCGCCAACTCAAATGATTTCATGAGGATGTTGACAATGAATTGTGTATCCTTCACCTCCCCCATCATGGTCAACTACCTTAAAAAAATACCCATTTAAGACGCGCTACAATCACATTAATCAAAGACCTACTCTTACAATCTTTCCATATATCGTAAATAATGGACACCTTTGTTTCAATCTAAGAATCTCTAATAGGCTCGAATGAATCTTTCATGTCTCTTTTTCCCCAATAATGTGGTGTGTACCTTTTCATGGCCAGGGTTTGTGTACCCTTTAGGTGCTTCATTGATCCCTCACGCCATTTCCTGGCAGCTAACAATGTTCAATGGTAGCCATTTGGCGTAATTTCACCGCCCAATGATTTCATCGGCAATATTTCTAGCTTCATTATGAAATGCCCCTTCTAAGAACCCGCATCTTTAGTTCTTTTACAGTTAAGATGAGCATCTTTAGTATAATCAGGTAGATAAATTTTGCCGCCATGAATAAGCAGAATGAAAAAAAAACTCATTGAAGAGCATCATAAGATCCATCCATTTTGATAATTTTCCATAATAGGTCATCGTAAAATATTTCTCTTAAAATATTCCTCAAGGTTTATGGTAGCTAGATTGTATCGATGTTTTTTTTTCTATTTTAAGTCTGGGATTTATATGTTGGAATTATTCATCCACGAGACATACAAATTCCACCAGGTGGAATCCAAAACCTAACTGCTAACAAATTGCTAAACCCTAAAAATTATAATGCAGACCTTCAACACAAGCGAAAAGAAAACAGAGCATACTAACCGGGTAAACGGCGAGCAAGATCAATAAGAACGGCGTCGGGATGATCTGGCGCTGAGTCAAGAGGCGGCAGAGCCAGCGGAATATGACGTGGCAGTGAAATAAGGTTTGTACCTGCTGTTATAAACCTGGAAGAAACCAGGCCCAAGCCTGAAGAACCTTCATTATCCAGTCTTAAACCCTGGTGAACAAAACCACCCTCGTCTCGTATCCACTTTATTAAATCTGGGGCATTTGGGCTCAGTCTGGTCGAATATAATGCCCTGCAACGCCGAGAGTGCTGCATGGCACGGCATTGGCGTGAAAATGGCCTGCAGCAAGTTTTCGGGGGGGAAAAAAACATAGCGACACCGGAAATTCCTGCAATTAAAGCTCTGCTCGTCATAACTCGATATCACTAAGTACCTAGTCGGTGATGGGTTGATAATCGAAGTTATAATAGCAGCGGGTCATATCTCAATTACATGGCCTGAATTTTAGATGAACAGATTACTAAGGTGGGACGATGGCCGCAGGTTCAACATAAGCATTTCATAACATACCGGGTAATCTCCACAATGATAAGTCGTAAGAGCCAAACGGTAAACCCTCACTCTTATTTCTAGCTTTAATAGAAACTAGCAATCGTACACGAAATGTGAGATGTGAATGCCGAAGGGGAAATCAAGGAAGAGTTCGATTTTGAGGGCCAAGACATAAAAGGAGGAAGGGTTGTAGAAGAGGGGGTTAGAGGGAGGAGAAGGAATTGGGAGAGGTTAATGTTGGGGCGGGGCCGGGGTATCATTTTGTGGAAGCTTTTTTTTTCGAGGAGGAAGATATGTGTCATGTGTATGCTTTGTTAATTGTTTGATAGAGAAGTGGGATATGGTGAGGATGGCGTCGCAGAAACACATTTTGGAAATATTTTCGTGATGTGAGAAATGAATGTGATAGGGATTCGTTCCTTATTAGATTCACCTTTTTATTTTAACTTTTTATTTTGATATCTTTTTTTTTTTGGATTTTAGAAATCTTTATAGGGTGCACAAGGGAAAAAATTCCCTAATGGATTCGCCAAAAATGTTGGTGAAATAATTTGTTGGAGGAAAATTATTAGTTTTCGCCAACACTCGTAGGGGCTAGGATTCTCCTTCTTGGGTATGGGGATGCTTCCATTTATTAAATGCAAGGACTAAATAAAATTATGGGTGGTTGTTAAGCCAAGGATCACGTAAGAATACTCTACTAAACCCAGAAAACTACTTGTACAGACAAAGGTACAAGTGAGGAAGCGATTTGAGAGAGGTAAAGGGACGTATGAGAATAGAAAGAGAAATGATTAATGTTGTGAGTAAGAACTAGTATATTCTCACCAAAAATAACCTAGGAGCAAGTCCACATTTAATAGAAGAAAACAACCATGTAAGCAATAACAAGACTAATAAATCAAAGACACAAAGTTCTATGAATTCATTAATCAAAGACATAAAGTCCCTTCTTGTTTTTACAAGATTACAATGTTATCAAAGTTGGAAAATAGAGAGTATAGAAGAACATAGGAAATGAGATAGAAAAAATGTAGGTTTATTGTTTAAAGTAAAGCGGTGAAACATCCGACCACTAACAAAAATCAACAATTACTAACCCATTGGAATGGAGAGATCATCCCAATTTATAGCTTATAAAAAGTCTCTTCATCTCCTCCCCATGTGATTTTTCACCCCACCACCACTTGTGACCTTTCACATTCACTAGGAATAAAAGTTCTTTTCTTATTTTTGAAAGGAGACTTTTACAATGTAAAATAAGGCCACTTAAATGAATAAGATGAAAGAGTGAAAAGTACATTCGTAAAATGAAGTAATTGAATGGTAGAGAGAGAGAGGGAGGGCAAGAAGAGAAAGATGTGATAATCCAAAGACAGGGAGCTTCTTTTAATGAAGAGCTTGCTTCGATGGATTTTGAGAGAATGCTTAGAGAATGAAGTGCTTTTCCTTTCAACTCATGTTGCATTAAAACACCGTGATTGCAATGTCCTCATTCTCAGGAAATGCGAGACACGCACTAAAGCATTGAATATGTGTTCAAAAATATTACTATGAGATATGCATTGTGTGGACCTAAGATGACTGCTCGAATCACTTAAACATGATGACCCTTTTCTGTGACTACTAGGATGGATTGAACCATCCAATCTCTTGCAAAAGTGACCCTGCCAACTCGAATAATCCACTCGGAATGTCTTCCCCTCTGCATCTTCTTGGTGTTCAATCAACATCCTTGTTTTCAAGTCTTTCAATTCCATACTTATTACATCATTGTCACTCTTATTAGGATACTCAATGTTTGAAGTTGAAATTGGCTCCAAACTTGAGTATTTGATCTCCATGGTGACAAAGGCCAGTAAGATGAACAAGAGACGAATGAGTGTGAAAAGTTTGACCACAATCTTAACACCTACTATTTTTAGTAAGTCCAATTCCAATGTCTATTTTTAGTAAGTGTCTCAATTTAGCACTTTTGAGTGTTCTTGATATGCAAGGAGTAATGACAACTTAGAGAATGAACCATTATAACACTTACTATTTATAGACTGTGAAGCTTGGTAAGACTTACTATTTTTAGAAGTGGGTCTTCCGGGTGTCGGAATGAGATGAGAGTGGTCTCAAAAGTTTCGTTATTTTACAAGGATACTGCTCCAAATTTTAGATGATTCTCTCATCCAGATTAGTGGGAAAGTGAGAACTTCATCAAAGAGGGAAGAATACTGAGAGAAAACTTAGTCCTCCATATCTCCAAAAATATTCCACCTCATCATGCAAGCAATGACTCAAATGAAATCTGATTTTATGAAGAATATTTGCTCCAAATTTCAGACAATTAACTGTTAACCATATTTTTCCCTCGGGTAAAATTGGTCAACCACGACTCGCATGTAAGGAAGAAACTAGAAGCTCAAAGGAAAAGAAACGTAAAGGTTCAAAGTTTTGGGCTCAGTAAATGACTCGAGAATGAGCCCGAAATTGGCTAAGTATGGAGGAGACAATGACAATGCCAAGTGTCCAAACGACGCACCTCCAAAGATCAATCCCAGTCAAAGACTCAAACAAGCGCCAAGCCTCCACGCGTCAAGAGCCCCAAAAGTTGCACCAGTTGTTGAAAAGTCTTCGACTTAGCGAAGGTGCCAAGTGTCGGCTCGGTGTAATTCCAAGATGGGAGTCCTTGGCGGAGACTCAAACTTGCACTAGCCCTCCACGTAGCCAATGGTCAACAGAGGTCAAAAAGGAGAGCGGGACCAAAACGACTAAGTATAGAGTGCAAGCGGAAGGTGCCACATGTCTTAACGACGCTCCTTCAAAGGTAAAATCCTGAGCGGGTTTTCAAATGAGCGTAGGCCTTCCATGTGTCCCAGAGTCCAAAAAGGGATAGAGTCGGGGTTGAATAGTCAAAGAAGAAGCATGCCATCGGAAGGTGCCAAGTGTCAGCACGATGTTGTTTCAAGAGTAAAATTTAGGGCGGGTCTCAAACAAGCACTGTGCCTCCATGTGTTTAGGGTCGACTTTTGGCCTCACCAAACAAAGGACTCAGGAAAAATACAAGAGAACATCGTGGAACCCGCAGAAGCCTCCACGTGTCAGTCTAGCGCTATTTCATAAATGAAAGGCAAGGGCCAAATATCCAAGATGCACGAGGCTGCCATGTGGACTGGTAGACAGATGACTCTTTCAAATTTGCGTGCTTGAGACCCTAATCTTCAAATGGCCATATCTTTTGACAGGAAAATTAGATTTGGGCGGAGAAGACTTTTTGGAAACGTCTCGACACCCTCTATGCCATGGAAACATAAAATATCATTCTTAATAGGCTTTAGTGGGTGAAAAATGGAAAAATGTCCTTGAGGCCATTTAATGAAGAATCTATTTGCTCCAACAACTAGATCGGATTCAATCTGATCCATCGTTCTTCCTCCTTCAACTCATCGAACAAAGTAAGAGAGAGAGACTTGAAAGATTGTGGGTGGATCCACAACGGGCATCGAGGGACGATGGTTGAGCTTTCAAAGTAGGATTTAATGCATATCTCAAGGTGGTTGAAGCAGGATTCAAAATTTTCCCTCCTCTCTCTCTTATTCTTCCTATATATTGTAAAGGAGGGGCATATTCAAACATTGTTGATCTTCCCTCTTCCCCCCTCTCTCTTTCTTCCTTAGGGTCGAATGTGGAGTCTAAGCCTCCTCCCATGGCTCTGTAATGGTGTTTTCTTGCCTTTTGCCCACCGATAATATACAGTGTAACTTTTGGAGTAATAGAATCTGTTTCATGATGCATTTGTCCATCCTTAGCTCATTTTATTGTCTCTTCTTACCTCTCGTTGTCGCAGGTATACTGTGCATATTCGATGTTTGTTGCAGTCCCGGGAGCCGTGCTTAATGGGTTTCAAGTGGTGTCCTGTGTGAAATCTATCTTTGGTTTGTGGTGCATTCTATCCACCCTCTCCTCTACTCACCTCTCTCCACTTCAGGAAGTCGGATATGTGATTCAACCACTTCCTTTTTTGGTGTATCACCGCTTAGTGTAGGCTCTTTCACCTCTCTCTCTTTGTCCCCTTAGAATGGTTAGATTAGGATAGAATAGGTTCTACCTGCACTGGAGTAGCTTGTGGCAGGTAGATTAGGAAGCAAGAACCGGCTTTCTCCAGGAGGTCCATCTCAATTTTTACAAGTCCCATAGCTTGAGAGATGGTCCCATGTTGTGCAATCATACTGAATGCCCCACTCCACACCCGGCCTTTGGGGTGCTATGATTCTCGCACTAACATTAACTTTCTAGATCATCGGAAAATGTAAATTTCATCGAGGAGGGAAAAATCTTGAGTGAAAACTCGGTCATCCATATACCTAAAAATACTCCACTTCATCATGTGATAAATGGGTCAAATGAAAGATAATTTTATGAGAATCATCTGCTCTAAATTTTAGGCAATTTGGCTTGTTGAGTCACCGAGAAAATGCAAATATATTTTTAACTACTTTCGAAAAAATGAAGTTCGTGGCTAGAAAAATCTTTCTCAAATAGAAAATAAATCATGTCATGTCAACTTCCAAGTGATGGATTATGTGAAAGGATTTTACAAGAGGAACATTTTGGAAAAGTTTCATGGAGATCGGGTGCATGGTTATGGAGTTATGAGCAAAAATCAGTTTTTTTGGACATGGAGGTCTTTGACATATTCTCAATAGTATAACAACATGGAAGAGGGCATGGGAGGAAAAATACACATTTCAAATCCAAAAAATGGCTAAGTGTTTCTTTTCAAACCATTTCTCTCATATTGCACATTTTAACTCGTGTTTGACCAAACTGGGCTCAACTGGGGTTGGATGGAGGTAGAAGCATGGTTGCACCCTAAAAATAGGGGGAAAGAGGTGCAAAGGGACAAGAGGGGAAGATAAGTGCACTTTGCATCATATTCGACAAGTGACGACGTGGGGTTTCATGAGGGTGAGATGCAGAGGGTGAAAACTAGTTTTTGGGGCTAAATAGTGGTTCTCCATGTGTATGGGGGATAACTAAGAGAGAAGGGAGCATAATTTCTTGTCCCTCATGTCCCTTTGCACCATGGGACAAGTGCAAGGGGACACTTAGCCTCCCAAAATGTGCCATGGGTCTTTGGATCATGAGAGAAGGGGCCATGAGTGAGTGGAAGACAAGTTTGCAATGTTTCTAACACTCCAGGTTGTAACTTAAGTGATGCAACAAGTCCAGGCATGGGGGAGTGCACTTTCTTGTCCCCCATGTCCCTTTGCACCATGGGACAAGTGCAAGGGGACACTCCACCCTCAAAAATGTGCCAAGGGTCTTTGCAACATGAGGAGAGGGACTGGGTTAAGTGAAACACCATTTACACTCCCTAACAACATAAGTAGTTGTTTTAAGTGATGAAATAGGTTAAATGGATGGGGAAGCATATTTATTTTTCCCTCATGTCTCTTTTCACTCTTGGGACAAAGTAAAAGGGGCACAAAATATTCAAAAGTGCACTCTAATATTTTTACAATTGTTGAGGTCATCCCGCCAACTCAATTTTAGAACATCGTGAGTGTTTTTCTACCTCGGGAGCCTAGAATGGAGTTACCTTGTCTATTTCTGCACTTGCAAAAATAGAGCAACTTGGTTTGTCGCAGACTTGGATCAAAGGCAATGTCGCGGCTAAGGAGTGAATACCGTGGAGTGAAGGATGAGCTTTGATAAAGTCGTGTGACAAGTGAATAGATCGTGGGCCATGCTAAGAGATAATAGAGCCGTGGAATAAAGTAGATACAAAGTCGCAGGTGAAGAATAGGTAGTCTCTGGTGTAAGTCAACATGAGGTTGTGCCGTATCGTTGTCGCAGAGTAAAGTAGAGAAGTCGGTAGAGAACTGCGGAATGGGAGGTAAAGTTACAGAGGCATAAAAGCGTGTGAAACTAAAACGTAAAAGTTGTGTATCAAAGGAAAACAATAGTTTTCCACGGATTACTAAAATGAACATGAATTTCAATCCGATGATTTGATCTTGCAAATACGATATTATTTAAAGAAATATCGTCCTCCTCCATGGAATAAGGTCAAAATTTCTAAATCGGTAGGTGGTAGGTGGGCGAAGTAAAGGAAAACCCTCCAAACATGCAGAAGGTCTACTCATGACAACTCAACCAACAAAATTAAATGTATTATGGGCACCGTTCCTTCTTCAACAAGGCAAATGGCGTGGGGAAGCGAAACTACAGAACCCATCAGATCTTTTGAGAAAATTAAATGAAGGTGGTTGGGGGAAAAGAGGAATTTGAATTTCCTCTCTTTTCTTCTTCTCTCCTTCTTCTAATTTTCTATATATTGTAAAGTGATGCCTTGTTTTAATGTTGGATACTTTGGGAATATGAGGGCATCTTTTTTTCATGTTGCACAAGTGTTCTAAGCAGTACAGCATGCCTTGGGCATTGTCTCTGTAAATGCTTTGCATCTTCTTCATGTATCGTAATGATCTGCGCATGATATTTAAGCAATAAAATATTTGGTTTTGTGGCTCGTTTCAACCTTAGCTATTGTTTTATTGCACTCTCTTGCCTCTCATTCATTCGCAGGTGTGTTGTATGTGTTATTTCATAGGTTTGTGTCTATTGTGCATCGTGAGGGTGGAACTCTGGATGAGGTTTTGATATATGGCTTTTGTTTTGGCCCTCTTCATCATCGTTTTCTTCCATTTTCTCTCTTGCTTAAGTATCCATCCCCTTATTTTTGGTGTTATCGCCTTCTCTAGTTTAGGTTTATGTTTTATGCATCTCCTTCTCACCTTGGTCCCTTGGAAAGTTAGAGTAGAGCTAGATAGTTGCATTTAAATTCCTAGGAGTAGTTTAGCATTAGGAGTAAGTAGAGGAAGCCGACCTTCTCTCGGAGGTTTGTCTCAATTTGAGTCCCATAACTTGGAGATAGTCCCATGTTGTCTCAAATCCTGAATTGTATATGATTTGGGCATGGGTGCATATTTGAGCTCCAACAGTTTTGGCACGCCTGGTGGGACAATTGAAATTAATATTTCCAGTTTTATCAAGTTTTGATGTGTATCTTGGTGAAGCTCTAGCCTTTGGAGGCTTTGCAGTAACACATTTGGTGACTCCTTTCAAAATATCAACTGGTTTTTAGCGATTTTGGTGATTTAAGCATCCATGATTCGTGAGAAGCATCCAAACATGGTTGAAAAAAGGAGGAGAAGGTGTATTTGAATACTTGCAGTTATCCCAGGTAGAGGTGGAAGAGGAAGACAAATTTAAAGCTCTCCATCTCCTCCAAATCAAACTTTGTCAACACCTCCACATGGAAGACCCTTCTTGTAGTCAACAAGAGTTCTCAGACCAATTAAAATGGCTCATCAACAACAGGCGCCACCTCAAAATCCATTTGTAAACTTCAAAGGTAGAATTTTGCATGCCTTGAATGCCCAAAATCCTATTTTAGTAGCATTTTGAAGAATATCCCATATTTTACTAGAGAAAATCACACTACTCTAGTTGACCACATTCAAGATATTGCAAATGTCTGTGTTATCCATGAGATTTTTGAGATGGATGTGGCAATCAAAATTTTGGCTTCATCACTTAAAGGAAAAGCTTTATAATGGTTTAGAATCCTAAGGGTAGGAACAATTCAAAATTGGGATCAGTTGTGCACAACCCTTTATGATCAGTTTGGAGAAAGAGCAGACAACCTATCTCTTCTAGAGCAGTTAACTACAATCAAGAGAACACCCGATGAGAGAACTTGGGACTTGATTCTAGCTCTTGTGAGACCTGCAGCAGAAGGTGCCTTTATTTACTTTTTAAAATCTCTTAACTCCGATATATTGTTATGATGATCTATGGGAGGAACAACTTTACCAAACCGCTATGCAATTGCAATCAAAGCTGAAAATAACTTAATACAAGCTAGGAAATTAGCTCCTAGACCACCCATGCCATTGTATCCTGAACTACCTAAAGTTGTTCAACCTTTTGTTGCTCCTATCCCTAAGCCAAATCCGCAACCTGTTGCTTCCACCTCGCAAACTCCTGCTCAACAAAAGGAGGATGAAGAAATGAAGGCCTTGATTAGAAACTTGACAAACAAATTTATATCCCTAGAGAAACAACAAGCCCAATCTTATAAGAATTATCAAAATCAAGGGCAATATTCTAATCAGGGGTATCAACCATGGAGAAATCAACAACCCAATCAAAGATATGCACAGTAACCAACAGAATAACAAATGGAAAAATCAAAGTGATCCTCTTCCATTAGCAACAATCCCTCCTCCACAAGCACTTCCTCCTCCTAGTTCAAGTCAGGCTTTAGTTCCTACGTGAAAAATAATATGGCACAAGAAACAAAGTGGTGTTTTCCATGTAATCTATCACATAACCAACTTGGTTGTGAAAGGGCAATGCATCTTCAAGCATACATGGTTCTAGGGATCTTCCGGCCCAATAAGAACTACTGCTAGAGATATCAAATCCAACCGCAGAAGTAGGTCAAGAGACCAATAATGACACTAACCTAATGTTCTTTGGAGTGAAGACTTTTGCGTAGTTAACCAAGTGGCAAGAATTTCTAGTAGACCATCAATCAACATTGCTAATAATATGCGACACAAGAAAAGGATGTTGGAGTCACAATCTTCACCTTTCGCGGATCACGCCAATGTCGCGGGAAGGAAAAAAGAAGTTGCAGGTGAATAAAAGCAAGCCGCCCTGAGCTTCCTAGAAAAGTTGCGGATAAAGAGGTTGTTACTCAACCAAAGCCGCCAAATCAAATGCCGCAAAAAACAGAGAAGAGAAGGTATCATGTTGCGAGATGCATAAATCTGTGGTCTTCCTTTTAACATTGTTGAGCAAATGAAGAAGACTAATGTTAACGTCTCAACGTGGGATGCGCTTCCTATTTCATCATAACAAGATCTCCGTGTGAAGCCCTTAAGCAATTTCCTTCGGTGGATCCAGTGATGCAAAAGACTCATGTCGCGGTTCATGTTTGTCAAGAAAGGGATGATCAAGTAAGTAAAACCATCAAAACCCCACCCTTTTACATGTCGATAATTGTGGGTAAATACCTAGTTCATAACTATATGATTGATTTAGGGGCTAGTACCTCTGTAATGCCCAAGAAAATTGTTGATATCCTAGGTCTCAAATACAAATCCTGTGTCTAGGGGAGTTTTACAACTTGATGGGTCAATTGTGAATGTCCTAGGCGTAATTAAAAACCTTGAATTGACACTTCATGCCGCCCAAGCCTCACTATAACCCATGATATTTCAGTCATTGACCTTCCTCCCATGTTTTCCATCTTATTTGTCTAGAGACTTCACTGCTAAAGTAGGCAGCTATCTATCCTCATATTGGACTCACATGCTTTTGAAAACTAGATATGGTACCCGATTCACAATACAAGTTGAGCCCATCTTTTCTTACCATATTGAGTCATATGACCTCACTCCCATCTAATCAATTTTCCTAATACAAGAAGAACATGAACAAGACTCTATCCCTGATGAACAAGTCATTCCTTTTCCATGTTTGATTTGTTGTTGGATGAATGGGCTGAGAGAGATCATAAGTTTGATCCTTATGATGAAGAGCTTAAGACCTTTGAGATTGGTCTGGGAACCTACTGCATTCTCCAGGAGGAATATGTGATACCCGTGGCATTCAAACAAGAAAAGAAAATGTTTCTGGACTATGATAGATGTTCTTTGATGGTTTTAGAAGTAGAAATGGAGTCGGGGTGGGTGTTGTGCTCATTTCCCGTAAAGTGAAAAGTTCTTCTAATTCGAATTTGAAAAGTTCTTCTTTGATCTAATAATGTGGCGAGAATATGAAGTGTTAGTGCATGGTTTGTTGATCACGGAAAAGAGAAAAATCAAGGAGTTGTAGGTCTTTAGAGACACTGAATTAATCATTCGCCAAGTCCGTAACAAATGTGCGACAAAAAACAAGCTGTTAAAAGCTTACAAACACATATTTTGGGATTTGCTAGAATGCTTTAATGTCATTAACCTATAGGTTATGCCCAGAAAGTTGAACAAAGATGCAAACCAAATGGATACCCTTGGTTCTCAGTTCTCCCTTACTGAGGATTTGATCAAAGGGAATGCCCAATATATCAAAATGGTGGCTAGGCCATCAATTCCAGACAATCAAAATTACTGGTATGTATTAGAAAGCGATGAAAAAATGTGTAGTTCATCCAAAATGAGGCGGATTTCTCCTTAAAGATGCAAGTTGATTTGCAGGAGGTCTATGGGGATCATATTATTCAACTAAGAACAAACAAGTTCAGAAGGGATTAGTCACTCTAGAGTAGATCTTCAGTCCAGATGATGAATTCAAAGGAATGGAAAATAATATGGTGGCAAAGCAGGAATATTTAGTCATTTTCAATCGCTTTGGGAAAATAACTTCTACTTGGAAAGGTATGTGATGAAAGTGAAAGACAAGCTTTTGTTTCTTTGTGTCAAGAAGTTCAAGTGATGTGTTTTCATGGGACTATGAAGATTTAAAGAATTCAATCCAGATATAGTCCAACATTCTATTGATCTTGATCCCAACATCAAGCCAATTAGACAAACAGAGGCTAGTCAACCCCAAGATTGAACCCCTCATGAGAAAGGAGATTTCCAAACTCATTGAGGCCAAAATATTTTTTCCAATCAAGTATTCTAATTGGGTGGCAAATATGGTCCCGATAAGGAAGAAGAATGGTGAAATACATATTTGCATGGATTTCAGGGATTTGAATAAGGCTCCCTCAAGGATCATTATCCTTGCCTTCCATGGAACAAATTTTGCAGACAATAGCAGGAGCAGAGAGGTTCTCCATGCTCGATGGCTATTTTGGTTTTAACCAGATCAAAGTGAAAGAAGAGGATCAATATAAGACCACGTTCACCATCATATGGGGAACATCCACTTATCAAAATATGCCTTTTGTATTATCAAAATTAGGTGCTACCTTCAAAGAGCAATGTATATTGCTTTCAAAGGAAATATCAATTGGTTCATCTTGGTTTACCTAGATGACATTACTATTTTTTCAAAAGCAGAGCATGGATCACATGAAGCACCTAGATAAAGTATTCAAAATATGTAGGAGTTTGGCATATCCCTTAATCCTAAGAAGTGCAACTTTGCAGTCCCTAGAGGCAAGCTCTTGGGGAATATTGTCTCAAAAGAAGGCATTGCCATTGATCCAGAAAGAATTGCAGCTATCGCGGCTCTTTCCTTGTCATCTCACAAGAAGGCTCTGCAGTCATTCCTTGTGAAAATAAACTTTATTAGGCACTTCATTTCTAACTTCACGGGTTTGGAAAGACCTATTACTCTCATGCTAAAAAGGATCCAACATTCAAGTGGACCGCAGAAGGGACAAATATATTTGAAAAGAAAAAACAAGATATTGCTCAGGCCCCAAAATTGATTAATCCAGATTATACCAAGGATTTCATCCTATATGTTCATGGGTCGGAATCTAGCATAGCTACAGTTTTGACACAACTGAATGATCAAGAAATGGAGCAAATTGTGGCGTTTTTTAGTCAAACACTGAAGAATTATGAGCTCAAGTAAAATCACATTGAAAAATAGGTGTTTGCTATCATAAGAGCCTCAAAGAAATTCAAAAGTACGATTGTTGCTAGCCACATAAAGGTTTTAGTGTCACTTCCCAGTGGCAAAGACTTCATTATGGGAGTAGAAATCAGTGAGAAGCAAGCTAGATGGGTAACTAAAATCATGGAATATGGTGTGACCATTAAGGCTAAAAAATTAGTAAGAGGAAGGGCACTGTGCGAGCAATTGGATCTAGATGCCGTGGATTCTCAACAGACCTCCCTCATGAACGAAGTGCCCTCAAATGATGAGTTTGCATGATGTTGAGTGGAAGCAAGATGAGAGAAATGTATTCAATGATCGCAATGGATTGCTTGATATGTCAAAGTTTTTTTCTATTAGTGCATACCCTCTTGGTTTGAATAAAACAAAAAGGAGACATCTGAGGTTGTGATCCATTCCTTATGCACTAATTGGTGGCGTATTGTTCAAAAGAAATATTGATGGAGTGCTACTCAGTGCATTGAAGGTGAGCAATGTAATAGGGTTTTAACCGAGTTCCATGATGGTTTCTCGGGTGGACATTTCTCTGCTAAAGCTACAACCATGAAAATCATAAAAGTAGGATATTTTTGGCCTACATTGTTCGTGGATGCTCACAGATGGGTGAGGAAGTGCAAAGAATGTGCACTCTTCACTGGAAAGAAAAGATTGACAAAGCCCTCCCACTTCGTCCAATTCAAATAGATCAATTGTTTACACAATGGGGTCTTAACTTCATTGGTATGATCAATCCTCTATCTAGCGCTGGTCATAAACGGGTCCTTACACCTACATTACTACTCACCAGATGAACTAAGGCCGCACATTCAAGGAAGCCATCAATCCGTTATCCCGAATTTCTTGAAGAAATTGTTACAAGGTTTGGCATTCCCCAAACCATCATTTATGATAATGCTAAAGCTTTCTTAGGATCAAATATTTATAGTTGGGATTTGGGACTTGGGATTTATCTGAAAAATTCTTCCAATTATTACCCCCAAGGTAATGGGTTGGCAGAATCTACTAATAAAAATCTGATCAAAATCATGAAGAGGATAATGGACATCAATCAGAGACAATGACACACAAAGGTGAAAAATGCACTTTGGGCGGACATGATAACAATCAAGAAGGCAATTGGAACTTCCCCATACAAACTGGTATATGGAAAAGAAGCTTGACTTCCTTTGTCACTTGAGTTACCTTCACTTGAGTTAGCTCAAGCAGTTGGAATTCAAAGATGTAGATCAAAGAGAAATCAAAATGCAGAGTTAGTTGAGCTTTAAGTGTTTAGGAATGCCGACATAATCGAATGGAGCAACATCAAAATTCAACCAAACAATGGATTGACAAGAAAACTAGAGATTAAATATTCAAGGTTGGAGATCTAGTCTTGAAATGGGAAGTAGATCGAGATAAACCCGAAAGGAACCTTAAATTTGATGCTATTTGGAGCGGGCCATACATCATCACCACTTATAAGGCAGCTAACTCATTTGAGTTATCTAATCTTGATGGGAATGTGTTTCAAATCCCAAGTCAATGGGATTCATCTCAAACTCTCTCATTAAGAGTTTTCGTTGCATCTTGGATATAATAACTTAGGATTTAAATTCCCCCGGTGCTTTTAGCACGTTGCTTTGTTGGTAGTATATGTTTCTTTCCATAAGTGCATTGCACAATCTTGTTTCTTGAAGATGTTATGGTACACAACTTTCGTCATGTGTCGAAGGTTCTTTGAAGGAGGGAGGTTCAAAATATAAAGGATTATTTGCAGTCACCTCAGAAAATCAAATACAGAGCAATTAAATCAGACTCAAGAAATTCCAAGTTGACCCCATGCCAGTGGATGCTAAGTCTACCGATCATCTCATCTAGTAGGTAGATGGCCCCTATGAGTTGCCAAAAATGTTGTCTATTTTTTACCCTTGCAAAAATAGAGCAACTTGGTTTGCTGTGGACTTGGATTGATTGGTCACGGAAGTGTTTAAGCATGTCGCAGATTGAAAGGAAATGTCACGGCTAAAAAGTGAATACCAAAGAGTGAAGGACGAGTTTTGATAAAGTTGCTCGACAAGTGAATAGACCGTAGACCATGCTAAGAGATAATGGAGTCGTGGAACAAAGTAGATACAAAAGCCATGGGGTGAAGAATAGGTAGTCCATGGAAGTCAACATGAGGTCGTGCCATATCGGTGCCACAAAGTAAAGCGGAGAAGTCAAGAGAACCGCAAAATGGGAGGTAAAGTCAAGAGGCATAAAACCGCGTGGAACCGAAAACAAAAGCCACGTATCAAAGGAAAACAACAATTTTCTATGGATTACTAAAATGAACATGAATTTCAATCTGATGATTTGATCTTGCAAATCTAATATTATTCAAAGAAATATTGTCCTCCTCCATGGAATAAGGTCGATTTTCGAATTAGGTAGGTGGTAGGTGGGCGAAGTAAAGGAAAACTCCCCAAACATGCAAAAGGTCTACTCAGACGGCTCAACCACCGAATTAAATGTAGTATGGGTGTCATTCCTTCTTCAAAGAAGGCAAATGGTGTGGGGAAACAAAACTACGGAGCAATCGATCTTCCGAGAAAATTAAATAAAGGTGGTTGGGGAAAAGGGGAATTCAAATTTCCCTCTCTTTTCTTCTTCTCTCCTTCTAATTTTCTATATATTGTAAAGTGATGCCTTGTTTTAATGTTGGATACTTTGGGAATATGAGGGCATCATTTTTCATGTTGCACAAGTGTTCTAAGAATTGCATGCCTTGGGCTATGTCTCTGTAAATGTTTTGCATCTTCCTCCTGTATCATAATGATTTGTGCATGATCTTTAAGCAATAAAATCTTTGGTTTTGTGGCTCATTTCAACCTTAGCTATTGTTTTATTGCACTCTCTTGCCTCTTATTCATTCACATGTGTGTTGTATGTGTTATTTCGTATGTCCGTGTCTTTTTTTGCATCGTGAGGGTGGAACTCTGGACAAGGTTTTGATATATGGATTTCGTTTAGGCCCTCTTCATCATGATTTTCTTCCATTTTCTCTCTTGCTTAAGTATCCATCCCCTCATTCTTGTGCTATCGCCTTCTCTAGTTTAGGTTTATGTTTTATGCATCTCCTTCTCACCCCGATCCCTTGGAAAGTTAGAGTAGAGCTAAATAGTTGCGTTTCAAATCCTATGAGTAGTTTAGCATTAGGAGTAAGTAGAGGAAGCCGACCTTCTCCAGAGGTCTGTCTTAGTTCGAGTCCCACAACTCGGGAGACACTCCCATGTCGTCTCGATCCCGAATTTTCTATGATTCTGCACGAGTGCATATTTAAGCTCCAACAAGAGTTTTGTGCTTAAACCTCATATGATTTTGACCCCAAATAACATGTTGACATCATCCCAACCACTTTCAATAAACATTGTTTCCTTAAACTTTATTTTCAGGCATATTCCTCTTTTGGCTTCAAGGGGAAAGCGTAGTGTCTTGGATCTTTATGGAGGATTTTGAAGTCTTGGGAAGAAACTGATGTGTTCATCATGTGAAGGATTCCAAGATCTTTCCATTTCCTATTCTATTAATCTCCCAACTCCTCCCGAAACTCCCAAAATCTTTAGGGCAAGTCATCTTTCTTTGTTGGACTTGACATTCCTTGCACCCGCAATGACCCTATTTTGCTTGTTTGATTCTCGACATCACATGGCTCCACAAAATTGCCTCAAACTACCTTGGATGCATTCAAAAATCGTCTGCAAAACTTCTAGATGGATGGTGCCCTTGCAATCACCTCTTGTAGGATATTTATCAGTTGTAAAATGGCTAAAAATAGCGCTTTTTATGCCTCAAGGATAGTTGTTCATCTTTGGATCTCAATAGCTTCTTCAATCACCTTAGGTATACTTCCCTACACATGAAACACACTTGAAAATCATGTTAACACGTTCCTCTTATCCAGAATGAGGATGACATTATGGACATGCTAGCTAGAGGAAGAGTTTATATTGCCGAGAGAAATTTTTTAAGTAGGGGCTTGGTTGTTATGTAATGAAAAATTTCAATTTTACATGTTAGACATTTAACATGACAACAATCGACACACAAATCCACATCATAATAGTAAAAAGAGAGTCAACCAATATCAAAATGTTCCCAAACACGTAAGAACACGAGACAAAAGAAAGAGAGAAAAAGAAGGACTAAGGAATTAGGAAGAAGAACACTCACCATCGAAAGCCAATAAATACTCAAATGACACCGATTTTAAATAACAAAGACCCTTTTTAACAACACTTGTTTTTTCTCAAAAACACATTTCTCATATCGTTTACTCAACTACGAAGTTGAGTTAGTATTTTAATATTTAAACAAGGCCATGATATGGCAAATTCTGCCGAAGATGATGTTTTTTGGTGTGGGGAGGAGTTTATTATGCATGAAGTAGGGTAGATTTGCCAAGAGATTCTTCAAATTCATTGGATATAAAATTAATATTGTAAAACTAGTATGATGCAACAATTGGATATGTACTTAGTGTCAGGACGAATGTTGCATAATCATATTATAATCAATATGGAATACATCCACAAGAACTATTTGAGCACTAAAAGCAATTTTGTGTCCTTCAAGCAAGAATAAAACATGAAACAAATTGTTTTCAGTTTAGGTGACAGTTCAAGCAACAGTTATTTACGACATTGACTTCAGTGAGAGGGGTGATGATAAATGGCACCTGATCTTATTGTTCTCATATTTTTTAAGAGCATGCAAACACATATTAGAATTCCAAATCAGAGTGCATTTATTCATTACACTAATCTTTTGTAGATATTGTTTCTTCTGCAACCTACTTGCATGATACCATTCCCACCACTTCCAGCACAAGGATGTCCAACATGAAGATCCTACCATGGACTACAACAATAAATCTGTAAGAGCGAAGCTCAGAAAAACTTACTAAAAAATAAATACAACCAACAATAATATTAATATGGAAAAAAATTCATTCTATTAAAATGCACATGAGTGCCTATTAAATAGCATATACAAAGATGATTTCGTAGCTAAAAAATATTTTGGCAACCCAACAATAAGAAATACGTTAATCCCCACAAATGAAGGAAAAATAACCACATACATAAAACACCCCCGTATGCAGGACCGAACTTCGAGAGTTATCCAAGTAAGGGAATTGTGTAGCGGTGCTGGGATACAATTTTGTGAAGGAGGATAAGAGAGTAGAGACAACCTTGACGACATCGTCGTAGTGCTCTTTCGTTACCTCGAAATCAAAATAAAGTGGTCTATGTAGAGTCCTAGAGACCAATTTGTTGCATACGGTGGAACAGGCGTGACTGTCTCATGAGAAAATCCATGTCTTTTGTTATAGTGATGTCGCAACAATAACAGGTACAAACCAACCAATGACAAAGTGTTAATAAGCGACGGTTTCAAATATATCGATGGTGGATAATCTTCTGCAAACAACATTGATGTACGCAAGTTTGTTTGGTCTGGTATATCTTAGAGTTAACCGTTCCCACTCAACTTTGGAACACGCCTTTTAAGCGTAATTACGAAAATGTAAATACACTCTTGCTGACACCAAAATTAACTTCAAGAAACTGCTTAACATTTTATATAGAAAGTATTCCGTAAAACTACATGTATACTTATCCCAAGGGACAAGCCACAAAAGTTGTGCAACGCATTGAATATTTGTTTAATAGCTGTGTACAGTACATTAGTAACATATTGGGCGTGACCCATTCGGTAATTTCAAAGGTGATATTTATGTGTCTCCTATTAAACCACTATGTGCCCACTAAACCGCTACGTTCTTCTTACATGATACGCTGGAAATTCCACTAAACTTCCAGCTAAAATGGCTCTGGCATTGACAACCGATCTGTCAAGAAAATTTCTAGGCAGAAAAAATTATTGTTGATCATATTTTAAATTTCAAATTGCAGAAGAGAGGAACTGTTATATTTTGCAGAAAGTATCAGACGAGCAAGAAATCTCTGCATATATCGATTTTCGGTGAAGGAACTCGTTCTGCTGATTTTTATGACATGTAATAATAGTCTGTGCGTTAGAACCAATGCTTTGTTGAATCCCATGACCCCAGACTATTCGAGAGCTCTATTTATCCGATCTTAAGTTTCCCAACGACCAATAAAATCCCATCTTTGAGCAGTTCCACAAAACTTTCATTACAGCCGCTGACTTGGTAAAGAAATGTGAAAATACCCACCCTCTTAACTTCATCGCAAATTATAGGTATGTTTTTGAGATCCCGAATCCACCTTATTAGTGTCCTCCTAACTGAATCCTAGCATTTTGGATCCTCTTAACACGCTCATAATTAATATATGAGAATAATTATCTGCACAACCAAAATCATATCCACCTTCAGTCTAGAAAAGGCCAAAAAAGTTTCAACAATCGCAAACCCTAATACTTGAAAATGAAATATTACTCACTTACGAGGGAACTGATCAAGTCGATGGGTGAGCGGCGGTGGAGCTGTGCTTGACCAGAATGGTTTACAGAGCTTGGCTGGGGACTCGGGGACAGATGGAAACCAAAAAAACATCATTTTGGGTCATTTTGCAAACCAGACCATCAAGTACAGGAATAATAACTGCCAAGGAAATATTATGCATAATAACATGTATCCATCTGTAACATAATAATGAACAGGATCATGATGCATACTCCCAAGGGTCGTCTCCAAGGAGTAGGACATACTTCTCCTTGTCAACGAATACAAGTTGCCAGCGTGATCTCTGAGGGTCCTCCAGTTGGCTTTCTATACCAAACATATGATTTAGCTCAGCACACATTTCTGGATAGCCTCTGAAGCGTGTTACATCCACTGATCTCCCAGCAGACCCTAGTTTGCAGACCTTGTAACAGAGCGAAGTATGTATCGTTAATAAGTTAGTGAAAAGAAACATTATGACCATGTAAAGAGAAAGGGAAAGGGAGGAAAAAAATAGCTAACCTGACACCATGTTTGCTTGCTTTCTATGCTTTTGGGAGGCAATGATGTATTACTAAGAAATCAGAAGAAAACAGAGGCCCAATTGGGAGGACAAGAAGATTGTGGGGGTGCAATAGAGGATGAACCTGAGGAAGATGCAGCTGAGATGTGTGGCAGCAAAAGGAGATTGTCATTGGATAATGCCATTAACCACATTACAAAATGCAAAAATAACAACCAATATGAGGCACAAAAAGAGCTTGATCTTGAATGCAGGATAGTTGATTGCTGTAATACTTGTTGAACTTACAAACCATTTAAAAGAAACATTCAAACAAGGTTTTACAAATGTGCAGAGGCTCTTTTTGTCTGGGAAGAGAAGAGCAATCACTATCAATAAAGCTGAGCAAGACAGGCTGTGCAGCAGAACCTTGAGCCCTGTAACCACACCTTTGGTGTCATGCACAATGGCTGTCATTAAAGCAAGGCAGGACAATATTTTTTCTCCCATCTAAAGATGCCAAATAAAGAGGCAGACCAATAGAATGTAAGATAAGTGATATTTTTAAATTGTAAAAGAAAAATTATTTTCAAAAAACTATAATGTACAAATGAAATATTCCACATGCCAAGAGTTGATTGGAAGAAATGAAAAAAATTTAATAGATGTGATGAAAACAATATCCATACCTTCGACAGGATAAAAATTAAGAGCATAAAATTTTGGAAATTTAATGTGGTTCCCAAGATATCTTCTTAAGGTAGATAACCTCTCCTATATTGAAAATCGAACTACTATTATACTTGGATAAAAGCATTCATATGCTGGTCTTGTAAACGTGTCAAGTCGATGAAAACAACCGTTTTGAAATTCCCTTATCATTAAATCGACCACACACCTTAATCAGCCAGCGTGTCATCCACGTGGCAATTCAAACTCCGTCGTCCCCAGGTTTGCCGACATACACAATTCCGTTCCTATACTGGTTTCCAAGGTTTAAGAATCCTCTCGAACCCTTCGTCTTTTCTTTCCGATCAGATTTATTGGTTTTGGATATGTTTCGAATCCCTCTGTATAAATCTCTGTGAATTTCACCTGTTCTATCTTTTTGAAAATTTTTTGGGGAGGAAGAATAATGGCGTTAGCATGCATTTTCCGGCGATCTCAGACGAAACGATATGCATTTGGTGTCGCCCAGGTCTTCAAACATCATTTTTCTTTGCCTAAATCCATAAAGTTTTCTTTTGTGTGGTTTCTCAAGTCAAATACGAAACCCTCCAAATTCTTATTCGTATATACAATGTGTATATGTTTGTTGGAGATATCAGGTTGTTGCACAGAGAAACGGGGCCTTGTGCGGAGCTTTCCTTTGCTCAGAAGTGGACAGCCGCTGCAAGAGCCTTCAGGTTGGTTTATTTATTTATTTTATTATTTGTTAATAGTAAATTAACATGGAACTTTAAAAATTAAGGGTTTCTGTGTTAATTAATATTAAATAATAATAAAATAAAATAAATAATTATTACTATATTAAATTCACCGTTATCAAGCATTCATGCACTACCGTCCAATGAGCCGAGTGGAATATGTAGTGGCCCTAATGAGTCTTTGATTTTTAATTTTTTTGACAGTAGTCTGCGTATTACGTTAGCCTTGTGAATGTTAAAAGCCCAGTATTCTCTCCTTTGTATGCTAATCTTGAGTGTGCCTAAGCAACTGATATACTTTTGAAATAAATATGATGGAAATAATGATTTTGGTTCTGTGATTCAAAGAAAAAGTTGAGCTTGGTTTGGTTACTGTGCAAGTAATATGACAAATTTTGAGGTAATAGGGAGTAATATAATCTTTAAAGTCCACGAGCTGAAGTTGTTTCCTGTGTGGTATCATAGACATCTGGGTTTCGCAGTGCTGATAAAGATGGTGGTACGAGTCATGCTGTCACCTGTAATTAGTGGGAGTGGGTGGTTATTTTATTTTTCAGAATGCTTTCAATCTGTGTAGGGCCGAGAAATGGCGAGTTCACTTGGCTATCATAGAGCTGATAAAAAAGAAAAGATCATTACCAAAATTAAAACGGCAAATCAGGAAAACAACACCCACAAAAGAAATTCAATCTGTTAAAACATGCATCCTGACATTCAAACCTGAATTTCAGTACGGTACAGGAAGTTCACATTTCAAAGTAGGGATTCTAATCCAAAATTCCACTCTCATCCAAGATTACTAAATATGGTGTTTTGAGAGAGGTGCACTGTATTTTTTTAATCCACAGTATAAAAACACGAAATTGTGATTCTTGTTTTGGACTTTTGAAAAAAATATAATATATTTTGACTAAGAAAATTTGAAAAAGCAGACACCAAACATCTATGGGATTGTGTTAAGTTGAAGGCTTTCATGAGTAATTTAATTAAGTTAATTTTTTTGGGTTTTTTAACTAGTCTGTGTTTGAGTCATTTCAAGATCACCACCATGAGTAGTCATTAAGGAAATGACATTTTTCCTCATGCGTCTTAGTAATAATCACAAGGCAAGGGGATCCACTTAGTACACAAGCACCTTAAGGGGAATCTCTCGGGAGGCCGAGCCCCCTATAGTGGTTTCTAAGCCCCCTCTTTGATCTGTACAACGTAGGCAGGCCAACTGCTTATCACCCTCGGCGGCGTGGGAACCTCGAATCAAAATAGGCGCGGGGTGTTTGTTCATTAAACATGCACCGTCTAACAAGAAGAAAAAGAAAAAACTAAATGCTGCCACTAAAGAGAACTTCTAGTTTTAGGATTTAATAATCCTTATGATAAAATATTACAAAGTATGGGCTTCTCACCCTCTAGCCAATACTTACCTTAATTTTTCAGTGGACCATTTTTTTCATGTTTGAAGTCCACCATATAAAACACTATATGAAAGTCGCTTCCTCTCTCTGATCACTCTAATAATAAAATACACATTATTTACACACATGCCACACAAATGTACTTTATCAACACACTCTGCTCCCCAAAGTGTATACAAGGTTCATCTTGAACCAATTCTTCCAACTCCTCCCTTGAAGCTAATCACCTATACGAGTACTTGATGTAGACTCATAATTTCTCTAAACTGCAGCTAAACATAATGATTTCTATTCTTAGAGTAAAACAGCTAATACACTCAACATCTGCATCTAAGAATTCTAAAACCTATAGTTTGCTTATTCAGCAAGTACTCGCCGTATTTTCTCCATGGTGAATATTTGCCCATAAAACTCACCACTGCTGTTCTGCGAATAATCCCCAGGCCTTGTCGCGAGTATTCGCCAAAACTCGGTGAGTTTTACCCCAAATTCATGATACTTGGTTGGGATGCAGAACACTTCCAAAATGCGGATTTTACGCTGCATAAACGCTGTTTTTTGTCTTATAAATGCTTCCAAATAGACCCTCTCCCCAATATTTCTCTAGAACGGGAAGAGGAAAATGTAAATTATTGTAAATTGTAACTTGCATAGATATGCAATTTATGATGATAATTTTCAATGACAATCATCATAAATTCATAACACTTATCAGCTGGCTGTTGTATTCACAATAAAGTTCTGAACCAACTGATTCAGAATCTTTATACATGTTCCTCTTTTTTCTTCCTGCTTCTTCAATCTTTTTCAATGGGAATATACTTTGCTATTCTTTTTAATCAAACATTTTTTCAAGTACTTTTTTGTTGCAATAATGTCTGTATCTTTTCTTTTTCTACTACTATTTCTTGGTGTTCCTCCTGTGTATTCTTCTGTATTCTCGACTACATATGCTTCTTAAACTTCTGTCATGATTTTTGTATCATTCCCAGCTGCAATTTGTGCCCAAACTGACATGGTAGTATCCATTTCTGTTGGTGCTAATTTAATATATTTTTCATTTGCTAATGATTCAACATCCTCATCAAGGGTCTCCTGATTATAATTTGTTGCAGGCATGACATCTTGTGCAACAAATTAGTTGTAATTTTCTTTTTAGCTCCTTCAATTGGTTTCCATTCTCTGTCTTTTGAAATATCAGGTTATTCATCCATCTCACGTTGTTCTCTTTTTTGTTGAAGTTCCTCACAGATGTTTTCCCCCTTCTTCATTGCATTCTTCTCTTTATTTTCTGCAATTATCAGTTCAAGTTCAGCTGGTACTATTCACTTTTCAGTTTTCATTAGTCTTCAAACCATCCTTTATTTGCCCATCATTTTCAGCTCAATCAACTCATCCTTAGCTACAACTTTTTCATCATATAAGGCTGCAGTTATCTTTTCTTTTTTCAGTTTCAACATAATGTTCTTCATCTGTCACACTTTGATTTTCATTATTCTTCTGTAGAATGGCTCGTCAATTTCTTCTGCAGATCCTTCACCATTAAAATGTTGACGATTTCAATGTCAAGCTTTCTGTTGGTTTTGCTTGGTCACTCTCGCAATTCTTCCTGAATTTTCTTTCGCACCCTTTCTTTTGCCAATTTCTTGTTTCACCTTCTTTTCAAATCTGAATTTGCCGCTTTTGTCACACGAGGGTCTTCTTTCCGTGTGATGCTCCAATTTAACCAAACTTCTGAAGAATCTTCACAGTTCACTTCATGTCTAGATCTTTAGCATCCCTTGCTCAAGCGTCCATTTCTTCTACAGTTTGCTTCACATATAGATCTTTAGCATTCGTTGCTCAAGCCTCCATTTTGGGGGAATAACTTCGATGGATAAAGCAAATGAGGCTAGGTGCAAGTGCCAGGTGTTTTTTTTTCTATTACTTTCCCAGACCTTGGCATCCAACCTTTCCTTTTCTGTGTAGCCAATTCCTAGCAAAAATAAGCTTATAAATTTTGTCCCTAAACATATAGAGTTTCTTAGCTTAAGAGCCTTGCAGATGTTATGTGTTACACATATGCGTTGGCTGCATTCCAAATTTCTATTTTATTTTGTAAATAGATTTTCTACCTCTATATTGCCAAGGGAAACTATTTCTGTATCATGCGCTTGAAGTTTATGTTTGGAAGGGCTGAACAATGACATTGAACTTCCATATTAGTTTCCATACTGGTTGATCGGTTGGTTAGGCATGTTTGTCCATGTACAAGTGATACATCATTATAGTGTTTGTAACAGCCTACAAGGCTATGTCACAAGGTACACCGAATTTTATGGAAAAAGTTTGAACTTTGTCGAATTTTATCCTTGCCAAATATTTTTTATTAGATATGGTAAGAAAACAGGGATTATGGCTCCCAAAAGCCTTACAACAACATATACATCGTGATTATGAACTCGAACATTATCCATTATTTTTACATGGGATATTTTTGACATGATTTTGCATTGTTTTATAAATATGTGTATATGTAATATATCTATACCAAGTGAAAGTAGAGGATGGAAAACTCTCTCCATTCTATCTCTCTGACATATTTATGCTTGAATTTTAAGATTTTTTTCTGAACTTTATCCATTGGTGAACTTGAACTGAACTTTATCCTCATCAAACATGAACTTGAACTTGAACTCAAACTCAAACTTGAACTTGAACCTTGTGACTTAGCTACTAGGTTCAGCAGAAAACAAACAGTTAAGGTAATCAATGTTCAATAGAAAACAGATAGTTAAGGCAATCAAGGTTTAGCAAAAGATGGAGATGGTTAAGGTGTTTTTGAATCTAAATGTTGAAGTGTAAATCCATACATAATAAAATTGATGATGTCTTTATTAATTGAATGGACACTCTCAAAAGTTGAATATTGCATGTGTACAAATTTGCCGGGTTTAACAAGTTAGGTTATGGGTATAGACGGGTCAAATGCGTGACCTTTGGAAGTCAGGCTCACCTGTTGTGCTTGTGGCACCATACCCATATTCATTCGAAGTAACGTAGATTAGAAAAATACAGGGAAAAAGATTGGCAAAATTGTGATCTAGCCTTGCCGATCCTTTTACATTGTATAAAGCTCTTAGTGCAAGTCGCGATTATCATTTTGTATGGAACATTATAAATCTTTTATGCATGTTCATGGTAATATCTATTTAGTTCTAATTACACCGAGAGGTGTTCCTACAGTGGCAGGCAAGGAGTGTAATGGTGTGTGTTGATTGAAAAAACTTTTATTTGTCGACTAATATTTAATGGTTAAAATAATTTATTTTGTAATGCCGACTCATTTTTAATAAATAAAATAAATATATGATTATGTATTTATACATGGAAATGGAAATGTAAGTTATTTTAAAAGTGTGAAAGATAACAAGTGTGAATTGGTACGAATATTATTCATGAAGTAAATTTTTGGAAGATAATTATTACGGAGTAAATAATAAGTGTGAATGGGTATGTAATTAAGAGATGGGAGAGCTGGGAGCGAGTGAGGGTTTGATGAGTGTAGTCTCTGCAGTTCTGGTTTCGAATGTCTCATTGGCGCGATAAACCTATTGCTGAAACGCCACCTTTACTGATCGAGATACCACCAAAATCACGGTACCGAATTTGGCGCAGGCGGACATTTTTAAGGTACCTCCTGACAAACATGTGGGTCCTTAGTCTCCTGCATCTATGCAGAATCAATCATTATTCAAAATCACAAAGGACAAGGAGGGTGTGACCCACATCCATGTGCCTGATGGATGCCTACATCGAGCACTGGGGAAAATGAATCTTGCCCTTGTTGGTAAGTTCTTGGGTGCTAGGCCCAATATCGATGCCATCAGAAAGTGGGCCATGCGTCGTCATTGGCAACCTAAAGGAGATTTGGTTATTACAACCATGTCCAGAGATTTTTTTCCTTGCCAGATTCAATCAACAGACATATCTTGAAACAATATTACTTTGGGTGGACCCTGGTGTATGGGCAACATGGGACTTTTCCTAAAAAGATGGTACCCAGGCTTTAACCCTAATACTGAAAATATTCACACTATTCCTATATGGTGTAGGCTACCAGGACTTCCCCTTGCACATTGGGATGATGAGATCTTGCTTCATATTGCAAGATCGATCGGTTCTCCAGTTGGATTAGATGGGCCTACTAAAAACAGATCTCGACTAGCATTTGCTAGATTTTGCATCTCTTCTGAAATGGAGAAAGAACTACCTGATCACATCATCCTTCAATTGAAGTTTGGTACATGGCAACATGTGATAGAATATGAAACTTTTCAATTAAGATGCAAGAAATGCCATAAGTTAGGGCATTTCACCAGAAATGCCCTATGGACAAGAAACAAAAGAATGAGAGATCTGGAGATTCTTTAAAAGAGACTGAAAAGAATCTTGAGGATAAAGAGAAAACGAATGGATTAGGGGTTTTAGTGGAAAACATCTCTTAGGAAGAAAAAATGGAAGGAAAAGAGCCACCTCAAGCAAAGAATCTCAAACCTAGAATCAAAATGGTAAGGGGGTAGATAAAAATATCTCTAATCCGCCATATCTGAAATACAAAAGGAACAAAAAGGGTTTCAAAACCCTATAAGGCGACCGCCGGTTTGTAGGAAGATTTGGAGACCAAAAACTCCCTTAGTTAAAAAGGGAGGGGATGATTTGAAGGAAAAAGACAAGCTCAAAGATCTGGATCTTCAAAAGCTTGTAAAGCTAAATATAGAAGTGGATGAAGATAACGCAAGGGTTTCCATTAACCTGGTAGTATCAGATCAAGAGAAGATGGAGGATTTGTTTGTTGATCAGCCGATTACTTCTTCTCAGGATGAGGATAAGGAACATGTACAAAGCAACACCTTAACAACATCAGAAGGACATGAGATGAAGACTCATCCAAACTGAAGACTTACTAGAATCCATATTAGAAGATCTGGCTGAAGAAGAAGAGTATAAGGAATGGATGATCTCATGAATGAGGAAAATCCCTCCTGTCTCCTGATATTGAAAATCTCTTTACTCCTACCAGCGAAAAACTTTCATTCAATGTCAAATCAGCAACTTCGCAGCAGGAGGATTCAAATTGTGAAAAAGAAGAAGAGGAGCTTACCCCAACTCCATCAAAGATACTCATTGACTGTTGTTAGCATATGGATTTGCACGCATGCAAATGACATGCAACAGTGTGGGAACGAAGTCCCTCCTCAATGAAGGTGAGGCTGCCTTTATTGAAAGCCAAAACTGTATTTACATCTGTACATTCAAAATTGTATGTGGGGGGTGTTTTGGAACATCAATGGAAGAAAAGTGAATGAAGGAAATGGAATAGAATGAAGGAAAGGAGTGGAATGGAATGAACTGAAAGAACATGCAAGAGTTAGGTAAAAACAGAGCCTAATATTGCATGAAGAGGAAAGATGAATGACCAACACAAATAAAACGGAGTTTGAGTTAGCCAAACAAGAACATGCAAAAGGGAACACACATGAGCAAGTAGATAGTCAGAGCTTGATCACTGTGAACTAGAACAACTGATTACTAATGTTGACAATAAGATCAAAGATAATATTTGCATGCAAGATTCAAACACCTAACATCTAATGAACATAAGAACACCAAATGTTACAAGAGACAATGAATGAGACACAAAGTTCTTATTCTATTAACTCCAAAATGTTTTTCACAAAGAACACAAAGTTTCTTCTTGAAACAAAGCTTGCACAAAAGTATTTTCTTCTCCTCTCTCAAAGTCACCCTTTACAAATGAGCCCCTGACTTCCTTTTATAACCCAAAAGTTGGTTACAAAGTAGTTAGGGTTTTACATGATCATTAAATAAGGCACTTAAGTGACCTTTGACTTTTTCTAACCAACTTTATTAAAGACAACCCAAAAATAGAAATTACTTAGAATATCCAATGTTTCCCAAATAACAACACCTTTTAAAATATACAATAATAACCAGTGCCTTATCCATTGAAACGGGGTCCGCCTATCTCAAACGTATGAGAAATGGACTCTCCCACTTCGCTAGATATCAAGAAAATCAACTCCCTACACTGCCGGTGAAATTAGGATCCGCTGCTTTTGCCAGTTGAAAGGATCTAAACCTTCCCAAAGTTTCAAACATCTTTTCTTCTTCTGGAGGTTCACTTGGCCGAAGAATAGCCTCACAAAATACCTGCAATTCAAGAATTCTACTTGGCATATCATTTAAATTAACAATTTTAGACTGAGCATTCTCAAACAAGTTAAATCGATTTGATACACCGCTCCATGGAAACCGACGAGAAATTGTTGGCGAGGAGTGTACATGTCTTTGAACAATCGTGAAAATTGTTCTTCCACCTGCTCCGATGAACACCTTTGATTATGCTCATTTACTAGGTTGCAGGGAATCTCAGCCATGAATTCCTGGATCAAGGAAAGTGAAGTGAAAACTTCATTGCACATGTTGTCATAATGGATCATAGAATCCACAAGAAGCGTCTTTCTTGATTTGAGATGTAGACACCAAAGAAAACGTGTCCCTCGATGTTCAAATTCGAGAATCCCTTCAATAGCCAACACTGAAGATTCCATACTTGTCATCTCTTGCAGACTGGGCAATATCTCATCCAAATTTGATATAGTAGAAACAAAAGTTTCTTTGAAAGAAAGAATTGGATCCAGATATACACTGATATCTTCATGAAGCTTAACTGCAGTCTTGATCGCTCCCTGGCCCAAAACGAGAATCTCTGAAAGCCAAGTTTTAGTGACATGGCCCAACATGTTTATTTTCTTTGACAAATTAAGAGTCTCTTCATCTAGGGCAGCCACCGCATCAGGTACTGGGAAGGTGGATGATATGGGATTTATCAAATGCTGAACATACTCCACCAATTGACTCTTTTCGGCCTTGAGCCGAGAATTTTGGGACTTGTATTTCTCCAGTCTTTTTAGCACGATATCAATTGAATCTCGAGCCATCGCCATGTCACTTTCTAACGTAGATCTCCCAAGTCCTAGTCTGGAAACTTCATAGTCGGCTGGCGTCATAGCATTGCGCTCTTTATCCACTTGTGGAATGGCAAGGTCTGCAAACTTGTTTCCATCATTATCCACCATTATTCAAGAAAGTACCTTAGGCTTCTTAGGAATGGTGTCATTTGACAGTTTGAAAAGGGCATCAAAATCAATGTCGATTGGCTTGACAACTCTCTTCCTTTTCTTCACTTCAGAATCAACCCAAGAAGGAGTTTCATTTACTATCTCGGCATATAGAATCCTGGAGCTCGAATCAATATTCTCATTATTCCTGACATCATGAGATCCTTCTTGAATCCTATCAACGGCCTCGATTTGAGGAGACACAACCTCAATGTCCACTTCCTGATCATTCGGGAGATTTTGGGAAATCCCTTCATGAACTACGTGCTCCGAAGTATTTGATATTTGAATTACTTGCACTTGAGTGGGTGTTTGTTCGAAACATGGCTGAGGATCATTTCTTTACCAAAGATCTCGAGTGCTATTAATGATGTGAGTGGAAGAATCTCTACTCGAGGTAGAAAATCCAGACACACGCTCCTTTCCTTCTTCAGGGTTTGGATCTTTGGATCTCTCTCCTCGTGACACGTTGCTCAGTGAAGTGGATTTTGGCAACCATTCTTTTCTTGTATGTCGTGTATGATTGGATGGTATGAAGTTGATCGAGAAGAAACCTTGGTCGAATGGAGGTGCCCTGATATAGGTAATTTTTGTGATTCCGAAACGTGATCGGAATTGATTGAAATTTGGCAAGCTCCCTATCATACCAAGATATGCTTCTTTCGATAATTGGTTGGTTCTTGCCATCGAGAGAAAATTCATCTCTTTTGGTCCAGTCGATTCAAGGCAACGGTGTGAAGGCAATGGCATCATATGAGGGATCGACGACATCCTCATCATCGGTTATGAATGAATCGAGAGGACTCGGATGTGGAAGGCCTTGATCTGAGCAAGTGTTAGGCGAGAGTACTCCCGTCTCCTTACCTCATGTTCATCCGAGCAAGCAGCCCAGAAATCCTCCATGGTAGGATTATGTTGATACTTCGCTCCCATAATCATTTGCATATAACCATTGATATCGAACTGGGCTCTCTTCACATATGGATGGATGGTTATGAGAGCAAACTCCTTTTCCATTAGTTGTGCACTGAATAAATTTGGGCATTGGTATTCCCTGATTTGGATCGGGAAATGAATTCCTGGACGGTGCTTGTCACTAAGTAGGCAGTGAACTTGGAACAATTGTCGTGCCAGCTCCATTAACGCCCACTTATCACTGACGTACTTGGGAAGTTTCCACGGGGTCCCAGAAAGCCACTCACGCGAATGTAGGAAAAAGATGAAAATTGTATAAACCAGGTTCCCCATTGGGAAATGACACTCATGGCTTCTTTGGAAAACCTTTCCTCGGTATTTCGATTCAAGTTCCGGATCACGCGGAAGGTGAATGCATCGTTGACTCTTCTAAAATGGTGAGAACTATTTTTGAAGCTGAGTTGAGGGTAATAGTGAAAAACGTTGTTTGATGACCCCAGGATTCCTCTTGTTTCAAGTCCCGAAAATAGCTTTCTTCGTGCTACTGCATAGGTTAGATATGAGGTCATGTAGAAGCATCCAGTCATTTTGACTTCTATCAATTGCTTGTGAATGGTGTTGCTGATGATGGTGGCCCAGTCCACAAACTCCTTCTTGGCTAGGATGATACAGATAAACTGGTACATCCATGGGTGGAAGACCCTTGCAGAAGGTAAACCAAAAACTCGACTTTAAGAGTGATCATGTCTTGATCTCTTCCACGAACTCAACGCGGTACAGTTCTTTGGGGAGCCTGTCAATCCGAGGTCTCTTGGTTACCAGCCAATTGTTGTTAACCATTTTGCTCCATCTTAGGGGTTCTTCGTCCCAGAACTCTTGCGCTGATTGGCGAGTGATATCTGCATTCTCAGGGAAGTCAGGTATCCCGAGCAACTCCTCAATGTGTTCAGGTGTGATTAAGAGGAAAGGCTCGTGGTTATCTTTATAAATTCCTCGTCTCTCAGGGTCGTAATGCTCTGCACAAGCAATCACCAATTCCGGACACTGCACCGAGACAGGGAATGCTGCTGCTTGGGGTAGGCCACTGTGGTAAAGCCTATCAGAGAAAATGGTTTTGCCTTCAGTTTTCACTCGCTCGCAAAACTGTTGCACGTTGATGTGACCCAGATTTGTATCGGTGATGTTGTCATATGCCGACTTAATGGAGCTGGGAGGAATAATTCCTTGGAATTCATATTTCAGGGCAGATTTATTAGATTTTTCCACCGGCTTCCTCGATCTCCCTGCAGATTTGGATCTTTCGGCCATTATGAATTTAACAAAAAAGTGACTCAGGCACGCCAAACAACGCAAACGGGGCTGGGTCTCAGTCTCCGACACCCCGTTGATGCAGAAAAAATACTTTTCACTTTAAATTTTATTATTATTATTATTATTATTTTAAACAATAATAATAATAAATAATAAAAAACCGAGTAATTTCTGGATTACAATTTTTCGATTTTATTTAGTTATTTATTTAAAATAAATAAATTCACCCGGAGGATTTTTTGGCGTGGGAGCTTGTTTCAGCTGGCACGTTTTCTTTCTCCTGGCTTTAGGCAAATAAAACAAATTTATTCTCTTGTTGTCTATTGTTGTCTTCCTTGGTTGGGCGTGGCCTGAGTGTGGAGCGGCCTGCCTTATTTTATTCTTAGTTGTCTCTTTCTCCTCCCAGGCGTGTGGAAGATTAAGTCTTGTTTTCTTCTGCTAAAAACAAAATGAATACTTCTTTCCTTCTAGCTGGCTGCTGAAACTGTATTTCTTTAATTTTCTTGTTGAAAAAACCTTCTTCTCCTGATTCAGGAAAATTTAATGAAGCCTTGAATAGCATGACCCCAATCTATTGTACACGGCAGTGAATATTTGTTTCCTGTGGCTGCCATGGATCTGAGTTCAGAATAAAGAAGAGCCTACAGCTGCATTACGTTTGCTATTTGTGACCTTCATTTGTTGCAGCTTTAGCAATTAATCTGTACGCTTTATCAGGGCCCAGATTCATCCATATGCATCACGCATTCTTCCTGAAGGCCGATGAAAATGCAGAATATAACAAGTCACAAAAACAATTCAGTTTTTCAAACATACTTGCCCATGGTCGGTTCGCATTTTTTTAAAATTGTTCTTGGCAAGCGTGATTTTTTATTTGCTGGCTGGTGCGTGGGATGAGTGGCGGTGGGTGGAAGACTGTTCTCTTCCTCTCACGTGGTATCTTCAATGCTGGGCGGCTGGACAACTGTTACTTTCAACTTTTCCTTTCAGCTGCGTGGCTTTTCTCAAAAACTGTTCTTGCTTCTTTATGCTGGTTTATATCTCTCCTTTCCTGCGCATTTTTTGTATTGTCCAAGTTGTTGGACTGTTCTCCTTATCCTTTGGCCGGGACGCGTGAGTTCGAGTTCTTTGTCTTCTCCTTCCTGTCTTTTCCTTCAGCCAATGCGTGGGCGCATGTATTTGCCTTTAGTCCTTTTGCTGTGATTAATTTTTGCTGTCCTCCTTTTCACTGTTATTTTCTTCTTCTTATGCAATGCGTGGAGCTCTTGGAAACAAAACCAAAAACTTTCTTGTATTTTCTCTTCTAAAATTTCGTTAGTTTCTCTTGCATAAGGCTGACAAAATATTATGTCTTCTTGAAGAAAGAAGCAATTGAAAGCTTCGCACGACTTTTTCAACGGGTTTGATGGAGGAAGTTACGGGAATTAATCTAACTTCCTCTCTTCCCGGGTAGTGGCTTAAGTGCCAGGGGGAAATGGGAAAAGTAACGGGCAATTGCCAACGGGAATGGCAAAATGGGTTGGCAATCCCTGGGAAATTGGAGAATTTTATGCCCGTTTGCCAATCCATGATTTGGCAATTGGCAGAGGAAAACCCACGTGCGGGAAATTTGAAGGAAATTGCCAGGGAAGTGGAAAACCGGGTTGGAAACGAAAGCTTACTTCCCCGGCACTAAAACTTGTCGAATGAACTTTAATTTATATTTATTTAATTAAATACTCCTTAAGTGATTTTAAAATTAATTTAATCAAACAAGGAGCAATTAATTAATTAAATATTAATTAATTATTTTAATGTATTTTAACGCGTTTTAAAGCCTGGCGGGAAGAGTTCTTGCCCGAAAATCACGAAACGAAGACCGAAACGATCACAAAAATAAGACGATCGCAAAGAGTCCAATTAACCACGCAAAGTAACACTTTTCAAAATTTTTTAATTTTTAATTATTTTTTAACAATTTTGCGAAGTCAAAATTGGTGATATGACTTGTGAGAACGATTTGAATAATGGCTTCATTGAAGTTAAAATAAATAAACGAAGAATGAAAGGCTTTGAAGGGATTCCTAAAACTTTTGTACAAGGATCACTAGATCATTTGCTAGAAAGGTGGCATATATTGAAGCTAATAGTAAAAAAGGAGACCTTCAAAAAAGGAATTAAGAAAGAAAGACTGAGAAAGAGATTGCAGATGGAACTCAAAGTCAATTGGGCCATCCGCAACTGCTTCCCCAATTTTTTTAGATGAAGATCTTATCCTGGAATGTCAGAGGACTGAATGGAGGTCCTAAACAAAGGATGCTCAAAGAGCTTAGAAGATCCAACAGACCTAACATTCTTTTAGTACAAGAAACTAAAATGAAGACAGAAACTTTGGCGGAATGCAAAAATAATTTTTGGGAGAACTCTAATTTCTGCTTTGTTGACTCACAAGGAGCTCAGGAGGTGTAACAATCTTCTGGGACAACAAATATCTCAATGGTAATGTGATTTTAGCTTCCCATAATCATATAGTTATTAAATTTCATGCTTTTGAAAATGACTCAATATGGATCCTTTCCAACATCTACGCTCCCAACATGCTGCTAGCTAGTAGAAGAAAATTATGGGAGGAGTTAAAATACTTTAGAAGTAGATTTAAGGATTATAATTGGTTGGTCATGGGTGATTTCAACACCCCTTTGAACCCTGGGGAAAAATATGGGGAATTTTGATTTCTCAGTTGGTATGGGTGACTTTCTTTGAGTTTGTTTCTTCTCTTAACCTCATGGATATTGAGCTACATGGCAACCAATTCACTTGGTCTAATCAGAAGAATTGGTGAGAGTTTGATACATGTAAGATTAGACAAAGCTCTCATCTCTGCTAATTGGATTCTGAATCAGGATTTTCACCTCTCTTCGTTACCTAGGATTGGCTCAGATCATAATCCTATTGCTCTTAATCTTTTCAATTGGTCCAAACCATCGCATAGCTCTTTCAAATTTAAAAAAATGTGGCTGGAGCATGAAGACATTATGGATAGGATCAAAGAATGGTGGCATTGGGATGGAGAAGGAACACACAATTCAAGTTAGTTCAGAAACTGAAAAATGTAAAGCAACAAGTTAGAACCTGGAACAAAGAGGTATTTGGCAATATTTTTGAACAAAAGAAAGAGCTAAAACAAAGCTTGAAGAACTCGAGATGAGAATCTCCACCAAAGGTATGAATTATGAAGATCAACAACTTGAAAAGAACTTACTTTTGATTTACATAACATCAATAATAGAGAGGAAACCTTTTGGAGAATGAAATCTCGGGCTCTATGGCTGAAAGCTGGTGATAGAAACACCAATTTTTTCACATGACCACCCTAAAGCACATGAGCTTGCAACAAAATCACGAGGTATCCAAAGGAAATGGCACTATCACCAAGGATCAAAATGATATAAAAGTAGAAGCTCTCAAATTTTATGAGAATTTGCTGACGGAAAGTAATATTTGTAATGAAGAAGCAACTTCTTTCCTTCTAGATGCCATCCCAAGTAATAATATTTTTGATGAGAGATTCAAAAGCCTTACAAAATCTGTAACCATTGAGGAGCTGAAGAAGGTAGTTTTTGCACTTGAAGGAGACAAGGCACCAGGACCTGATGGTTTTTCTGCAAATTTCTTTTAAAAATCTTTGGGATATTCTCGGAAGCTCTTTGAAAAGTTGTAAATGAATTTTATAGAACAGAAATTTGATAAAGGAGCTGAATAATACTCATATTGTGCTAGCCCCAAAGAAGTTGGATGCTAAAGACTTCAAGGATTTTTGGCCTATCACTGGTAAATGTTGTTTACAATTTTTACCAAGATTCTTGCTACTAGATTACAACCTTTGCTAGCTGATCTAATATCTAAACAACAAAGTGGCTTTATAAAAGGAAGGATTATTCAGGATGGGGTAATCATGGTTCATGAAACCATTCACTCCATGGATAAAAGTAAAAAAATAGGTATGGCAATAAAATTGGACATGCATAAGGCCTTTGATAGAGTGTCTTGGAATTTTTTAGATAAGGTCTTGTCAAAATTTGGTTTTGAGCAATTTAGAAAAATCATTTAGGCTGCATCGCCACTTCTAGATTTTCAGTTGTTGTTAATGGTACTCGGTGGGATTCTTTGTAGTAGGGGTATAAGACAAGGGGATCCCATATCCCCCTTACTTTTTATAATAATGGCTGACAACCTTAGTAGATCCATAACTAAGGTTGTGAATACTTGACATGCTAAAAGGGTTCAAACCTACTTCCACCAACCATACAACTTCACATCAACAATTTGCTGATGACACAATTTTGCTATTGATGGCTTCTATTCTTGAAGCTAAATCTATAAAGACTATTCTCAGATTCTATGAAGCAACTTTAGCCAAAAATCAACTTTGACAAAAGCTCGGTGTATTTTTTCAATACTCCTCTGATAGACAGAAAATAATTGCACTCATTTTGGGGTGTAAAATCAGCTCTCTACCCACTACCTATCTAGGCTTACCTTTGGGCACTAATAAAGTATCTAATGCTGTTTGGAATGCCTTGTTAGATAGATTTCACAAAAAAATGGTGGGTGGAAAGGTGTTGTTCTCTCTAGTGCCGAAAAATGCTTGTTAATCAAAAGCACACTACAAAACTTGCCCATATATATAATGTCTATGTACAACATCCCAACAACAATTGTTGACAACATTGAAAGAATTCAAAAGCATTTTTGTATGGAATGGGCGAAGAAAGATTCAAGTACCATTTAGTTGCTTGGGATCAGGTTTGTATACCCAAAAAGATTGGTGGCCTGGGTATAAAGGATATCAGGAAGATGAATGTTGCTTTAATTGCCAAACTTGGTTGGAGACTACTAAAGGAAAAACAACCTTGGACAAAACTCATTAGGATAAAGTACTTGGCTCAGCACAATATGAATTCTTTTCTTTTTGAAAAGCAACTTCCCAATGGATCCATTTTTGGAACAACTTGCTTCAAATCAGACACATCCTTGCAAAAGGTTGTAGATGGAAAGTAGGAAATGGTCAGGATATACATTTTTGGCAAGACAACTGGACTGATTTTAGGATGAGTGATAAATTTGGCTCCATCAAAGATAGTCTAAGTGAGAAATATGGGAATAAAGTAAAAGATTACATTGAGTTGGATGGAAACAAGAGAACTTGGAAGCAACTCAAAGTGGATAAGGAAAATTTACAACTTGTTGTCTCCTCTCTACAACAACAGACTTGCACTCATTCCTCTTAATCAAAAGGATACCAAGGATGAGCTTATATGGGTTGACTCTTTTGATGGGGACTATACTGTCAAATCGGGCTACAATGCATTTTTGAAAATATTCAAAGTGATATAAACTGGAGTAAAATATGGATGCTGAGTTAACCCCAAAAGTTAATTTCTTTCTGTGGCTTGTGTTAAAAGGAAAGATCCTCACTAATGATAACCTAATTAAAAAGGGTTTCATTATGCCTAACATGTGTTGCATGTGCAAAAAAGAGGCTGAAGACATCAAACATCTACTTTTGCATTGTGAATATGCCTCAAAGGTCTGGAGTCTCATTTTTTCCAATTTTAATCTGCATTGGACCCTTCCTAATACCTTCTTGCAGGCACTGGGGCAATGGGATCCACCATATAAACATTGCATGATAAGAAGATTATGGAATTTGGTCCTGCCTCATACCATTTGGAGATTGTGGAAAACTAGGAATGGAATAATCTTCAGGAACAATGACAAGTATGCAACAAGATCTTTAAGGAAATTGTTATTTCTTTGTCAAAGATAACATTGAAAGGTTTAGGCCTCAAAAAATAGACCATACCCCAAGGAAGAAGAACATATACTTACTTTACTTGGAAGATTGATACTTGGCAATACACATAGGAATGATCAAAATAACATTGACAAGATCATTAGTTCATTGGATTCAACCACCCAACTTATGGTACAAGTTGAATTTTGATGGAGCTTCAAAGGAAACCTAGGGGCATCAGGAGGAGGTGGGGTGATCAGGGATCACAGAGGTTGTCTTGTTGTTGCATTTGTTGGTAAAATGGGCCACCAAACAAACCACTATTTTGAAGCCCTAGCAACATTATGGGGGATCAAACTTGTAAGAGATTGCAATATCTCAATATTATAATTGAAGGGGACTCTTTGAACATAATAAATCTTTTAAATCAAGCACAACCCCCTAGTTGGACCATTAGGGATTTCATTTATGAATCTATTGAGATTTGTAAATCCTTTACAAACTGCCAAATCATCCACTCCTATCGTGAAGGAAACAAAGTGGCGGATAGTCTTGCTAACTATGGAGTTAGTAATAACATGCAAACTTGGTTTAGTGATGACATTCTCCCTAGCAAGGTACACAATGACATCATCAAGGATAAATATGAAATCAAAAACCATCATTAAGAAGTCCTTCGCTGTTTTGAGAGTGATTATCTCCTTATGCAGGGCTAATAATATCACTCAGCCTTCGCACGCTTTCTAGGTATGCAAAGGCGCTGTTAAGAAGCGGTTTTGGGGAGAAGCATTGCCATTGGGAAACAAAGAAACAACAATGGAAAAATGGGTGGAGCTCCATGCCAAATTGAACCCACCTACGACCGGCTTGGAAGGATGATGTGACCCTATGGACTTATCTGCAAATGGGTGGGGTCTCAAACCTCATTGAAAAAATGTAGGGTCACGATCAAGACATTTCTCTTCAATTTCGGGTGGGTGGAAGCAAAGAATGGTAGAATATGGGGAGATCAACATTAAAATCATTGAAGAGCTTATTGTTGAGGTCACGGGGCTGAGCCTAGAAGGTGCTAGATTCTTCAGTAAGAGGGTAGACAAGAAAATTGAAGCCAAGAAATTCCTAGCAGATGGAGAAAATCTTGAGTTTGTTATATATGAGGCATAAAAGTGACCTCCATTCAGAGCCCAAGGATGATTGTCAGGTATGTCACTTTGGAAGGAAGATATGTGATGGTTCCTCTCAAACATTTGGTTTTCCTAAATCATTTTAGAAGGAATTTGCATGTTAGCTTTCCGCATTATCTTTTAAACTCCTTGGAATGCTTTGTTCTTGAGTTTCAAAACCACACTCGTGTCACCCCCTTCATCGCCATTGCCTTTCCCAACATCGTTCAATTCCCCCCCATTGCCCTGCCCCCTACCCTGACTCCATTGCCCCCACCACTACTTCTGGTCGAAGGAAAATCGAACCAAAAACCCACTTTACCCCCTTAATCATCCCTTCCCCTCCCAAAGAATCCTTTGTAGCAACAAAGAAATTGAGTCTGCTAAAAATCTGCTTCACATTAGCAATCTAACTGGTGCTTCTACTACGAGAAAGGGAGGAAGTCCTTCTCAATAGAATTGTCAAACTGGAAAAGGAGGTTGGGGCTTTGAAAGAAGAGCTCAAGCAGAGTCTGTAAGAGAGAAGGCAAAAGGAAGATGCACAATGACCTTGAGCAGGATAATGATCAGATTCTTGAAATTTACAAGAAGCTTAACTCACTGGATAACAGACTGGGAAATGCAAAAGGAAGGCATGACTACACCATTTCTGTGCTTAAGGCTATCTACAACTTTATGGAGCAGCATGTCAAAAGTGTATGTGTGCTCAGTGACATTCCTGCTGCCATTTGGGAGCCGGGACTAGTACGAGACTTGATTCTCTCACAAGTTGGATAAGAAGGATCCCTCCCATGTCACTGCTTTGACACTCTTCACCTCTCTGCAGAAGGTAAGGACAAAGATTGACAAAGCAAACAAGTGAAGAGAATTGTCCTTACTCCGGGTTTTTGTTTTGATGTTGTCAGGATGTTGTTTTCATGTTGCTTTGTTGCATTTTTGTCTGTTTTGATCCTTTTGTATAGTTTCTTGGATAACTATAGTTGGATATTCATGTATATTCTGGATGCTGATCCAAACTTGATGTATTTACTGCATTATCTGGTATGGAGCCTTTTTGTAATAGGGTATAGTCCCTTCAAAATTATGGACTATTTTTTTCTGCTATATCTGGCTTTTGAGCTTATTTGTAACAGGGTATAGTCCCTTCAAAACTATTTACCCCTAATAAAAAAAACTAAAATATTATTATATTGATCTATATTATTTTTAGTTTTTAGTTTTTCAATTTTTTTACTTTTAAATGTATTTTTTCCATTTATATTTATTTTAAATGTATTTTTACTTTTAAGTTAGTTTTATTTTGTTTTTATGTTTGAATGTATTTTTACTTTTAGATGTATTTTTACTTTTAAGTTAGTTTTATTTTAGTTTTATGCTTGAATGCATTTTTATTTTTATATTAGTTTTATTTTGGTTTTTACTTTTAGATGTATTTTTATCGGTGTTACAGGGGGGACGGCGGGGACGGCGGGATCGGCGGGGCGGGGGTTTCGGACGGCAAAAAATTTCTAAATTTTGGGGACGGCGGGGGGACGGCGGGGGGACGGCTGATTAAAAAATATATAAATATTTAAAATAAAAAGATATAGTGACTAAATTATATAAATAAGCTGAAATAAAAACCATTTGAGATTTAAATAAGGTGAAACTTGAACTCATAAACATCAAATACACTATAAACTTTAAAGTCTAATATCAATATGTTAAACAGTTAATGTCATAAATTGAAAATTCATAATACATATTTGAATTTTGATTCTTGAATATGAGACAAGCTGAAATTTGAAATTTCAAATAACCATTCTAAAATACGATTGATCAAGTACATGATAGCTAATATTCATATCATTAATCTCATAGCCAAATACACCAACAATTGTCTATCATAATATTACAAAAAAGAGGACAACTACAAGTATCAGCCTAAAAATCAGAATCTCCATCTGAAGCAATATCCATGAACTCCTCCTCGCTGGTACTAGTATCCTCGTCCTCAAAGGTAAGCCCAATCAATCCTCGCTGCACAGTGTTGTCCTCTTCAACCTGCCTCGGCTCCTCGGGATCTACATCCCACCGTAATGCTGGAGTCTGTTTGTACTCAGGTGTCTTGCGATCTATAAGACGCAAAGCACTATGTACAGCTACAAGCTTCTCCGCTCTCGCAGAGGTAAGCCTATTCCTCTTAACAGTGTATCCAACCATACGTAGACCAGTTCCTCTCAGAGGCAGAGGAGCTAGAAACCTGGGAAAGGAGGCGAATGGCAAGTGGTCGCAGCAATCCTGGAAGCCCATACAGTCGCCACCAACTCACTGGTTTCTCCTGTGCTAATGTTACCCTGTCTGTCTTTGCTGATGTTTTGTACCCATCGAGTTCAGTGAAGTCAAGCCACTCCATTCTGATCTGTGAAGCCTCTTGTGGAGTGTACATTTTTTTAAAAGCCTTCATAAGGCCCTTCTTCACCTCATCATCATCCAATGGGACAACTCTGCCTGGCCTCTGCACATACCATTTGGGATTTAGTGCATACGCAGCCATATGAAGAGGAGTGTTCAACTTCTCCCATCTCCGCTGAATAATGGGCTGTATATGTTCATTATAGAACTCCAAAGTGGGGTCCCTCACCCGAATAGCTGCCTTCATTTGCCCAAGCATGCTATCAATGCACTCGTAGATCTCACCAAGATTGGGGCTGTTAGAATCCCCATATTTGATGACACTAAAAACTGGAGCTATAATTGATATGATGTATTTCATATCAACCCAAAATGTTTCCCGCAACACCACTTCCTTCACTCTTTTCCCTTGATCTGTCTTGGACTCACGCCACCTAGTCCAATCCTGTGTCATAATCATAATTTGCAGGGGCTCCTGCAACTCGGACATCCTCTCCAACAAAATAAAATAGGATGCAAAGCGGGTGTCAATTGGTTTCAAAAATTCCTTCTTCGAAAAATTTCGAAAAAGTGCCAATGATGTGTGGTGATTACATGAACTTACCTACGCACATCTCGGCATCGATCACTATCGATTAACCCACCTTGAATCTTCCCTATGTCTTTCAAGTGCATTGTTCATGGCATGCACACAACATGGAGTCAATAAATATGCCTATATTCCCGCTCCACTAGCTTTACGCTTTGCTGCACACATAAGTTTTGCATCTGTGATAAACTGTACAACATTTGAAGGTCAACCTCCTCAATGGCATCCTTCAAAATCAAGCCGAAACTCGGCATCTTTTCGCTTCCCGAACAATCAATTGCTCTCAAGAAGTACGGTCCATTTTGCAAGAGACAATGATATTGATGAGAGGATGTCTAATATCCGTCCACCCATCCATGATAATCTTTGCATCCATGTGACACCCATGTCACCTTCATCTCCTCCATCAATACATTAACCTTGGAATAGTTTCTATCCAAGATTGTTGTCCCGAGTTTTGTGTCTCCAGGAGGCACATAACTTGTCCCTGCTTTTGCAACCTTAGCCATAGCCTCCTTGTAATAAGGAGAGCGAGCAGCATTAAATGGAATCCCAGCAGCATAGAAAAATTTCCCAATAGCATCATCTGCCTCTTCCCTTGCCTTTGAATCAAACATGTCAATAATCGAATTTGGGGCTGCCCCCACGGCCTTTCTCTTCCTCTCTGCTTTCCACTTGACACTTCAAAACTAGAACCAGCCCAGTATTAGGAAGTTTTTGTCCTATGAGTGCTCAATGGAGTAGTAGCCGTAGAACCACGAACTTCTGGCACATTGCCCGTGGTATTTCCATGGAAGATTCTCACCATCTCAGCTCTCTGCTCTAGTGAAAGACCCTTACAAGTGCCAACCCCCCTTCCTGTAAGATGCAACAAGTGTGCATTGGTCCTAGTGATACTACCATGCCAAGTCAGTGCACATATGTTGCACTTCCATACTTTGCTCCCCCCTCCAGACTTGGGGTTATCAATTATTTGGGCAAATTGTTGCAATGGCTTCTTCTTATCAAATGGTCCAATGGCAAATTTGGACAACATTTGAGATGGGCAATTGGTAGCACTACCAGCTGAACTACCAGTTGCCGTTGCCACTACATTTTGTGCCCCTTCTTCACTCTCCCCCATTGTGGCATCACCAACTCTTCCACGGCCACCTATCTCAACTTCCCGTTCAACCCTCTCCTGCTCTGATTCATGCTCTGATTCATACTCATACTCAGTCTCAGTAGAAGAACTCATGGTGATGATTGCTGCAATGAATTAAAAACAACCATAACTATATGATTGATTGATTATGTAATGAATTAATTTTAAAAAAAACGCAGCCATTTAAAATTTAAAATTTAAAATTTTACAACCAAACCCTAGCCTCTAGGGCTTATGCAAGATGCATTTTTTTAAATCCCACAAACTAGATGCATGATTGCATTATGAATGTAGATGCAAATGCTAAAAAACAACCCCTAAAAAATGCAAAAAAAATCTAAATTTTAAACTAGAAATAAAAATGTATTTAAAAAAAAAAATGTAACCATTTACATTGTAGTTTGTATAACCAAACCCTATGCAATTGCAATATGCATTTTTAAAAATCCTACAAACTATATGGCATTGGCATATGCATGATTACATTGTGAATGTAGATGCAAATGCTAAAAAACAGCCCCTAACAAATGCAAATATAATCTAGATTCTAAATTTAAAAAAAAAAAACTTTAACATGTATTGTAAGCAAATAAAATTATAAATACCTCTTGCTCCCTCTTGCTCTTGCTCTTGCTCTTGCTCTTGCTCTTCCTCTTGCTCTTCCTCTTGCCCTTGCTCTCACTCTTGCTCTTCTTCTTGCTCTTGCTCTTGCTCTCACTCTTGCTCTTGCTCTTGCTTGGTGTGAATATGAAATGAGCCCATATTGTTAATTTATAACATAAAATAGCACTTTTAGGGTTAGGGTTAGGTTAGGGATGTCACTTTTATGTTATTAGAAATATACAATAAAAAAAAAAAGTGTTTTAATGTCTAAAAAGTATGTTTTTTTTTTGCGATTGAAGGTTGGGGACGGCGGGGACGTCTGGACGTCCCCGGGAAGTTCCCGGGACGCCCAGACGTCCCCGCCGTCCCCAGCCGTCCCCAACGTCCCCGGGACGTTTTCCACCTTCCTCAGCCGTCCCCAGGGCGTTTCGCCCACTCCCGCCAGAAAAGGAAACGTGGGGGAAACGTTTCCCCCACGTTGGTTTTTCCATGGCGTCGGGGCGTCCGGACGTGTAGAAAAAGGGGGACGCGCCCGCGTAACACCGATTTTTATTTTATATTAGTTTCATTTTAGTTTTATAATAGTTATATGTGTTTTATAAATAAAACACAAATAAATGTTTTATATTTGTAATTAAAATTTAATAAATACAATTCTATATTTAAAAACTAGTATAGATATCTTAAATACATCTATCTAAAATACAGAGAGATATCAATCTCGAGGTGCCTATTTAACTTTAAATAGGCACCTCGAGATTGATATCTCTTGGTGTATTTTAGATAGATGTATTTAAGATATCTATGGTATATTAAGATTTTCTGTCAATAGCAGCACAAAATGGGTAAGGTGGTGAGCAAGCACCCAACTTGGTTAGTTAACTATTTGATGTGCTAGATTCAAATGAATATGAATTCAACATGTCTACCACATTAAAACTCTCTGCTTCAAGATTGCAGTTCCTTCGCAGCTGTTAGCTACTTCTTTTCAATATGATCAATGTCATCAAGTTCCCTAACTACATCAAACATGTATACAATAGCTGTTCGGATGTAAGGATGTCAAGATACATGGCGTGACACAAATTATACCTTCACTTTGTAGACTTCTTGCAAACCTCAAGTAAGATTGTAGAAGCTTTTAAACTTGTTTAATCTTGTTGAAGATTGGATTGTGGATGTTCTTTAATTACTTCTCCAAATACTGAGCAAATTTCACAAGGATGCGGATGTCAAATGGGCAAAAAGTCGGATGCAATTTTCTCTAAGCTCTAGGGATGATTTTACAAAGGAAATGACTTGCATTTATAGCTAAGGGTAGAGCCATGAATGGTGGATAGAAGATTGATTAAGCTCAAGTTAATGTTGAATCACAGGTTAGCAAGTAGACTTGGCAATTGGTAGTTGCAGATTTATAGGGGCAATGGACATTTGGAATGGAAGAAGTTACATCCGGCAATTGAATTGTGCATACAATCCAATTGCCCCCACACTTCTAGGAATCTAGAAGTGGAGTCCAAGTGGGATAGGAAGTGTAGTTCAAGTGTAGTTGACTGGAATAGGTGGAATTAAATAACTAAATTTAATTAGTATTTAATTGTGAGGAGATAATTAACCATTTAAATAAATAAATGTTTAATTATATTAGCTAGAAGGTGTTAGGAATTAATTTAATTAATTCCAAAGGCATGTTAGAATTAAATTATTTAATTCCAAAGGGTAGGAATATAGCTTAGGTAATAGAATTAATTTTAATTAATTCTAAAAGGGTGTATTTAAATGATGGAATTAATTTAATTAATTCCAAAGGGGTGTATTGCGACAAGATAGAATTAATTTAATTAATTCTAATTGGATAGAAGCGGGATAGAAATATGTATGTATTTTTAGGGTGTCTACATTTTCCCCTCTTTAAAGTGTTATTGCGAAGTAATAGTGCTTTAAAGATAGTAGACGATATCAGACTAGCGAGTGGAAAGTAGTGAAACATTTGGATGCCCAACGAGTAGGAAGTGGTGAAGCATTTGGATGCCCCAACTAGTAGAATAGTAGAGGAATGCCCCCTCAAGTGGGTGGATGACATAGCAAGGTGGTGGATGACCGCTTGATAGGAAGAAAACAAAGGAATTTTGGATAAGGAGGGGAAGAATAAGAACTATGCTTGTAACATGAACGTCATTTGGAGAGTTTAAATATATAAGAGCAACATTTATTTTGTTGTTGCACAATAAAGTTGTCACCAAGATTATGAAAGAATCAAGATGGTTAACCCAGATGCGCATAAAAAACACACACACAACAAAGAAAAGAGAAAAAAGAAAACAAGCCCAATATGAACAAGTAGGTGTAGGCATAGGGTTATAAAAGAACCAAGATGTTATCACACTACTTGTAATTGGTCCAAGAAGTAAACATCAACAATGCAACACAATTTTGAAAAAGAAGACAATCAGCTATGCCCCTAATGTGTGCCACAATGATGATGATGCAAATGCCCCCAAACACTTAAATTATGAAAGGCTTGGGAATAGGATTAGACTTGAAGAGCGGAGTATACTTAGAAACTCCTCATGACACTCTTGTTGGATGTTTGCAAATGATGATGAGAAATTTCCCAAGAAAAGTTATATCGTTGAAGGAAAAAAAATTTTTGACTTTCCCCAAGTAAGTAAAAAACAATTTTTGGTGATAGTGATAGCCGTAAGATTGGAATGATCACTAGGATAATAGATAAAGGTAGGACTTTATCAAGATTGTGTTGAAATGTTGAAAGATTCACTTCAAGGGTTTTCCAATTGTAGGATTTTGTGATAAGTGAATGTTTGTTCAAATTTTTTTGATGATTTTTGATTTTTTGTAAATTTTGAAATATTTGATTTTTTTGATAGTTTTACAAAGTTTTGAGAAATTTGAAATACAAATATAAAGAAATGTAAACAAATTGAATACACAACAAAAAGGAAAACACACCATGGCTTATTTAATAAACCAGGAGGAAAAAAAACACATGCAAGCGGTCAAAAGACACAAAACAAGCATGCAAACAAACCCAATATGAACAGGAATGAATGAATAACATCAAAGTTATTTGTGAACTAAGATGCCAAGAATTATCCTGCAATTGGTCTACAATAAAGGTAAAAAAAGTACAACAAAATAACAAACTGAAAAAAGAAAAAAGCATCATCACAATGTTGACAAACCGCAACAATACAACACAATTTGCAATAAATGACATCTAATGACACTCCGAATGTGTTCCACATTGAAGAACTAGACAAATATGAATGCCCCGAGTGATAGCTTAGAAAACGTGAGAGGATTGGATTGGGCCATGAAGAGCGGAGTGATGCTTAGATACTCCAAACAACTCTTGTCGGATCCCATTGAAGTTTGATATGTATTGGATTGAAATCCAAGTGTGCCCCAAGAAAAGTTATATTGCGAAAGGGTAAATGATTGCCTCGAGCATAGATATACACCATAGGAAAGAAAAGTGATTATCGAAAGATGATCTGGAACGATCATGAGGAGCATCATCAAATGGCAAAATTGTTAAACTGTGTCTACCAATTGTTAAAAGTTGGTCAAACATTTTTTGAATGTTTTGATTTTGACAATTTTATATTGTTTTTTTATTTTTAGAACAATTTTATATTGTTTTTGTATTTTTGAAACATATTTGAATGTTTTTGTAGTTTTTGAAACATATTTGAATGTTTTTGTATTTTTGAAAACATATTTGAATGTTTTTGTATTTTTGAAACATATTTGAATGTTTTTTGTATTTTTGAAAACATATTTGAATGTTTTTGGATTTTTGAAACATATTTGAATGTTTTGAGTTTTTGAACATTTTAAAAATATTTTTATATTTTTGACTCAGTAAAAGGGTTGCACAACTTGAACGCAAGTGAAAACAATTAGAAGCATTCCATTCCATTGGAAAAAATGTAGATGATGTAATGATAGGATGTCTCTCCACTCGTGACTCCACACAACTAGGAAGATGCGAGGGCTCATCACCGAGAGCCAAGAAGGACGTGAAAACGAGGTGAATAGTGATATGAAAGGTGAAGATATTGGATGCTAAGACACAAGGTGTAACAATGATCCATGTGAGAAAAATGTAACTCATCTCTAGTCAAGATTATTTGACCGATTCTAAGATGATTCCACTTTATAGGTTTTGACTAGACTTAGATCCGTAGATGGCCTATTGATTGGAAAAATCGTTGAAGGAATTGTTGTCTCTCTTAACATGAGCAACTAAATTACTTCTTGGGATGTTTTTTATTAAGCACTTTTGATTTTGATTGATAAAGGCTTTATTTATTGATTGAATTTGTGAAGGACCCCTACATGTTGCCCCATGTCACTAGTAAGAGACAAGGGCTCAACATCGAAGACAAAATGTAGGCGAGTAAGGGCATCTTCCTCCATTCCCAATCTCATACTACTAGTGAGAAGTATGGGCTCATCACCGAAGACTATGAAGGACGAAAGGTGTAATGATTGATTTATATTTTTTTGTATTTTTGATTGATTTGGCCTTGTTTTTCGATAATGTGCTTGTTTGGGAAGGAACATTTACCCCCTAAGTCTTAGCCTCATGCGACTAGTAGGACACAAGGGTTCAACATCGTAGACTGAGATGGGTGATCAAAAGGTCCAGGTAAAGAAGTTTAGTGCTTTTGTTAAAGAGAGAGCTTATTTGAAAGGAGGATTTTCCATCAATAAGCTTTGAGACAAAACCGTAGGTAAAAAGACCCAAAATGGTAGAAACCATAACAAGGATGAGACACACAATCCCAATAGGAACAAGGTTAACTTGTGTCGTGATAGGTGAAGAATGTGAAGATATATGATAATGATGATTAATATGATTCCAAAGATGGAAATGATTAATGTTATTTGCACTTGTTTTCCACTTTTTTTCAAAAAAACAATTTAAGCAAAGGTTTAATATGAGTTTTTTTTCTTTTTATGCTTTTGAATTTTTTTGAATTTTGATGGATGAGATATTGCAATGGAATCATCAAGAGAGAGGTCCATGTTTATTAAAGTTGAATGGTCTGACTTACGAGACTTGGGTGGATGAAATCCAATTCAAAGGAGAGGATCGAAATATTTGTGATGAATGATAGATGAAAGTAGTCCGAATTTATGAGACCTAGGCGGACAAGTCCAAGTCAAAGGAGAGAAATAAGATTGATGAGTCCCTTGATTTAAGTACGAGACTTGGGGGGAGCAGAGATCCAAGTTCCAGTCAAAGGAGAGAATCTTAAGATTCAAGGAGTCTTGATTTACGAGACTTGGGTGGAAGATCCAAGTCAATGGAGATAATCCTAAGATTCGAGGAGTCCTAATTTACGAGACTTGGGTGGACAAGGTCCAAGTCAAAGGATGTGTGATTGGATAGATCTTTGATGAGATCAAAAGAACCATGTGATGTTAGAGGAAGATTTTCAAGTGGGAAATATGTTGAGATTCATATTCATCCATGAGTGGAAGAATGCGAGGAAAGAAGGATTGATCTCTAGATGTATATCCAAGGCTCCTTATAGGTGTAGAGAGAAAATATTCAATGTTTGCTCCTTTGAGGTTATGGATTAGTTGATTTGATGAAATATTGGCAATTAAATCTTGAAAAGGTTGTAAGGATATTCTTGGGTATACACAACTCATGGAGAAATATACGCATGTATAGATATATTGACATGTAAGGGTCATCATTGATGAGATGCTTGCAAGATTTATCATTTGAGGCATTATGGACACATAAGGTCATGTTTGTGTTGTGCAAGTGTCCAAACTTGTTGTTGGTTGTTTTCTACAACAATACTATGAGATGTAGCATAGGAGCCGATACGGTGGAAAGAATAGAATCAAGCTCAATGGTGCTTGATGATGGACCTCTTTTAGTAGAGTCTGATGATATTAAGGGTTGAAAGAGAGCCTTGAAGAAAATTCAAGCTCTCATGTGATGTTGGAAGGTGGTTATCTGAAATAGGTTAAATGTCTATTTGGACTAACGGAAGAAAATATATAGAAGAAATGGATTGATTTTGATTGAGAGGTACTTGACCTTTGTCATCGTGATCTCGTTGGAATTTTTTATGTATGTATGGTAGGATATTGGACAATTTTCAACTCTTATGAGAAGTTTTGTAGTTTATGGTCATTTGTGATGATCGGTCTTCAAAGATTTCTCCGTTGTCAAGTAAGTATGGACGTAATTTTAAATCTTTCACATGTCATTTGATGATGGCTTAAGCTCTCTACAAAGATTTCTCCGTTATCAAGTAAGTCTTGGATGTAATTCTTAAATCACACACATTTATCTGTGGGATGGCCATCAATGCGATGAAAATCACAATATGTGTTAGGTTTATACCAATATGGCTTCGGTTCCCCTTCAAGAAAAGGCATTGTGATTGGATATCTTATCATCCTAGCCTCTTTTAGTTGTTGAAAAACACTAGAGAGACTTTCTCGAGGGGTGTAAATTGACGTTTAACTTTGCATGGAGTAGTGTCTTTGTTAGGTTGTATGATTGGATTTTTTGATTGATTGTACATGTATGTTGTGCATATTGTGATTATTCATGACACCATCATTGATGACATTGTGGTTGCGGTTAACATACCTAGACTTGTCGTGATGAGTACTAGTGTGGTTGTGATTGTTAGTATTGTCATTGTGCCCATGGTCATGAGAATGAGGCTTGATCAAGCCTTTAGCAATGAGGGATTTTTTTCTTTGAGTTAAGGTGACTTTGGAGTCAAGGTTGAAGAGAAATGTTTGATGAACTTCTTGGAGAGGTCTGTGAAGGTGGTGATAGATCCCTTTGGAAGGTGTAAGAACCAGTCCAAAGCTTGTCCTCCTAGACTTCTAGGGAAAAGGCATAAGAGAAAGATATCGTTATATGCCACTTCATGGCATGCTATGAAAATTCTTTGATATGCTTTTAGGATCAATTTGCCCTTGTATTTGTTGAATTTGGGTGTCTTGAAAGATTTTGGAAAGGGTGTGCGTAAGATGTCCATGTCGAAAGGGTAAGGACATAATTCATCAAAGTTGAATTGTTTGTTGTTTTTGCATATACCCATGATGGTGTCTTTCATCATTTTCCATTCTTGAGAAAATGATGGGTTGTGTGAATCCACCATTGTAATGAAAAATGGGGGAGAGTGAAGAATGGTGTGATGAAGAACTCAACCCTTAGCAAAGTGAATGCTAAGATGGAAGAGGTGAAAAAGTTTGAAATCTCAACCCTTAACAAAGTGAATGCTAAGATGGAAGAGGGGAAAAGATTGATGATCTCAACCTCTAGCAAAGTGAATGCTAGAATGGAAGAGGAGAAGAAATGATTGAATGATGTGACCCTTAAAATGTGAATGCTAAGATGGAAGCGAGATTGAAAAGATTTAATTGGTTTGACCCTTAACAACATGAATATTAAGATGGATGAAGAGGAAAGGTTTTGTTAGATTTGACCCTTAACAATGTGAATGTCAAGGTGGATGAAGAGAAGAAGCTTGGAAAGTGAAAGTCAATTATGGAACTCTTAGCAAAAGAAATGCTAAGATGGGAGAATGATTATACGTTAAATGATGTGCTCAAACCTTTGACAAAGTGAATGTACAAAGGGGATGAGACTTTGACAAGGTTAGTGTGCTCAACTCTTAATAAAATGGGTGTTAAGAGAGGAGACTAGAAAGATGGCAAGAGTGCTCAACTCTTAACAAGAAGTGCTAAGAGAGGAGACCTAGAAAGATGATGAAAGTGCTCGACTCTTAGCACGATGAGTGCTTAAGAGAGGAGACTAATAATGAAAGGATGATACTCAAATAATGAAAAGTGAATGTCAAAATAGAGAGGTAAAAAGATGATGATGGAAAGCTTGAATCTCGATAAAGTGAATGTGAGAGATGAAGGGAAAGTGATTGGTCAAGGATCTCAAGGTAGAGAAAAGTGAATGCTCTAAAAGAGAAGAGCGAAGAAATGGGAAGATGTTGACAATTCAACAAAGTGAATGTTAAATTGTGATGACGCAAGATTGATGAAATGCTTAGAGCTCAACAATGTGATGTCAAACTTAAGACTTAGAAAGATGAAGGACCAAAGTGATCACAAAGGTGCTTGACCATGATAAAGCGAGTATCATGATGTCAAGACTTAGATGAAGAGGATGAAAGTGCTTAAGTGCGGATACGGATGTCCACAACTCAAGACTTAGACTCATTTGTAAAGAAGGTGAAAATGAGCCCAAAGTGGATCCAAATAAGGAGTATTTGGAAACGTGAAAGAGATGAATGCACCCAAATAATAAGTATTTGGGAGAGATAGGAACAAGATGAAAGTGAGAACATGAGAGACAAGTGTGGAACACAATTCATGAAAAACGAAAAGAGAGAAAAGAGAATGTGAAAACAAAAGTTTTATTTATAGATGTTTTGCCTCTACCTTAGATTGGCTTGGACAATGTTTGGCTTCTTGGGTGGCTCTCTCAACTAGGTGTCAGCAGTATACCCGAGCGAGTGCGGTGTTATTTCTAGTTGCTGGCTTTACTTTACCCCTTTGAAACAATGAGCAAAGATCTTGCTCAAATGAATCGCACTGGGGTCACCACTAAGGATATCCGTGACTCTAATCTCACAAGGTGTACTAGTTAGTTGGGATGGGGGTACCCATTTCATCAGCCAATTCCCTCAATGTGTTGACTACTTTGGGGTTCTGTGGTAATCCTCACAATGAGTTTTATGGCTTATGCCAAGATACTTCCCATAGTTATATGGTAGTTGGGCAATAGCCTTATTAAACCTACAAATACAATGTGTAGAAATGTTCATTTTATCTTGTTTAAAGAGATTCCTGCACACAAAGTATTAGTAGTTTTCTTAGCTCACGATCAAAGGCAACCTGTAGTTAGTAGTTTTGAGTGTTTTATCAACCTTTTTGAGAGCGGGTCCTGTAAAAAGATTAGAATTTTCTCCTGAGGTAGGTAAAGGCCAAGACGATAGAAGCAAGTTCACGCTTTTGATTTCCAAGATCGCTTAAAAAGCGTGAGGAAAGAGCATACACGTAAAACAAGCTTTGATAAAAAAAAAAAAAGTTAATTCCCAAAACAAATAGAAACAATCACGTTTCTGATTTCCAAGATCACTTTGAAAGTGTGAGGAAAGAGCATACGCATGAGGTTGTTATGTTTAAACAAAAACAAATAAAAATTTATAAAATACTACAATTTTTTTTTTTAAATGACAAGTGTTAGGAGAAATGAAACCATAAATTTTTATAAGTTCAAATTAGAAAATTATTTTTCCATTGCATATAGATTTTCTTGAGACCTTTCCGTAAAAAAAATGGAGTTGTTTTGAGTTTGGAGAAAAATTTATGGCTTCGGAAGATGGGTTACTAGCGCTCTCAGTGAAAAGTTTAAACGTGAGAAAAATGGCCCGACAATAGTTTTTTTAGTTTTTTAGTACTTCACCGAGAACCTAAAATTTTGATAGCAAGGTTAAATGAATACAAGAAACACAAAGATGAAGTTAAATAACAAAATGATAAACTAAAATGAAAAGAAAGAGCATGGGAGTCCCATTGGGCGTGTCAGAATGTAAACAATGAAAATCATAGACAACAGAAGATAAATAAATAAACACAAATTATACCTTCACTGTAGACTTCTTGCAAACCTCAAGTAAGATTGTAGAAGCTTTTAAACTTGTTTGATCTTGTTGAAGATTGGATTGTGGATGCTCTTTGATATTACTCTCAAAGGGATTTACAAATGCTACAAGCAGATTTCACAAGGATGCGGATGTCAAATTGGTAGAAGTTGGATGCAATTTTCTCAAAGCTCCAGGGATGGATTTACAAAGGAAATGACTTGCTTTTATAGTTGAGGGTAGAGCCATGAAAGGTGGATGAAGATTGACTAAGCTCTAGGTTAATGGTTGAATCACCCGGGTTAGCAAGTAGACTTGGCAATTGGTAGTTGCAGATTTATAGGGCAATGGACATTTGGAATGGAAGAAGTTACATCCGCAATTGAATTGTGCGTATAAACCAATTGCCCTCACACTTCTAGGAATTTAGAAGTAGAGTCCAAGTGGGATAGGGAAGTGTAGTTCAAGTGTAGTTGACTGGAATAGGTGGAATTAAATAACTAAATTTAATTAATATTTAATTGTGAGGAGATAATTAACCATTTAAATAAATAAATGTTTAATTATATTAGCTAGAAGGTGTAGGAATTAATTTAATTAATTCCAAAGGCATGTTAATTAAATTATTTAATTCCAAAGGGTAGGAATATAACTTACGTAATCAAATTAATTTTAATTAATTCTAAAAGGGAATATTTGAATGATGGAATTAATTTAATTAATTCCAAAGGGGTGTATTGTGGCTAGATAGAATTAATTTAATTAATTCTAATTGGATAGAAGCAGGATATGTAGTAAAAAGTAGTTAAAACCATAGTTATAGGGTGTGCACGACCACTGAAATCAACACACCGCGACTAGGTGTGCTTTGATACACCATAGCACGCCACTCCTTGGAAAAATCCCTCCAAAAGGAGTGCATTTTCCACGCAACTATTTTAGCAGCCATCCTGGAAAGAAAGGAAGATATTTAAAACTAAAAACCAGAAAAATTTTTTTTAAAAAATAATAACAAGAAAAACGGATCCCTACATTGTGCATGTGATAAATAACAAGAAAAATGGTTACCTTACTGATGACCCCATTTTACCTTATTAGTCAACGATCCACATCCACATGTAAGTAGTTGAGTTGCATTTTCACCAATACTTCATGTCTTTACACCATAGTGTCTGTTGTACTATGTCTATGCACGTGTGTGTGATGTGTGAGTGAATAACAAGGAAAGTGGGTACTTTACTGAAGAACATTGTAAGACATTTTGGTTAGGAACGACCTTTACACCATAGAGTGTCTATTCTAATAGGTAAATATACAAGTGTGTGAATGAATAACAAGAAGAACTTTGTAAGACATTTTGGTTGGGAATGACCTTTACACCACAGTGTGTCTATTTTATTAGGTCTATGCATGCATGTGTGAACGAATAAAAGGAAAGTGGGTACTTTACTGAAGAACTTTGTGAGACATTTTGGTTAGGAATGACTCATATATGGAAAAACCAAATTTGAGTTCCATTTAACCATTACTCAGTGTCTTTACACTGTAACAAGTCTACAGCAAGTCTGTCAGTGCATGTGATTAAATATCAAGGAAAGTGGGTGCCTTGTTGGAAACCTGGATTTGTCTTTATCCACAGGTACAGAGTTATGAGTTTCATTCTCTTCATGCACTTTTTCCTTTTCCTACTATTAGCCGGTGCATTCTTCTTTGTGAATTGTTTTGAGCATACTTAAACTGGAGATATCATCACTGCACCTGTGCTGACATATAGTATTTTCTACTTTTGGATTGCTAAAAGCTCCTGCACTTTGTAACACAGGGAGCTGAAATTGCAAAAGTTGGAAGTATTTCTATCATAATTTGTTAACATTGAAAAGTCTGATATTGAATATGAAAATACAAATTAATATTTTTTTTGTGTATTGCAGCCTTGATCAAATTTGAAAATTTGAAAATTTCTATACTGAAATATATTCTCATTTTTCAAATCGGATTGAATTCTTGTGAACTAGCAATTAGGCATGCCCCACTTTATCAATGTTCTGCACAAACCGCTTTGTTCAAGAAGTTTCATGCGGTTAGCACAATGATCATGATTAGTCGTACTCAGTTGTCTTTTCTGTGTTTTGCAGTTCGAAGGGAGCTGGAAGTGATGTCATTGGAATTGATCTTGGCACCACAAATTCTTGTGTTGCAGTTATGGAGGGAAAGGTCAGTTTTTAATTTGCTTTCCATTTGAAATTTCCTAATGCTGAAGATCCTTGAGAAAATAGGTGCTGGCTACAACTCCAATTTACATTTTTATGAATGAATGTTTTGCAAAGAGTAAAAATGAGCATGGTCTTATCTGTTAATTTTTAATCAATGAGTGTTCCTTTTCCCTTGTTTAGAATCCAAAAGTAATTGAAAATTCGGAAGGTTCTCGCACAACACCATCGGTTGTGGCTTTTACTCAGAAAGGTGAGCTGCTTGTAGGTACCCCTGCAAAGCGTCAAGCAGTGACAAATCCAGCTAACACGGTGTTTGGAACCAAGCGTCTGATAGGGAGAAAATTTGATGATCCACAGACACAGAAAGAGATGAAAATGGTCCCATATAAGATCATTCGAGCTCCAAATGGTGATGCTTGGGTTGAAGCAAATGGACAGCAGTATTCACCGAGTCAAATTGGAGCATTTATTTTAGGAAAGATGAAGGAAACTGCAGAATCTTATCTTGGCAGGAGTGTTGTAAATGCTGTCATAACTGTTCCTGCCTATTTTAATGATTCTCAAAGGCAGGCAACAAAAGATGCAGGAAGAATTGCTGGTTTGGAAGTAAAACGAATTATCAATGAACCGACGGCTGCTGCTCTATCATATGGCATGAATAATAAGGAAGGTTTGGTGGCTGTCTTTGATCTGGGAGGGGGTACATTTGACATTTCTATCTTGGAAATATCAAGTGGTGTGTTTGAGGTAATTAAGAGTTCGGTGACATGATTATATGGTCATCTTGTCTTTGGCTGATTGTTGTTGTTAGGATGATTATTCTTTTTCTGTGTTTTTGAGCTTTCCTTTTTCATGCAGGTTAAGGCTACAAATGGTGATACTTTCATGGGTGGTGAGGATTTTGATAATGCCCTATTGCAGTATTTAATAGATGAGTTCAAGAAATCTGAAGGAATTGATTTGTCGAAAGACAGGCTTGCTGTGCAGAGGTTGCGAGAAGCTGCCGAGAAAGCAAAAATAGAGCTTTCTTCTACCACTTCCACAGACATTAATCTTCCCTTCATCACAGCAGATGCTTCTGGTGCAAAACATTTAAATATTACTCTGACTCGGTCAAAATTTGAAATGCTTGTAAATGATTTGATAGAACGAACAAAGCAACCATGTAAGGATTGTATGAAGGATGCCAGTGTGACTCCCAAAGAATTGAATGAAGTATTATTGGTAGGAGGAATGACTAGAATGCCAAAGGTTCAACAAGTAGTCGCTGAATTATTTGGTAAGGAGCCAAGCAAAGGTGTTAATCCAGATGAGGCAGTAGCAATGGGTGCTGCAATTCAGGGTGGCATCCTTAGGGGTGATATAAAAGAGTTGCTGTTGCTTGATGTTAATCCACTGTCTCTTGGAATAGAAACTCTTGGTGGAGTGGCTACAAAGCTTATAACTAGGAATACAACCATTCCAACCAAGAAGAGTCAATTGTTCTCCACAGCAGCTGATGGGCAGACACAGGTTGGAATAAAGGTACTTCAAGGAGAACGTGAAATGGCAGCCGATAACAAGGTTCTTGGCCAGTTCGATCTTGTGGGCATTCCTCCGGCCCCACGCGGTGTTCCTCAAATAGAAGTTACATTTGATATTGATGCAAATGGTATAGTCAATGTGTCTGCACGTGATAAGGCCACTGGTAAGGAACAAGCTATAACCATTCAACCTTCTGGAGGACTTTCAGAAGCTGATATTCAGAATATGGTTAAAGAAGCAGAGATGTATGCCCAAAAAGATCATCAAAGGAAAAAATTGATTGAGGCTAAAAACCAGGCAGACAACTCATTATACACAATAGAAAAAAGTCTTAGCGAGTACAAGAGTAAGCTTCCAGATAATATAGTAGGTGAAATTGAGTCTGCAGTATCCGACCTAAAGAAGGCAATGGAAGGGGAAGATGCAGAGGAAATACTGGCCAAGATCGATGCAGCGACTAAAGCATCCATGAAAATAGGACAACATCTGCAGCAACAATCTGGTGGGTCATATGGCTCCTCTGGAACTCCTGGAGGAGACCAAGTACCTGATGCAGATTATGAGGATGTCAAGAAATGAACAATATCCTATATTTGAAAAGGGACTACAGTTAGATTATGATTAATAATTTTGTTAGATAACTTGTAATAACCTAGCATAATATGATCTCTCAAGGATTGGGCACTGCTAACCAGTACAGGCATTTAGGAAAGCACAGTGCTGGCTGAAGTAGATAACTTGTAATAACCTAGCATAATATGATCCCTCAAGGACTGGGAACTGCTAACCAGTACAGGCATTCAGGAAAACATAGCGCTCGCTGAAGTAGATAATTAGTGTCTAGGAAACTGAGTCCTTGTAGGAGAAGATTTCCTTGAGCAGGAGTGTTTTTTTAAATCCCAAGTTTTTCGAATTGTAAAAAATCTAAAACTGGTTTCAAAAACTCATTAACGAGTTTTACCTGTAAATATCAAATGTAATGTACAGATGAATGATCTCTTGAATTAATTTTTTAGAGTTCAGTTTGATTATTTGTACCTTGAAATTGTGGAACACTAATTGAAAGTTGGCCAATGAAATTCGTCTGCAAATATGCTCCGTGTAGGATTTGGAATCTCAAACTGCTGGGCACGCGGATTCTTGATCGAAATTGTAGCTTCTCAATTGGTTCCAATGACAGCAAGATGAAGCCTGCCTGCATAAAATATGTTTCAAAATATTCTTATCACTGTGGACAATGCTGAGGATTCTTTCAAAGTATTTGCTGACAAAGTTTTGCTCTCCACATTGAAACAGGAAGATGACCAAGATGTACGGATGCAACCAACTAGCAGTGTGTGCTATGACTACTTGGAAAACAGGTATTAATTATTGTTTTCTTTTTCCAGGTGGCTAAAAAATTTGTTTGCTATTCACTTTAATCTTTCTACTGTTATTTATAACCATCCTGTCCTTATTTTGTATGATTAGAAATCCAGGTTAAGAGTTCCTGATAATGAATACTCAGGAATCTGTTGCGTGTACTAATATTTAACTGCGGTTACCTATTAATTCTGAATAACAGTATGGCAGTCTGTGTTTGCCTGTTTTATTTCTGCATCTGGGTCTCACGAAATAACAGATTTGCCTTTTGAGATTTCCCTAGCAAGTCGCAAGGAGTAGTATTAGGGCATGGTCTGGTGGACCTGCTCCAGCTTCTATTTTCATGTTGCAGATGGTCCCATGTTGATTTTTTCAACTAGCTACAGAAAAATTCGAATCTTGACCTGGGTGCTCCACATTTTTGCCCCTAAACTTTAGAGGTGGCTGGAGAGGGGGGCTAAGGGCATGGTCCCATGGAGGGGCTTGGGCTCCTATTTTCTTGCAACAGAAGGTCCCATGCTTATTTTTATAGCCAGTTACGGGAAACAATAGAATCTAGGCCTAAAAATTAGGAGCTCCACTTTTTTAGCCCCTAAACTTACGAGGTGGCTGGAGAGGGGGGGCTGCAAATTTCCCCTACAGTTTAGGGCTGATAGAATCTAACATGCATTCCCGCCATTTTTTTGGTGATTTTAGAGAGAAATATGATTTTATTTTCCTAAAAATAACCATAAATATCCAATGGGATCCTATAATATCTCAGCGGGTATTGTTGAGGAAACTAATAAAAAATCACAGGACCTTAAAATTGCTACAATGCTCCTAAATTTTCACCCACTGAGATATTTAAGGAGCCCCCCTTCCATGGGACCATGCCCTAAGAGTTTCCTCCTACTGTTTAGGCTGTTTTGTTTCCATGTGGTATCAAAAATGCATTTTGACCACTAATTTTTGGTCATTTTTGGAGGGAAAATTGCAATGGGTTCCTAAAATAATGGGTTCCAAAAATATCTTATGCAACAATTATAGAGGAAAATGGTAAAAACATGGGACCTTAAATTGGCTAAAATGTCTCTAAATTTTCTCAGCAGCACCGCTAAAATATTTATGGAGCCTCCACTCCATGGGACCATGTCCTTATTGTGGTTATATAATTGATTATGTATAAAATCTTTAGTGATATAGATAAACGATTGTGTTGAGGTGAAATGATGGGATGGTGACGTGGACACTGACCTAGTGGTCCCATGGGCCGCCTCTCCTAAAATAATTCAAGCTGCAGTAGTAATCGTTGAGAAAATGTAGGGATATTTTAGTACATGTATGATCCTCTGGTATTCCTAAATTGTCTCAATATTACTCGTTGAGATGTTTTAGGAACTTGTAACAGTTGAATGGTCCCATTGATATTTTAAAATTCTTATTCAATTGACTACAATAACCTATAAAAATTCTTTCCAGGCCAATATTCTACAATTTTTCAAAATTTATTGAACATTTATAAAAACTTTAGCCAAAAGATTATATCTTAGAGAGATCTTGAATTGTTAAAATTTCTCAAAACATTAACATCTAGTATAAAAATTTCTCACATAGCCCCGACACGGAAAATTTAATGGATTGATGAAAATTTTAATTATAAAAATTGCTCCCATAGCTCTGGTATGGAAATTTTAATGAATTGATGAAAATTTCTTATTTTAACTTTGCCTAAATTCTGTATGATGGACTTTTAGGAGTGGTTTGTGTTCTCGACTCTGCTAGGGTTTCTTGCTTGTATGTCATACTGCGGCCTCTTCGGGCTTTGCGGGATAGTACTTTACTTGTTAAGTTCTAGGGTTTCTCGCCCTCTGGGCTCGCCTATATGATTCCCCCTCCACTTCAATCCGACTATTGATGTCGAGGTTGGAGCTACTGGAGCTACAAACAATGGCACCACCGCAAAACATCTCTGGAAATTTGTTCCGAAGGTCATTCACGAGGTAATGTTTCTCCCTTGATGTATTAACTATTTTGAAGTTAAGACTACGTGCCAATGGCTTGAACAGTTTTGCCTTATCGATTACTTTGTGGGTTGTATCCCCTTTGAAAGCATGCTTAAGTTTTGGGTTAACTTAGCCTGGGCCGTTCATGGCATCCGACTTGAAAGTGTGCAAAACATGACTAAAGGATTTTTCTTTTTGGTTCTTTGACCCCTTGCATGCCCCAACCATCTTGAACCATTCGGCTACTTGTAACTCTGTTTTGGTTCTTTCCCCTTAGACTAAAGACTTTGTGGTGTTCGAGTTTGCCATTCTTAATGTTCTAGGGTGGAGTTCCTTGCTTTTTTTTGCTTAGTGTGTGCATTTTCTTCACCAAATCGCCTCCTTTATTGGGCGAATTGTTTGCATGGAACCACAACGCTTTTACAATGTCGGTCCATAGAAATGGGTTTGCGTTGAAGTAGACCTCTCCCAAGAACTGAAGGAATTCAAGGAGATAAAAATGAACGATACGCACTATTCTCACTAAGTTCTTTACATCAACCTACCTAACACATGTTTTCGATGTCAGACCTCTAATCACAAGATTAAGGATTGCCCACTTTGTGTTGTGTAATTTCCCAGTGCTACAAGCGGTATTAAATCCGTTAAGCCCCATAAGACGAATGGTGGAAAATTGTTGGAGGACGGAAGAACAAGAACAAAACGACTCAAGCCAAGGCATCCAACAACAATGGCGCGAAAGAGCCAGGGTTAAGGAACATACTCTCGATTCGTGTCGCTCTCCTGGAGCTGGTTTTTAGCAAACTCTCTAGCCCCCTTGCCTAAATTCTTTAGCACACCCAAAGCGATTCCAGTTCTCATGGACCCATCAAACTCCATCTAGACTTCCTCAACACCTTCGACTTCACAGTTGCTTTTGAAAACCGGTTCATAGGGCCCATCCAAAAGGGCCGAAGTCCCTCTCGACACTCCATGGCAAGTTGCGATCATAGCCTTGCCACGTAGTGTGGAGTTGATAAAGGAGTATAATATTGAGTATGTCGGATGAGGGATTGTTTGAAGTAAAATAATGCTCAATTCCTGCAAAACCAGTTTGATGGCTTGGATGTGGATGGTATGGCCCTTGACCAATGTTTCTCATGAATTGTATGTCATGGAATGTGTGGGGTCTTACAGACTCCAATCGCAAGTATATTGTTTGTGATGCTTGCCAAAAATTGCCAACTTAGATGTTTTGTGTCTTCAGGAAGTTAAAGTTATAGGTTTTCAGTTGTCAATGGTTTGTAAATCCATTTGGCCTAACAACCTGACATTTACCAGTAATCATGATGGAGGGTGTGGGGTTTAATTTCCTTTTCGTTCCTAAATGTGGCCCTTCTTTATAGATCATGGCGTCAACCCCACCAATCAAGCCATTTGGGCCCTATTTAATATTGAAAGTTGCCATTTTGGCTTCATCAACATTTATGCCTCTAATGATGCGGTGAAAGGGTTGATCTTTGGCAATGGATAGCCAATGAAATCCCGATGCTTATTGGGTCATTTGCGTTGACTTTAATATGGTTGAATTACCCATAGATAAATATGGACACTTGCCTATGTGATGGACATCTGGCGAAAGGGGAGTCGTGGTTTTATATGTGTAATAAATTTGGGTTTTATGATCTAAATGCTTCATGAAGGCCCACTTTTGAAACATGGTTCACTTGGTCCAATCTTTGAGGTGGATCAGATTGGGTTCTTAAACGGCTCGACAGGGCCATGTTGTCCACTCAAGATTTTTTTGAGTTTGACAACATTTATTCCTTCCCTGTGAAAGTGATGTCATATTTTGTCCTTTTTGACCACTTTCCTATTCAATTTCGTATCACTTGGCAAGCTAAGAGGCCTTTAGTCATAAAGGCCAATTTTTTTCTCAATATGGCCTTGATGGAACACAAACCGCACTCAATCATATCAAACAAGTGTGAAATTTAACAACCCAACCACGTCATCTGCATAACTATCATCCACCTCTTGATCTAGTGGACTCAATGGTGGGAGGATGTAATGACTAGGACAACTAGATTCCTTAGAATCTATGGTCGACAGTTGGCCAACATTCAACACCACTCCTATTTCGCTACCTCCTCCGGTTTTAGCCGGGTGATGGTGGCACTTGAGAGAAATCCTTTCTCTGAAACCTTGTAACTCTAGGTAGCAAAGCTTAGACAGAAAATCCAAATTGCAGACAACTATTATGCTCGAGGCACTTGAATTCGTGTTCGCCTCCATTGGCTCAAGGTTGAGGATCATGTTTCGAAGGAATTCTCTCTCACTCAAAGATGAGCCATTTGTGATGGTGGAACTCGGCTCACGGATTCCCAACTCATGTTACAGGCCTTTGTTAATCACTACAAGCTAGTTTTCCAAGCTCAAGCTCCTTTGGCGGAGCAACAGGTTGCCTTGGATCAATGCTTAGTTGCCGTGCCATGTAAGTTCTCTCGAGCACATAAAATTTCTTGTGACTGCATGCTCTCCCTCGATGACTTAGAGGAAGCAGTCATGCAAATGGCCAATGACAAGGGTCCTAGATACGATTGATTGCCCTGCGAATTTACAAATCGCTATGGGATACTGATTGGCCTAGACCTTTTCAGCTCTACTAGAAAAATTTTTGAGCGGACTCTTGGCCCTCATATTAACAAAGGAATTGTTATTCATTTTTGCCCCCGGGCAAAAAGGAACGAGGTGTGACTAGATCCAAACACAATACAGGCACCTAAGGGGCGGATTAGGTTGCATGCAACATTCGGTGATTTCGGGAGCACATTTAGCGTTGTTGAGGGTGTTGGGATCACAAGAGGATTTTTTCCTCTTTTGGGATTTGACCCTAAAGGTTCAACTTAAAATGAAAAGTGTGGGCCCATGGCCCCACATTTGGCCAAAAGCGAAAAGGCAAAAATGAAAAAATGGCCTTGTGGTACTTTGTTACCTTCCCCCAGCCTCTTGGTTGTAAGAAATTTCATTTAAAAATCCAAAAGGGTGTTAAAATGTAAAGGGGGCTCATGGAGGCCATTGAGCCAAAAATGGCTCATTGAGTAGCTCACCAAGAAACTCGGTGAGCCGACACGCTTATTACGAGGTGTCTCGCAAAGTGTGGGTCATGGATGAATGAAACGAGCTCAATATTGTGCTATGGCGGTTGCATCTTTGGGACCAGGAAAAGAGTGAGCTCACGCATTTAGCTTGGGGTGGTGAGTTAAAAGCTGTTTGCACATCGGCATCGAGTTGTTTGAAGTGAGAATCGAATTGTGAAAAGGGAGCTCGCTGGGTAGCTCGGTGAGCCAAGTTGGTGAGCAAAATGGTGGGCTCAATGAGTTAACTTGCCGAGCCGAGTGAGTTGGTCACAAAAAAAGGGTTGCAGAAGGCAAATAGGCGTCTGAAAGGAGCCCTGTTGTGCAAAAAGGAATCGACATGGAGGAGCGGTCGTGGCGAAGCTAGGGCCGAGCTCTCGAGCTCGGCTAGACATGAGGCATTGAGGGGCGATGCAACGAGTGGAGGCTTGCAAATGCAAAGGTCCAAAGTGAGTTGAATCCAACGAAGAGCTTGTGAAGGCCATTTTTCTATAAATGCGAGCTAGGTGGAAGGGTGGTGGCGAAGCTCGGGTGAGACCGTTGGCTAAGGCAGAGCTCGCGAAAATGGGGGCCGAGGTGATAGACGAAGGGGTCGGGGCCGTTGTGGAGCCAAGCGAGACGAAGGCATGAGAGACAGATCTGCGGTGAAGAGGTCTAGGGTGAGCGGCTCATTGTAGACCATTGAGTAAGAGCTCATGGGAGAAGTGGTGGCTAGGTCGAGCTAGGGCCGATCCGCGAGGAAGACGCAGAGGCCAAGTCGGCTTGAGAAGATGAGAGGCTCAGTAGGGCGAGTTAAAGCTGAACCAATGGAGGACGAGTTGTGGCAATGGGAGGATGAAGACTCGGGTAGTGCGTTTGCACGCATACAAAACATAAGCAAATGGTATCACTGCTTAATATGGTGAGTTGAGCGATAGAGTTAGACGGAAAATGAAGGGGAGAAAAGCGAACCTAATGCAAGTAAAAACAAGTTAAATCGCCGTATTGAAAGGAGGATGGAGGAGTCGGTCAAGGCCCGAGCTGGGCAAGAATAGTGCAATGATGCATCGAATGGAGTATGCAAGTCTTGCATTAAGCTCAAGTTTTGACGAAGTAAAAGCATACCAAAACACCACATAAAGCGTGGCGAGTTGTGTGAGGCGAAGCGTTGAATGGAGGAGGCACGTCTTGCATGGGCGCCGTTTGACGAAGTAAAAGTAATGCAAAACACTTGCTTTAGGAAGCGAGTTAAGAAAAGCAAAGTAATTTGAGTTCGACGCAAAGAATGGTGAGTTGTTGCCATGTTAAGCAAGTTAAACAATGAGGTGAGGTCTTTGCAAAAAAAATGCCTAAGCAAAGCATAAGTAAATGGAATCAACTCAATGAGTGGCCGTTGGGTCAATAAGGTAAAGTGGCGAATTAGACAACTTCAACTCCGGGATCGGTGAAGTAAAAGTAACTCGGTTTTACGAAGTTAAAACAAATGCGTCCACTACAAAACAAGTAATAGTTATTTTGTTTAGTGTAATAGGAAGGAGTTAGTCAAACCGAGTCATTTGGTGAATTGAAAGGTGAAGTCTTACATTCTGAGGGGTCGATAAATGGGCACAAATAACGTTGAATGCCACAAACTGTGAATGTAAGAGTGAGTAGATAAGCGAGTCAAGGGTTTAGCTCGCCATCGAGATAGCTAAAAAACAAATGGGCCCAAACACCGAAGTGTAAGCCAATGCATGTTGAGTTGTTCAATTAGCCATGAGGTGAGTTAAGAAGTGAGTTGAAAGGTGAGCTAGCCCATTCCCGAGGCAAGTAGTGCAACCCCAATTTCCCGCAAAGAAGGCATGTGGAAAAGAGAAGTAAAGCGGGAAAGTAATGTAGAAAAGTTCATGAACTGGGAGAAATGAAAAAAGGAAAGTAAGTGGTGAATTGCAATTACTTTACTTCACAAAATAAGTGAAGTAAAGTAGATGGATAATACCGATGGTAAAGGGGAATTAAATGGGGGTCGGATCATCGTAGGTAAGGAGAAGCAACAATAATGGCCCCTAGTTTTCCCACTAAACTGTAGAACTTCAAATGACCATAACTTTCAGCTTAGAGCTCCATTTTGTGCAATCTTGGACTTTCCGGAAAGGTCTTAGATTCCTCTACACACAAAGCATCATCAAATTTCAGATTAGATAAAGGAAATGGGGCCAAAAATGACATTTCTTCTCCTGCACTCAAAGGCTTGTCTACAACCATCTATCACTATTAAAGGAACATGGAGACCAATTTCTTGTCTAACAAGCTACAATACAAAAGGGATGGGTTGTGCAGGTGTCCCATGATGTTTTAAATTAAATATTGCATTTGATAGGTGGGGGATGGATGTATTTGAGAACTTCATTTTCTCTCTCCTTTCAATTTCTTCTATAAAATGTAAGCCTCTTCATTTACAAAAGGGGGATTCTCAGCTTACCGAAACTCTGCCAAAATTTGTCTAGGAACAAGCTAATGTGTTGCAGGCCTTCATTCGGACATCTTGCATGATGATCTTGGCCTTTCTCTTGTAATTAAGTGAACTGTGTATATCAATGAAGCAATGGATTTGAGTCTTGTGGATATTTTCTTCCCTTGCTTGTGTCTGTTGTTTCTACTTACCTCTTCATTTCAATTGCAGTTGTATTGTGCCAATTTTAATTGTCTTGCAGGTTTCATTATTGTTGTGCTTTCATGGAGATGTTTTTTGGTGTTGTTAACTGTGGTGATTGTTCCACCCTCTTTACACTTCATTTTCTACCATTTCCACACATTTAAGAGATTCCCTACACTCCCCTTTTGGTGCATCACCTCCTGTAGTTAGATTTCTTCATTTTCATGCTATTTCTCTCTCCCTGGTCCCTTGGAAGTCATAGATTAGAAGTAGTTAGATTTATTTCCATTAGAGTTAGTTGTTGCATTAGTTAGGAAGAGGAACCAACATTCTCTGGAGAATTGCTTCAACTGCAAGGTCCCACACCTTGAAGCAATTCCATGTTACTCAATCACACTGCTTGCCTTAACACACTCACATGCTAAGCAATCAGAGGGTGTCATGATTTGGTGATCTTAGGAATATTAAGTTCATCCTTAAGCCTGGAGACCCCGAGTTGATAAGCAATTGACATCCTATAACCTTGCTTAACGTGTCTTACAAAGTTATTGTCAAAGCTCTTTTCATTCGGTTGTGTCACATTCTTCCTGCCATTATCTAGCAGAGCAAATGGGTTTCATCCAAGGGCATTATATCATTGAAAACATCATTGTGGTCTGGGAAGATATGGAATGGGCATGCAGATCCAACCAACCAACCCTTTTCATCAAAATCAACTTAGAGAAAGTTTATGATATGATAGAGTGGCCTTTCATTCATGTTATGCTTTAAGCCATGTGGTTTTGGTCCCAATTTCATTCAATCCATCAAGATGCTTTTTGTGTATGCCTCTACCTAAATCACCATTAATGAACACAACTCGACTCCATTTGGAATTTTCGAGATCCATTCGACAAGGTTTCCCATTGGTGCTTGCTCTTTATGTCCTTACGGCTGAAGGGTTTGGCTATCTACTCACCAAAGTGAAATCTCAGGGGCTTGTCAGGGGAATTGCCTTACCTTCATCCGATAGCTCCCAATTGCTCAATGGCCATTTTAGATGATTCCTTCCTTACGCTCATTGAAGATGAAAGTAACATTAGCAATATTATGCAAAGTGCCTTGAAACTTTTGTTTAGCTTCAGGCTCTTCCATTCAATGGCATAAAACACAATGCTATAGACAATCCTTCCCCCGCACCCCCTAGATGGCTATGCATGGTTGGAAGATGCTTGACCATGGTGAAATGTTTAAATTTCTTGGTATTCCTTTTGCCTTTAAAGCTTCACCTACCGAAATTTGGCAGTATGGCTCGAAAGTTGGAATATGGATAACTAAGTTGCTTTCTTTACCGGGAAAATATAAGATCTATTCAAAAGTGCTTGAAGCCACACGTGTATTATTCTTCCTATTGGGTCCCATCCAAAAATCTATGTAAAAGCTGGAAAAATTGCTATAAGATTTTCTCTTGACCAATAATTCCTTTGCAAAGGATTTCATAGAGTTGCATGGGAGACTTGGTGTCTTCCCAAAGAATTAGGAGGGTTAGGTCTCATTGACATTTTTCATCAAGGACAAGCGCTCTGCGCCAAATGGATAATTCGCAAAGCATAGAAGGGGAAGAAGCTTGGAAAGTGCTTCTGCGACATGGCATCGTTGATGGCTCCCCTTATGGCCGCTCACTTGGAAAGGCATTGGCTTTGCCAATCTTCTCATTGCCCCGTCCCAATCAAGGTGGTCGGCACTTTTGTGCTCAAAAGTATTTGGAAAGCTTGGGAGCAAGTCAAACCATGGCTTCTATGGAATGGAAATGACTTATGTAATGGTCTTTCATTTAACCACCACTCCTTGTGGTGATCTCCTATCATTCATATCCAAGACCGTTGTCTTACCAAGGTTCTTTGGATTCCTGCATTTTCCTTTTCAAGAGGAATTCATACTATCCAAGACCCCTTTTGCAAATGCGCTTAGTCTTGGCATCCCTAGAATGAGCTTAAGTGTCAATTCAAATTAGCTCTACATGATCGTGCCATCATCAATGATATCGTCTCCTTTATTCTCGATCACATGATCCATAAAATCTTGTACTTCCCTCTCTTGTCCTTGGTGGACGGATTGGAAGTGGTATGTGGACACCCTTTACCGGAATTACTATGTTGACAAAGGCTATCCTTGGCTTTCGCCTCATTTTCCCATGGTAGGAAAGCTCAACACCGGTGGGGATTGCATTCTTCTCCATCCAGTTGGAGAAGGAGATTTGATATTGTCTGGTCCACTTTGTATGGAACCAAAAATTGCTCATTTTCTTTGGTGTATTCTTCACCAAGGCCTTCCGATTGGTGCCCGTCTGGTTCATCTTGGTGTTTCGGCCCCTAAATGCCCCTTTTGTGCCACTTGGAAACCTTGTCTCACCTCTTCTAGTATTGTTGCAAAGCCCAAAAGGCTTGGAACTAGATTCATTCATTCTTCCTCCCCTTCAGACTGAATGTTTTACTTAGCAACACATTCTTTTAGGAGATAATCCTAGAATGCCTCACAAGTTTTCCCAGATTTAACATGCTTTCAGGGGGGAAATTATCTTTTTCTATGGAAAGAGCAAAATTCTTGTTTATTTGCTAATGTTGAAGTTGACCAACAATTCTCTATTTATAATAAGTTTGTGGTTATCGCGAATGTATTATTGCAGATCCAAGTGCAAGTAAACAAGGTATGCCGAGATCAAGTGCAAGTAAACAAGGTATTACTGCAAATCAAAGTGCAAGTAAATAAGGTGGCACTCGAGGTGGAGTATTTCCAAACTCTTCTTCAGCACTGGGGCGATGCCCCTTGCAATGTTGCTCATGAGTTGCCATCCCCCCCTCGCTCCCGCTCCCGCTCCGTGGTGGTGCCACATAGGCATCCTAGAGGTGGCGGTCATCGAAGCCGCTCACAACATTAGCCGGGCCCCTTGGTCCCTGCACAATCAACCTCTGAAGGAGCTTCTCCCTCCGCCTTCAACTAGCCATGGGGTTGGGATGCCCCTCGCCGCCCAACCAACTCGGGTGGGCTCGCCGACCGCCCCCAGCCGCGCACTCACGACGGTTGGAGCCTCCCGCCTCGCTTGACAAATTTCTAAGGTTGTCTCTTGCCATCTTGCCCATCGGGGCACTATTGATGATATCGAAGAAGGAAGCCATCCCGACTTTGGTTGGGACGTGCTAGATAATGGTAAGGATTGCCTGGTTCGGGCTGGCCCGATCATGATCATGTCCTCTGCAAGACAACAATTCACAATGACAACTTAATTTTTCTCGCTTCTATGCTTTTTGATGTTTTGTAATAGTTGATTTTCCTACTCTCTGCCTAGTCTTAACTCGTGACTTGGGGGCGTGCTTCCATCTCGCTCTTTTTTTTGTGAATTATCTCGCGTCATTTTACTTGTTAATATACTATCAACATCATCCATAGGTGCTTATGGATAGCCGGTAGCAATGACAATTTAGTGTTGTTCTACTTCTTGGTATAATTTGTGAATTTGATTCATTGTTATTTTCTCTTATTGCTTCCATTTTGAAGATTTCTTGTGTGCCAAATTGGAAAATTGGAATCAATGAATGAAAAACAACAATCAAATAATTGATTACACTTATTCATTAGATGTATGTTAGTTGTCATTTGTGGGAGAGAGATAAATGGTTGAATGAGGGAAATCATTGTTGGATATGCACAATATAGGATTGATGTAAAAGCCTTGATGATTTTTGATATATTTTTAGGAAGATGTAATGCTACTATAACTAATCTTTTCCATCTTCCTCATATAAAAGTATCAAAATGTTCTCCTAGATACACCATATATTGTAAATCATAAAATATGCAAAGTTGTCTTTTTTAAGGTGCTCTAGTATTCACTTCCCTAATGAATAATGAAAAGCTCTACAAGAAGTGTATAAATGCATTAATGTTGAATAATTCAAGCATGAAGGACAAGGTGGAAGCTAATAATTTTGAAAGTGAGGAAGTTTCAAATAAGATTTATGCATTCATTACACCCAATTACCATTTCCTTTGCCATTTTTTAAATATATTTTTAGTTCTTGAATCTTTAAACCCACTTTGATCGTAAGATTGAGTATAGAAAATAGTATTAAATATAGAATTATTTACCTTGAAGTCATTTCTACAACGTTAAACCATATTGACTGATATATTGAAGCTAAAAATGCTTTGCCAATCAAACAAAATACTAATTTTGTTTTGAATTAAACTTATTCTTTATATCAAATCTCATGTACCACATGGTTGAAACAATCTACATTGCAAAGAAATATGAATGAACTCTTTTGACAGAATTCAAATACCTCTTTTTTTGCCTCCAAGAGCCCGTTGAGAAAAGAATCACACAAATAATCTACATGCATAAGAAATACTTCTAATGTTGTTGTTTCTTCTCTTTCTAGTTTACATAAAATAATTTATTTTTTTGTTACATTAGCTAGATATTTGTATTTCATTTTGTAAAAACAATGCTATTATTTTCAAGATTTCATTGATTACAAGGAAAGGAAAACCCTTCTGTCTTTGTTTATGGAACTGAATTGCTAACATTAAAAATTATTTATTAAAAATTCTATTATTATGCCATAGAAATGTCCATTATTATTTTATCTTTAAAACCATATTTCATTATTCCCCATTAGTTTTCTTATGTGGAAATTATTAAATGAATCATAGAAATAAAAATACATAAAGAAATGTCAAAAAGTACAAAATAAAATAATAATTTGGATGAAGATGATGCCATTATCAAGGGAATCCACTCTATAAAGGTCCGTTGACCAATTATTTATTATAAATTTATATTTATGTACTTAACATATGCACCATGAATGCTATGATTAAATGTACTCGATAATGTAAAACACCTGACATGTCTTAACATATCGATATTAGAAAAATTGGTTTTTTAGTAGTTGTTTCAAAACTTGTTTGATAAACCATGTTGTTGTAAAAATCCTTATTTATTGAAAAGCAAACCTAATATTTGATGCCCATGCAGGGAATATTTCTTGTCTGGGGTTGTATTACAATAATTATGCTGAGAGACATCTACACTTGTACATATGGAGTGAAAGAGTGTGATGTTGTTCCCGTGAAATAAAAATTAGGGCCCACTCACCTTTTGAAAATAAAATAAAATACAAATGTAATTTTACTTGCTACTTAAATTACATAAGAAAAAAAATACAAATGTAATTTTACTTGAAATAAAAACTAGGGCCCCTCACAAAATAAAAACAAATACAAATGTAATTTTACTTGCTGCACTTGAATAATTACAAAAAGAAATATACATCTGGCTATTTTGTTTATTATACATGGAACATTTCAAAATGTATATCACATTATTTTATTCAAAATATAACCTTTAAAAATATGAAAAGATCATTTAATATTTACAAAATCTATAAATAAAAATAGCCTTTTACCATAGCAAAAATTGTTCGAGCAAGAAAATATGTTTTTGTCCACGAGGGAAATTTTAACACATTTACCTTGTTCTAATGCATGGCATTTTAGCTTTTTTTTTGTAGGGAGGTGGAACCATGTAGCACTTGAAGCTAATGATATGTTCACCTATATAGATTCCAATAGTTTAGCTAGATTTAACCTCCATATCACCTATAAGAGATTTTCATAAAAAAAAAATCCATTGGGTAGATTTTATCCTGGTCAGCTCTAAATTAAAATTTTATGAGGATTTTTTTTTTAACATTCATATTCTTTAAACATATACAAAGAAGAGTTTATTGGATTTTACTTAAAAATGGTCATAACAAACTAATTGCACGGTTATGTTATGTAACGAAAATCCCCCCTTGACAAAGTTTAGGCTTGACCACATGTTGGCAAAACGATTTAGTGTACAACTGGTAATAGGGACCCCCTTCATGGGGTGTCCCAAATCTCCTATAATCAAGTCAAAACATTCCCTTCTGCTCTCTAGCTTTGCACTGCCCTCAATTCCCTATTAATTATATATATGCTTGCATATTTTGTGAAAATTTATGTTTCTTGGAGAGTTTATATGTTAAAGTAGTTATTCGTTCTTTCAATCTACTTTGACGTCAACACTTCACATTCACTACATTCTTCGAGAGTGAGTGTTAGCAAACTTACATGTCTCACTTGCATTTGTATTCGATTATTACACAACTAACTATTATTTAACATCCCTTCCAATGTACTTTGCAACATTTGTTTTGACTTTAATAGAAAATCAAAATTGTCAATCACACCCCTTATCAACATCAACTACAAAAGTAATAACTATCCCTCTAAATCAAATAACATATACCGTTTGTCGTTTACATTGCATTGTACACATGGGATTGCTAGTTATATTACTATTGTCTATACTACAACTACTAATAATAATGAAGATGAAGCCGCCATTGATGAGGGGGCCAAGCTTACCTGGCGTCATTGATCACCGATCAAGTCGGGAGCTGGAGAACACCTTTGTGTTAGCAACAATGAAGTGAGGAAGTGATTGAAACCGACTTGTTTAAAGCGAAACACCAGCGGAGATCATCGTCAACGTCTTTTTCGTACAAGCATGAACGTCACCTTCCTTCACCGAACGAACGCAGCGGTCAGTAGCAATTTTCAGGTCAATGACCCAATTCAGAGTTGTTTCTTGCACAGTATTCTTCCCCTGCAAATTATAGGAAGCAATTAGATCTAAAATTCTGTACCAAATTTGCATAGGATGCAGAAACATTATGGTAAAATTCTAATTTTGAATAAAACTCCACTTCTCCGCTTGTTTTTTTTTTTATTACATGTTAATCCAATCACTACTTTCCTAAATCTCCATATGTATTTACGCAAAATCTAATAGCCCTAAATTGTTACCTATCTTAACTCTCACCCACTCTGTAAACTTTATATTCTTTGAACAAAATATTTGTATTTCTGATTTTTATGAATTGGATAGGCCAACTATTTTGTACTTTAAAAATATTCTGACCTCTAGCAAGCGAAGCTTCAGCATTATGTTAAAGATGAAGTATTACAAAAAGTTAAGTTCATAAACGGAACCATGGCGACTGTTAAAAGGTGTGAAAGAAATGAGCCTAAGGTTGCCTCTAACCCTGCCTAGTAGAATAGGGGATGGTAGTCTGTCTTTTAGCAAAATAGGGGAGTCTCCTAGCTTTGAACCGCTCATAAGCTTCCTACTTTTTAATCCGCTTCTTAAAACCCCTGTTCCCTTTGGTCATCTTCTTGGGTTTCTGATGGTGAGGTGTAGAGAACTCTTTCAATTTATAAATACACTCCTTTGAGCAAGTTGGAAGTTCAATTTTATATTCCTCTTCAGAATACAACGAACTATCTATTGGAATATGGATCTCTTGAACAAGTCTCTAAAAAGTCTAGAAAAAAACAAATAAATCATTCGATGCGTATATAATAATTCAAAGACATCCACATTTCTAACGTATATTATTTGAAATCTAAGCCAGAAGTTCATTGTTACAGCTGTAAATATAATGTAAAACATTGACAAAACATGTTGAACTAAACTATTAATTGCTGATTTTATGTCCATTATTGTGAAAAATCACTCTAAACACTTTTGCTCTCTATTTCTGGCCAACACCTTCTCTGGAAATTATATTGGAGTATCGATATTTAAAACCAACACCTCATCTCTACAACAATATAAACACATCGTTAGTAATTAAACTAAACGTGATATAAGAAATTAGTGAAAGGGAATAAAAACTGTAATTTTCAGACTTACACCTTGAACAAACAACATCCATTAAGGCTTCTTGAGCTACTGTTGCAATTGGATCAACTTCCATTTTGTTGGTATGTAAATTGTTTGTATTGTCAACAACTTCAATTTCATTGGATTCATGTTCCACTATTTTTAACACCATATTATGTAATATGCAAAGTGCACAAGTATCCCACAATTTTTTATCGCATAATAAATCTTATTATAATATCTTAATCCAATAATCAAGACGGCTATCTTTGATTAGAATTAGAGCACCCTTGATCAAAGGATATAACACAACTTATAATAGATTCGGACCTATGACAAGAAAAAAAGACTCGAAGATTTGCAATGTAGTGATTGAACCCCGAACTCCCATATATATATATAGGAGACTATAAGCTTTTCACCGCATGTCCCAAAAAAATTAGAACCGGAAATAGGTAAACTCGGGTAATCGAAGGATTCCCACCACAAGATAGTGGAGGACAAATGAGTAGATGTCACTCATCTTAATACCTTTAGAAAGTGGGGAGGTCCACCATGCTTTCATATGACAATGCACCTATCAATTCTAGTTTTATTGGATTCTTGAAATGACTACAAAAGTGATGACAATAAGCTTGTCATCTTAGCTTTATAAGATTCTCTAAGGTTTAGAATGGACCCGAGAACTATTGTGTGAGATTCGATGAAGAGGATGTTGAAGCATAACTCTCGGCAACATATGGGTCTTTATTTTTTCCCATCACCATTGTGATGTGTTGGATCCCATGGTTGTATTCCACTCAAGTCTCGTGGTTGGATAGAGATACATGCTTGGGATAGTCAACATCCTTCCTAGAGTAGGAGAAATATTTGCAGAATGGAAAATATATGTTCTCTTCCATAATTGAAGTTCGGGATTTTGTTGATGATACGATGCACCGCCTTGTTGTATTGTGAAATATGATTCTTTCACATACCGGGGAGTTTTACTGATTAATCATGATATTTCTAACAATATAAGGATGCATCTATTACAATGGATCATCAGATAATTTCGTAGGCAAATACTTTGCAAGAAAGTATTTGAAATAGTCTGGAAGACAATCTGTGCTCTTGCCTTAATAGGCTAGTTCCATACATCATTCTGCAGAGGATGTTCTTCAGGCCACATTTTTGATAGTTCAAATCTCCACCATGGTATTGGGTATAAGAATTAATTGTAAGAGCTTAATTCCCATAATCGGTGGTTCTAGACATTTAGGTTCAATAAACTTATGATGTCGCCATGGCCAAATAAGAGTACATGCCATTAAGGGTTCTTGTATAATATGATATGGAACATAAATATCTTTTGGATATGTAAATATTATGAATTGTTTAGGCATGACATATGGTGTTAAGAAGACGATTCTTCTATCCATAAGTGTATGTTGTGCTTCATAAGACATCCTTCGTCATTCCCTTGAAGGACTTGTATAGCTCTTTCCTTATTAGCTTATCTCCATATTGTTATAACAAACTCTGTAGACACTGCGTATAATTGACGGTCTTGGGTTGATTTAATTCTATGCTAGCAAAATTAACAAGAGAATTATATTTTCCTTTCATTTATTCAACTTCAAAACTATAATTATCACACCACATTCCCCACCTTTGCAATTTTTTGAAAGATGTTTTGTCAGAGGGATCACCATTATTAAGCCTAGCTTTGAAGTCCTTGAGATTTGATCTCAAGATAAAATGTTTTGAGTGTAGGAGGAACATGAAGGATTTTATGGCTTTCTTTCTACCAATATCGCTTGTGAAATGAATGATATTTCATTTTGAGATCCTTGAAAAGATCTTGATGTATACCTACAAATATTTTCTTTACCATCTTAGTTTTTTATTTTAGAACAATGCCCCAAAATTCTTCACCGACATATGTTTCTATAATCCTATTACCTTTTCTTGACAGAGACATGCCAAGGAAGTTCTGAACTTGATTCTTACCTCTTTTGACTACTCAAGTCATTTCAGACATCTAAGAAGAATAATTGTTTCTTAACCTTTTGTTAAGAAGCATCCTAAATCTGCATCAATACCTTCATAAAATCTTGCAATATAATTGATACATCCAAGGAATCTCTGCAACTGGGCTTGTTAATGATTTGGTCATAACAATCTTGGATTTTAGAAACAATATGAGATTGCATCTCAATAGATCCATCTTGTAGACACTAAATCACGCATTTTGGGTATATTTCTAGTCCTGATCACATACCACTATTCATATGATTCCTAAAAAAGAAAAATATTAATTGACTATTGTCTTTGGCCATCTTTGCTTTCTTTCTATTTTCTCTCTTGGTCTCACACTCCTTCTTTCCCAACCTGTCTTTTCATACTTTCGCATTTCTCATTCTAGACACCAAGCGTCAGCCGGGACGCCTTGTGCCTTAGTGCTCCCATCCCCTCTGTGCGTGCCTAAACTCTTTATACTTTGCTCACATCTTTTGGGTCCTTTTCTAGCCGTTTGGGCATCTTTCTTTTACTAGTCGACCTTTTAGTGGTTAATTACAAAATTTAAGCAAAAGGAATCATATAAATATAAAGTAATGTGATCATAATAAAAGACCAAACAATAAGTATTAGCTATCACCACCTAAGGTTGCATCCAAGAGAATTCTAAGAGCATTCAAGCATCCATCTAGCTCCACACAAGGACTGACATTTTTGCATACACGCATAGGAGGGGAAGCTCATTCTTTCATGCACACATCTATCTACATAGTTTACATCTAGCTATTTTCTCATTATTACGTGTGAATCACATAAGAGCCACCTAGGGAATGATTTTGACACACACAGAGAACTACATGGGGTCTGCAATGTAGTGCAACGCTCAGTCATAAATTTACTTTATTGGCAGTTGGGGACAATCCTACCTCCCATTTTGCATCTTTATTTTTAGGATTTGATGTAGTTTGGGGGTTTTGCAAGTGCTTCTTTCTTATTGTAGGTTTTAGGCGAACAATAGAAAAATACAACGAAGTACATGTGATCAAAAATGAAAAACAACAAACATCTTGCGACCCTACAAAATTGAGTTTCATAGCTTCTGAGCAATCATAGGTGCCCAAAATAGGTCTGGCACCCCAGGTGCCCCTGACCTTGTATACGCGCCCTGGTCTTGACATTCCCGACACTCTTAAAAATTTCTTGGTCTGATTGTGACACTTTGAGTTCATGTTCCAACAATTTTCCAGCTCGATATACTTCAGGATTATTTCAAATCAGCTAAGTCCTTTTATCTATCCTTTTGCAACTAGGGTTTCAAATTTAAATTGCTTGGATCAAATTTGCACTTAATTGTTCATATCATTACACTATTACATATTTAGAGTTAGGCATCTATTTATTCAACATTCGCTTAATCATTTGGTGAACCCAACGATTCAAACCCTTTCTTCTGAGTATGTCTTCATCTTATCGAGTCATGGATCAATCTTCTTATCCTTATTTCGCTCCAACTAAGATTTCTGGCATGGTTACTACTGTTGTTAATTGCATGTAAGTTCAGACTCAACATCCTCATCGCTTTATTACGCCTATGGTTGATCCTACTATCAATGTAGTAACTACTCGTTGCACTCGTCCTCCTACGGATCCACTTGTTTCTATCCCACCGCTTATCACTTATGCGGCTCCACGTACTACTTATAAGGGTTATGATATCATTGAGCAACTTAAGAATACACTAGCCAAAATATCTCTCTATGACTTATTGCACAATGTGCTTGATTGTCGTCATACATTAGAGGTTGCCCTTCGTTCTATTCACATTGAAAGTGATAATTCTTTGGTGGCATTCACACACCTCATTCAGTCTCTCAAAAATCTGCCACGTGTTATATCATTTACTGATGAGGACATATCACCATCTACTATTGAAAATCCATGTGCGCCTTTTCTTATCACTGCTATCATTGGCACCATTTATATCAAGCGCGTACTCATTGAAAATGGATCTGAAATTAGAAGATGTAAAGTTGTATTTGAAATCAATAAAGGATTGCAATACCTTTCTTCATTTGCATTGTTGTATTGAAATCTGATTTTTAAATGTAATGAAAGTTCTGTTTGAAAGAAAGGAATACATATGAAGGAATTGTATTACTTTTGCCTCCTTTGGAAATGTGTTAAATTGGAAATCAGACTTTGCATTCTAGCTATTAAATGGTTTGATTAAAAACAACTAAATGCATTAGACTAGAATAGAAATTAATTTCCATACTTGAATGATGAAAAAGTTAAATGGACCCCTTTTTATTTGATCTCTGTTGTAAATTTAAAACTGACAAATTATTTATTTAAAATGCACAGTTCGAACCTGCAAAACAATAATCAACATTGAAACATTAAAATTTAGCATGCTATGATATCAATGGACTCAATTTGATAAAAAAACTTAAGGAAATAATTTAAAACATTGCAAAATTTGAGCCCAAACCTTTCACAGTTATTTTGCAGTCCTTTGTTTCTGTCAAATGTTGGAAAATTCGAATTGGAATCAATCAAGCAAAATCACCTTCCAAAACCTCCTAAATCCTTCTTAGAACAATCCTCCATGTCTGTTTGGCATGTTGAGTGAAGGAGAAGATCAAATTGAACCAAATTTATAAGTTAAAAATTACCAGTTTACTTTTAAAAATCCTGCAGAACATTTTCATAAAATTGACCCCTTAAACTTTATCAAAATCTAAAATTTATGATTCTTGTACAAAGAGGGCGTTGAGATCTTTCCAGAAAGTCCTCGTTTGCCCAAAATTGAGCTTTCTATCAAAAGTTATGGCCCTTTGAAGTTTTCCTTCCTTAGTAGGAAAATTTGGGAAAATTTTCCCTGGCGGGCCCGCGGCCCGAAATTTTCCCTAAAACCCTTAGAATTTTTTTGGAAATTTTTAACATTTCCCGCCACCCCCGCAGCCCGCAGCCAATTAGAGGCTGCCACGTGGTAGCATGGGGGGTGACAGATAGGGGGGGGGACCTACACAACTTTGTGCTTTTTGAAAATATTGTTATTTGGTAAATTTTTGAAAAACCCCGTGGCCCCACACTCCCACCCTCACCTTGGTGAAATCCTCTCCGCGGACATGCGGGCTTGCATGTGCTTTTTACCCCTTTCCCCCTTCTTGGCAAATTCTCCTAGAAATCTCCGCCGCCCGCCCTTCCCTAATTTCTCTCCACCGCTTTGGCTTCTTGGGCGCCACGTATCCTGGCGGACCCACGGGGTGCGAGCGCATTTGATTCCCCCTCCCCGTGCGAAAATTTGCAAACATCTCCCCATGACCCGCCAAAAAAAATGGATTTTCTCCCCGCTCGACACGTGTCCCTTTTGGGAAAATTTTGCATCTCGGCCCGCCCTTGGGGGAAAATTTTCACCCCAAGGCCCGTCGGCCCATAATTGGAGTTTTACAAGGAGTTAGGAGGACTTCTTTATATCATCAGAAAGGTGAGAAAATTTCCTATCCAATGGGAATGATTTAGGGAAATTTTGAATGTGTTAAGTGTGAGAAAAATCAAGTTGAAACTCTAAGCTGTTAGAGAGTGGGTATGGGGATAATTTACCCCCTGAACCTAATTGAAACTTCTAGCCCTAAATTTTGGACCTTGTGACCTCTTATAATGGTTAATAAAAGAAAATTATGTTCTAGTAAATTAAAATTGTTGGAACTTGCTAGTGATGATTGTTGCCTTCTTGCAACATGGTCATTGACACTTTTATCAAAAGAAATTATTCCATAATTTTCCTAACCCACCCTAGGTTGTTTTTGGGTCTCAAGTGGGTTGTTTTAGGGGCATCACACATAATAGTTTTTTTAAAAACAAGAAAACACTTATGTGGTCTGCCGACTCACGGATCCCACCAATGCATACACATACATGTGTATGATGTGTTTTTATGGATCACTCATGAACATATGGTGTATTTTGTGTGGAGAATAGCTTTCAAAGCATCCCAACCTCCCTATCGGCATCGGCATTTCCATTTCCCCGCTAGGGTCGGATTGCTAATAAAGTAGTGGTACGACTCAACAAAGACTTATTTGTGTAAGTTAGTAGAGGTGTTTATTTAGTGGCCACTTAGCAGGTCACATAGACAGATACATGGTTTTGCGGCCAGGACAAAAAAATTAGTACAAAATTTTGAAGAGGGGTGGAACAATTCTGCACCATTCCATATAACCGCTGAGCGTAAAAATAGTAAACTATTGACTCGCCCAATGTTCAACAACCATTCACACCGTCGACGAACCGACAAGATAGGCTTTTCCTAAGTTTGACGTACACTAGCAATCGTACGTGAAATGTACGATGAGAACGCCAAAGGGGATAGAGCGAAGAATTAAAACTTAAGGAATCGAATAAGAGGGAGAGGATGGGGGCAAAGAAGATGGGGTAGGAGGGAGGATTAGTGCATTGTGTTCCACTGAATGTTCTTTATCTTGGTCGCATATTTTATTTGAGTGCAATATATGCTCAAAGGGGACGAACTAAAAAATTGAGTGCAATATGTGTTCAATGCATCCCCTCAAACTACAATCTTTGCCATCCACATTTTGAGTGGTGTCGAATTAAGAACCCCATTCTAATAGGGAACGTTTTTGGCGTAGTGACATTGATATTATTTGGAGTATAAAAATTACCAACATCTCCAAAATAAACAATTTCTTAATGCGTTGAACCTCCTCTTATCTAAATATAAATTTAATCTGCACAAAGATAAAAATTCTATGATAGTGTGTGATTCTAAAGTGGAATTTAATGAGGGATGGTCCATTAAACCTCCTATTAACTTGTAAATTCAATCCCACACATCAAACTTGTAGAAATCACCTTGTTATTTTTGTTGTAGTTTTCATCATGGCCGAGCTCTCTTGCGATATTAAGTTGTTCTTCATCTTTTTGTTCAAATAAAGGAACTGGATTTCTACGTTATTTTCTTTTCACTTGGTATTATTCTAGAAACAGAATCGTTACCACTTCATCCATTCCATTTTCATCATTTCAATCTAATCATCACGGAGTTAATATTATGGCTCGCTTCTTCGTGTGGAGCTTGACAATTGTTTAAATGTGCGAGGTATGTGTGTGGATATCCTTTTGGAGGAAGGAACAATGGTTGTGGCTTATCTTAGCAATCATATGTGAAATGTATGATGGGAACGCCGAAGGGATATTTTGAAGGATTCATATTGGAAGGAGAGAAATATTGGGAGAGAAAGAGGGGTGAAGATGAAGGGTTAGATGATGAAAAAGTGCATGTGTAGTGAAAGAGAGTAGAAACAATGCGAAACTCAAATGTAGAAGAACTTGATGAAGCATTTGGAAATCCTTCGAAGGAGAATAAGGGAGTTGTTCAAGACGTTGTGGAATTTTTTTATATATGTGAATGTAAGGAGAGGAAGAAAAGTATCGCGGAAGTGAAAATGCAACAAGAACTGAAAAAGGCATGCCCCTAAAAGATAAAACAAAACAAAACAATACTACTCCCCCTCATGGATTTCATATGTATTATTGATCTTATTGTTATATGGTAGGTGGAATATTTGTTAATAAACACTCTTACACTACATATTAAATGTGTGTCCTCTTTTGACAATCTTCAATCTACTTGTCTTTTACCTACATATCATTTTATAATAAAATATTTATGTATATACACCTCTTGGTACCTACATATTCAAGTACGTCCCGATCTCCCATCCATCTATCAAGCATATATACAAATAGAGCACTCTTTCATTTTCCAATAATAGAAATAAAATTAGCGTATTAGGCAAGTTGATTGCACACATTTTATTGGTGTTGGGAGATTTCACAACAATAAAACGTCGCAGACACCTTTTATGCCTTTTCATCAATAATTCCTTGATATGACAAGTATAGAAATGAAATTTTAGGGTTTGCAGGTTATAGATATTTTAAATTTATCAGCATACTGAACGCTATTATCAATTTTTCTTAATAAGACAAGTTTAATGTAGGAAATTTAAGGTTTGGAGAGGTAGGACATATTTTAACTTTGTTTTTAAAGGGCATTCAATATAGTTATTCCTTAGATTGATAAGATTGTAGTTGAAAATATATGAATACATTGAATACTTGAAAATGGAGGGACTGGAATAATAGAAGATGAAGAGGGAGATAAAGAAGGGGTAGATGGATGAGAAGTCCAAGGATATGGAAAGTGTTGCGGGGGACTCATGCCAAACGTTTCTTTCCTACAACCACATGTCATTATTTTTCAATTGTTAGAAGGAGAAAATGGTTGCGGTGTTCAAGATATCAAGGAAACATATTTTTTGGGATATCTTAGAAGGAAATGAGGGGTTGATTAATACTACTAATGTCAATAGGTGCTTCTAATTTCAGTCCTTATGTTTTTATGTTAGTTAGAACACATGTAAGTGTAAAGGGAATACAACATACCATGTTCTTTGTTTGTGTCTTCGGAAGAAATGGCTCTTATGTACTCCATGCATGGGTTGTATTTGTACTTTGATTTTCAAGGAGGAAAACCATTCTCAAGATGTGCCAAGGGTTATGTAATGGTGACATCACAACCAACAACATAGAAAAGGGTTTTTCTATTATTTTATTTTATTTTTTTGGCATCAAGTTTATCGATTCGAAGTTTAATTTGTTAGATAAGACGAACACATGATTAAAATGTTGGAAATAAAATACATGCATGTTGTACACCTTTACCACATTTCTATGCACCTTTACGATTAAGGAATCTTCCTGACAATTAGGGCAATGTAAGGGATTCCCTCGTCAACAGTCTTGATAGAGTTTTTGATCAATAACCATTAACATAAAATGTTGTTCGTGTCTTCGGAAGAAATGGCTCTTGTGTCCTCCATGCATGGGTTCTATCTATAATTTGATTGTCAAGGAGGACAACAGTTCTCAGCATGTGCCAAGGGTTATCTAATGGTGACATCACAACCACCGACATAGAAAAAGGTTTTGCTATTATTTTATTTTATTTTGTTGGCATCAAGTTTATCAATTTGAAGTTTAATTTGTTAGATAAGGCGAACAAATGATTAAAATGTTTGAAATAAAATACATACTACATGTTGTACACATTTAACACATTTCTATGCACATTTACGATTAAGGAATCTTCCTGACAATTAAGGAAATGTAAGGGACTCACTCGTCAACAATCTTGATAGAGTTTTCGATCAATAACCATTAACATAAAATGTTGTTCGTGTCTTCAGAAGAAATGACTCTTATGTCCTCCATGCATGGGTTCTATCTGTAATTTGATTTTCAAGGAGGACAATCATTCTCATCATGCGCCAAGGGTTATCTATTGGTGACATCACAACCACCGACATAGAACAAGGTTTTTCTATTATTTTATTCTATTTTATTTGACATCAAGTTTATTGATTTGAAGTTTATTTTTTTAGATAAGACGAACACATGATTAAAATGTTGGAATTAAAATACATGCATGTCGTACACCTTTACCACATCTTAGAGTTCCCCCACCAAAAAAATATTTGTTACATGTGGTCCACTTTATAGTCGCAATCTCACTTGCATTATTTGCATGAGTGCAATATGAGCTTGCATGCGTCAAAATAAATAAAAAACACGTAACAAAAAATATTATTTTTAATGGTGCTACAGTTTGAACTCGCTACTGTTGAATTCATGAAAGGAGAGTAAAAAACTCTGAAGACTGAGGAAAAATGTAGTTTTTATATTATGGTGCTCGTGGGTTAGAATGTGCAGGTTTTGTATGAGCCAAGGAAGTGATTACAATATCAGAAGACTCATTAAAACCGATATATTTTTGGTGTTTCGGGCTCTTCCTAGTGACTGTTCTACGACATTGAAAAGGTTAAAAATTGAGAATGGACGAGGAAGATGCATCTGAATTGAAAAAATTGATTGGAAGAGCACAATTCAAAATTACATGTCTTCAACACCGACTTAGCTTAGTGTTAGAGCAAGGTAGGTTTCATCCATATACAATCTATTTGAGAACACACCTTTGACATAACAAATGACTTGCACAAATTATATGGTGTCTACATTTATCAGGACCTAGTGGCAACATAGTCACCAAAACTAAGAAGAGGGGGTGGTCATTTTGAGTCAAAATGCTGAGAGAAATTTCTTTTCCTTGACATTGAGCTCGTTCACTATAAGCCTGGATTTTTCCATCCCATGAACTTTAGGATAAGTGGTATTAACGGTCCCCGCATCCACGTGGAGCATGTCCTCCACAATTTGATACAAAGAACCCCACGACCTTCCCGTAGCCCCTCAGCCTCTAGTCCATCAATGCCGATTTGTGCAGATGAATGTCCTCCAGCAGGGACGTGTGGATTCACCGCTGCCGCAAAATCCATGTATTGACTCTCGACCAGGCCCTTCGATCCCACTCCACTTGCCACCTCGGGAAACACACTCAACACTCTCTCATTGCTATTCCTTCCTCACCTTGTATTACTGTCATTGCAGCTTTTGCTATTTCTTATCTGTCGACAATTCCATCTTCAGATGCGCATTTGAGGCTCAATCCCACCTTCCACTGTTCTACTAACACCTTTGTGTTTGTGTACTGCTCAGACCACTGCGGAAATGAAATCATGGAGCAAAACATTTGAGGATTTAGAGTGGACAATATCCATCCGGACTACCCACAGAACGTATTTCCCGCTCTGTAAGAAACCCATGACGATTTCCTCGAACTGGGCTTTTGGCATGTGAATGAGGCTTCCAAAAGAGGCGTACAGAACTGAGCATTTGGGCTTCGAATCCAGCCATGGAATGCAACTTTTGGACTCCTCAAACAAGTTGTACATTCTTGTGCCGTCCTTAAGCTTAAATTAAGGGAGATGTGCATTAGAGGAGGAAGAGGAGGTATGAAGAAGGAGATCGGAAAATGAGAAGTGTATTGGTGAGGAAACCGGCTGGGGGAACCTATGACCAATGCAAAAATCCCCTTTCTTACAACAATGAATGTATATAGCGCATGCCATTTGTGTCAATTGTGTGAAGCAAAAAGGGGGTGTTAAGAGGTAGTCATCGAGGAGACATACTTTAGAGATATGTACGAAAGTAAGGTATGGTTCATGAATAGTTTGAAGGGAAACTTACACATGTTTGAATGTCGAAAAACACATATGTTTCACACCGAACCTCTAAGTTTACCACTCGTTATGTCATCGATTACATGCATAATTGCTAAAAGAGTTTTTATGAAGTGAATAAGGTAGCAATTACGGTTTCCCATCATTAGTAGTGATGATGAAACTTTCCGACAATGATCACCAACACAAAACCTTGCCCTCTCATTTCCCGATTCATGTCAAGAAAAGTTACGGAGAATCGTAAATGGAATTTTGTAATAGTATAATCAATTTTTAAAGATTTGGTAGGAGGGGAAAATAATTTTTTTTTGTGTACATCTTGGTCTTGTTTCAATCCTAGAACACATACGAGGTCATAAAAGGGAACATTTAAGTTTAAAGATCATAATTCGAGTGAGCAGCTACAAGATTATAATTTGGTTGGTCAACATAAGGATTATAATCTAGTGATGAGCCAATGAATATGTAAACATGCAATCTGTTGAATGCATGCATGCAAGTCGAGGACAAGCGGAAAAGCTTCCAACCCGTATGTCGATGCATGACGATACGTGTAATCTACATCATCTAGTTGTTTGGAGAGTCGACCAATGTAATGTTTAACGATTGCATGTAACATGAAATGTTGGGCGAATCGAGGGAAGATGAAAACTTGGGTGATATTGTCAGTGGTGGGAGGAGATACCATATGCGAGAAAGTATGAATCATAGTATTGAATATGGGGTTATGATGCAACTCGATGCCGAGCTCGAATGACCCTTAATGTGAAGACCGAATCTGTGATCCCGAAACAAAATGTAAATTTAATACATATCAAAGTGGAAGGATGAAGTCAAGCTCATTAGAAGTTTAGTCTTTGATGTTAACACTAAGACAATTGAAACGAAGAGAACAACTTAAATTGTCCCACACAAAATAGTATTTGCTATATATGCTCCACTTCATCATCTCAAACATGGTTGCATTATTGAGATGATGATGCCATTTGCATGGAACAAAACAAAAAAAGGAAAAATCCATTATTAGGTTCCACATGTGAAATCCAACCACACCATCGACGCATCGACATCATTTGTACACCAATTGTGCACTAAATAAAATGCTTAGAAATAAAAGTGCATTTAGATATACTCCACGTATCTGTGGAGGCATTTGACATCAACCATTTCCCTTGGCATCAACTATTTTTCCTCTTTTTCTACCACTAAACCCCATCAATCTTTGAATCGGATGATGCCAAATTGAAGGGTTCGAGGAGACCTTTCCAACGATATAATTTTAAAGATTTGGAGCTCTAGAGCGAAAGATATGACCATTTGAATATTTGCATGTAAGAATGAACATGAGTGTGACACATGGCAGCCTTTGAATGGCCTCGAAAATTGCCTCTTGCCTACGTGTGTATTGTTTTTCCTTCGCTACGTGTCGGTCTCTGGTTGGCTGCGGGGTTGGGCTTTACTTACATGTCTGCTTCCCTTTGCTTTGACTGCCCTTTCCTTCTTCGGACCCGACGCCTTTTATCAAATTCCACTCATTCTGGGGCTTGAGATCTACCGGAGTCTACCGGCTTAAAGTGTGGAAGAATGTCGCCACGTGTCTGACTTGGACCGTTGCTTTTCGCTATGCTCACTGCGAAGTGCGAGCAATGTAAAATCTCCACACACCTTAGCAGTTGTGTCAGACTGTTCTTAAACATTTGCGAAGCATGAACTAATGAGAAAGCTCCACACATACTTGCAATTCACCTTCAGCTATAAGATCTTGTCGAGCGCGAAGCATAAGCCAATGAGAAAGCTCCACGTTCCCCACAAATGTCAGACTATGTCAGACCTTGTCTGACCACTGCGAAAGGTGAGCTAGTAAGAATGCTCCACATATGTCTTCAGATTTCGCAAGTGTCAAACTGTTCTTGAACCTTCGCGAAGCATGGACCAATGAGAAAGCTCCACACATACTTCAAAATTCACCTTTAGCTATAAGATCTTGTTAGAGCGCGAAGCATAAGCCAATGAGAAAGCTCCATGCTCTTCGCAAATGTTAGAATGTGTTAGACCTTGGCTCACCACTGCGAAAGGTGAGCCAGTATGAAGGCTCCACGTATGTCTTTGGATTTCACAGTGTCAGATTGTTCTTAAACCTTAGCGAATCATTGACCAATGAGAAAGTTCCACGCATACTTCGCAATTCACCTTCAGCTATAAGATCTTATTAGAGCGCGAAGCATAAGCCAACGAAAAAGCTCCATGCTCCTCGCAAATGTCAGACTGTGTCATACCTTCACTGACCACCGCGATAGGTGAGCCACTAAAAAGGCTCCACGCATGTCTTCAAATTTCGCATCACTAGAACGACGTTACCTTCGGATTTTACAGTGTCTGGCTCTCTTGTTGTCGTGTTTTTTTTCATTGCTTTGGAGTTTCTCCTTCGCATTGCGACTTTATTGTCGGACTTGATCATTGTAGAAATGTTGCATGTGTCACCTTCAACTTCGGCCTTGTTTCTCTTTGTGCTCCGCGATGTTTCTTTTTTATCGCACTGACTTGTCTGCTCTGCTGCGGACTCGAAATCATATGAAACTTAGTGCATTCCATGCAGACTTGAAGTCCATGAAACCCAAATGGCTATGAAGAGACCTGGAATCCAACCACGTGGCCCTTCGCATCGCTAGCATTTGAAGTGGTTGGTGGTGTAGACTTTTGACGGACGTTTGAATGCCTGTCAGGGTTTTGAAAAATGGTTGTGTCCATTTGTAATTAAGTTATCCAAAATAATCCGGGGGGGTTAATTTGGGATAACAGTCCCCAGTTTAAATGCCCATAACGATACCGTTGACACCAATATTTGTAAATCGTTGTCTCTTTCAAATTACAAATGTAGAATACCACCGTCATTTTCTTTATTAATATATATACATACATTAATTACAGTCTGAAAAGTAGTATGTTATTTTTTAAATTGTTTGATAAATACATTAATGAAAATATAAAATTGATTAATATTTTCATTAAAAAAAAGTAATTTACAACTATCCGTACACAAATTTTGAATTGAGGAAGTGTTAATATGGATATAGTAACATAATACAACAAATATCAATATTTTAATTAGAGAAATAAAATGAGCCAAGGAAGATAGATGTGCCACAAAATAGATTCTATTGCTTAAAATATGCACAATTCCATTACAGTCATGACAGAAGGTGAGAATACATTGCAGAGACCAGATTCGAGATCTGGAACTTATGGGAAGTCAACCACCATTTTGGCATGGTGTCGTTACAACAAAAAGCGCTCTCAACAAGTGAAAAAACATAGATTTTATAATATATAGCAGAATGGTGAGAGAGAAGAGGGGAAAGAGAGATAAAAAGATCAAATTTGATCTTGTAATAAATGAAAATATGTCTTTCCTACAACACGACTTCTAGGCTATCAGATGCACCTCCCTATGTTTGTTTTGCTTGTAGAAGAAGGAAGGAGGCCCATACTCCATCAATTCTAACTGGTCGAGCCGTTTGTAATTGTACGCTAATGCCATAACTATTTATCCTCATTTTCGCTTATCAAATCCCACCAAAATCTGATTTTGATGATGCCAAATTGAAGGGCTCGAGGAGACCTTTCCAACGATATAAATTTTGTAAGATTTAGAGCTCTGGAGCGAAAGATATGGCCATTTGAATATCTACATGTTGGGATGAACATGAGAATGACACGTGACAATCTTCTATTGGCTCAGGGATTACTTCCGCTAACATGCTACTTGCTTTGATTTTTCCACATGTTGGTCTCTGGTTGGGTCGCGGGGTCAGGGTTTGCTTACATGTCTACTTCCCTTTGCTTTTCTACGTTCTGTGGCTTTGCATGCAGGTTTGTTCCATCATGAAATGCGAGTTAATAAGACAATGCCACGTTCCTTCGCAGTGTCAGGCTACTCTTTTACTTGCATTGATCACTGCAAAGCATAAGCCAATGAGATAGCTCCACGCTACTTCGCAATGCACTTTAGTTATACCAGTCTTGTCAGACCACGAAGCATAGACCAATAAGCACATTTCACGCATGCTCACAATGTCAGTCCTTTGATAGCCCCTTCTAATAGAGTGCAAAGTTCAAACCAACGAGAAAACTCCACGCTCTGTGCAGATGTCAGATTGTATCAGACCTTGACTGACCACCGTGAAAGTTGAGCCAGCAAGAAGGCTCCATGTATATCTTCAGATTTCGCAGCACTAAACCTACTTTACCTTGGATTTTGCAGTGTCAGGCCCTCTTGCTTTTGTGTCTATTTTTCATTGGTTCGGGGATGCTCCTTCACATCGCGACTTTATCTTCAGTGGACTTGGTGGTTGTAGAAATGCTGTCATGTGTCGCCTCCAACTTTGGCTTTGTTTCTCTTTGTGCTTCGGCGATGTTTCTTTTTTGACCGCAATGACCTATCTACCCCGTCTCAGACCCAAAATCATTTGAAACTCGGTGCATTCGAAAGACTTGAAGTCTGCGAAAGAGCGCAAAACCGAGTTGGGCATCAGTCAGTTACATGTGTCCAGATTTGTTTCGACGGTACAATGTATAAGAGGAAGGGACATGATGAAGCATTCAGAAGTGGAGATTGTCATAGATTTCAATGCACGTCCTGAAATTTTAATCTCTACCATTCACATGCTGAAAGGTGTCAAAATAAGGAGGATCGATCTCATAGAGAAATGCCTTTGGTGTAAAAATGCGGGAATTAAATACCTTCTTGTTCCACACCTATTCCCTGACTTAGTGTTTGCTTACCTAAACAATATCTGCTATGTGTTCCGCTTTTTCATCTCGATCTCGCCCACATTATTCATATGAATGCAATTTGAGTGAAAGCTATTTTGTATTTACCATATGAAAGAGGGATTCTTAAATTTAAAAAATGGGAATTAAATACATGCATGTCCCACACTTATTCCATGAATTATTTTGGAAAATATACTCACCCATCACATTTTTGAGTGCACGACATTTAGTGTGTCAATTGTTTGAAAGAAAAAGTGCATATGGTGTGCAAGGACTCGGGGAAACATATTTTGGAGATATCTAAAAAAGAAAAGAGAGGTTGATCACTACTTCAATGTCAATAGTTTGCAATTTCAGCTCTTGCACGTTATAGGTAGTTAGAACACACATAAATGTAATTAGGGTATCCCCGACTCATATTATTCCTACCCAAATCATATCTACTATGTGCTCCACTTTATACACTATTACAATTAGTGTTCCATACAAAATTGTTATTAGGGGTCTCATACACAATTGCGAATGGGTTTTATCTGTAGCTATCCAGGCAAAGAATAGGGTTTGTCTCTAACCACGAGGCACGTAGTTTGTCTAGGTGTAGATGATGTAGGTGAAGTAAACCTTTGAAGTGTGAAAAGTGATGAAGTGTGATTTTGGGAAAGAACATGCTAGGGAGGGAGGCCTGCAAAGATGGCAACCCGACAACTAGCATTACTCCCATGGGATTAGGTAGTGAGGACACATAAAAGGAATGTTCAAGGAAGACGAAGACATGAATCAAATGTTAGAAATTAAAAAAATGTGACAATGTATGCATAAAAGGAATGTTCAAGGATGACGAAGAAATAAATGTAAGGAGAAACATAAAAAATTGAGAATTGAATGCAAGCATGTCCCACATTTATTCCATGAGTTAGATTGCTCCCACCCAAATAATATCTACTATGTACTCCACATTTTTTTCTTGATCTCACCTGCATCATGCACATGAATGCAAATCATGTTTAAACGGACCAAAATTTTAAAATGAGGAAAACCCAATAAATGTTCGCTTTGAGTTTCAATTTTAGTACTTGTAGGGGAATAGGTGATGCGCGAAAAAGCATTGACAATTAACCCACACAAGCGGACAATCATATGAGTGAAAGGTGGATTTCATGTACCATTCAAAAGAGGGATTTTTGAATAAAAATGTGGGAATTAAAAAGTTGCATGTCCCACCCCTATTCCATGAGAATTAGTAAAATGTGTGAATTAAAAACCTTCTTGTCCCACACCTATTCCCTGACTTAGTGTTCTTACCTAAACAATATCTACTATGTGTTCCACTTTTTCGTCTCGATCTCGCCCACATTATTAATATAAATGCAATTTGAGTGAAAGGTAATTTTCATTTCCATTCGAAAGAGGGATTTTTAAATAAAAAGTGGAAATTAAATAGTCGCATGTCCCATACTTATTCCACGAATTATTTTTGAGAAATCTATTCACGAGTCATTTGTTCCCCTATAAGTACTCGAGCTTGAAACTTAGAATGAACATTTATAAAGTTTTCCATTTTAAATTTTGGCTATTTTAAACACATGTTGCATCCATGTGCATAATGTGGGCAAGATCACGACAAAAAAGTGGAATACATAGCAAATATTATTCAGGTGGGAACAATCTAAGTCGTGGTGCACCACTTTATTGTCTCGATCTCGCTTGCATTGTTCACATCAATGTAATTTGCGTTTAAAGGGGCTAAAATTAAAAAATAAGGAAAAAATAATAAAACTCCCTTTTTAGTTTTGAGATTGAGTAATTACTAGAGAATGGTTATGCACAAAAAGTTAGAATGTTGTAAATTAAAAAGTGGGAAATTATATACCAACATGTCCCACACCCATTTCATGAAGCAAATTGTTCCTACCCAAGTTAAATATGTTATATGTGCTCTGGAAGGGATGTCAAATCAATTCACTTTACATTATGCATTGATGGATGTTCATACCCTTTTTTAAAGCTCCCATTTTGGCAACGATTTCACCACTGCCAAATGGATTTGCTTGAAAGTTTCTAAGGCCCTTTTTAGAAAAACTATTTTTGCATATTTTTCATTCATTGCAATCCACAAGACCACATCTCATTGAAGCATTCTATTGAATAGTTCATGTGCCTTGCTCTAAAGCTCCCGTTTTCATAGAAGTTGAGAGGATATTGATAAAGGTTGTAGGGTTTGGCCTTTTCAATGAACCCATTTTTAGTGAAAAAAAAAGAGTGGTGAGATAAAATTAATTGATTTTATAAATATTGTAATAAACAATAAAAACATGAAGATTCCGAAAGGATGGTAAAAAAAGAAAAATTTAAAAGTATGTATTCAAAATAGCAATTGGAAGAAGTCTACCATGTATCATCATAAATATGTAAAGCTAAACAATTACGAGTTAAAAAGAGCCCTAGTTTATCTTGGAGGAAATGTTAATTTAATTTCGCAGAGAACACAAAAGGTTGTAAGGAAACCACAATTACAACTAGTGAGGTAAAACATAATGTTCGCTGATAAGGCATGTTGGGGGTAGAATTACATTTTGTGCATATCCTGGGCTCAATACAGTTCACGAGACCACATTTCTTTAGTCAAATAATTGGCATGCCATTTACATGATTCAACATTTTGAATATATATCAATGGGAGCACCAAAAAACTACATATGTCTGTGCTTATAAAGCTCCTATCTTTTTATAGGTTAAGATTATGCCTGCAAACATGAATTGATCGCATGGACACATGTAGATTGCATTTGGTGAATGTTTCGTGTAGATCGCATTTGTACATGGACTGCGATACGTTAAATCTCAGTTGAAAAAAGTATTTAGTCCTCTTGAATGGTATCCCAGGACAAACCCAAATGCCAAACGTAACATTACTTATCATTTACGCGTTTGCCAACTTAATTTTCGAGGAATGGGATTTTTGGAAAAGCATCATTTATTACCGTTTAATTTTTTTATAGGTGGTAGTGAGTCGGTAGTGGTAACGGATCTGGGACTCACCTGTCCCGTCTTAGTTGTCTCGAGCCCCGAGTTGGCAGTGGCAGGGCACATTGTCAATGACTTTATGAAACGGTGGCGGCCAGGTGACACTATAGAGTCCCGGGATACTAATTAGCGAGTCCTACGAAATTGGAAATTTGGAATACGGGTCGGGAGTTGTGACTACGAGTTGATGCTCTATTCGCCGTTTGTTCAGATGATAAATTTATTATTTAAAAACCAAACAGTGCAAAGAAGTCTACGTTGAAGCAATTAAAAAAAACTAGGTGAGTAGATTCATAGATATCGAGTCCTACAGGATAGTGAGTTGTGACTCAATGTTCGTGATTGTGAAAATTTTTAATACAAACACAGTAACACTTAACACTTGGGCAATATCTCAAGTTTCAACGTCTAAACGGGTAAACATCTCCTCATCATTCATGGCTCACGGATACTGTATAATTCATTTGTGCCAACTGCCATATTCAATGTCCAATGGCCAACATTAAAACGGATTTTGAAGCAGTATAAACCAGACTCCAGTTCAGACTTTCAGTGAATGGGTGAAGAGAAGCCAGAAGCTAGACATGGTGATGGGAGACTGAAGTTAGTTCAACAGCAGGGAGTTACAGAAATTAGTTCAGCAACATAATTCCGGGTAAGAAAAATAGATGAATAACCCATTTTTTATGTCTGTTACATTCAATAATCTTGAAAAAATGGATTTGAAAAAATGGATTTCAAAGCATGAGTATAATACCAACTCTCTTTTCAATGGATTCTGTGTCTATCAATTTTGCATTATAGCAGGAAATGATAGAGATAATGGAGTATGAGTATTGATTCTTGCCGTGGAAATGATGGAGATAATTTATTATGCAAATGAATTCCCAACTTCAATTTCATTTATTTTTCTCTGCAAATTTTTTTCTTTTCAGTTATACTTTCCTATTTGTTTTAGTACCTGTCAATTAGCCATAGAATTCGGTTTATATGGTGTGCAGTTCGAGTAACATTTAACATTTGTTAAAGGGGTTCGTGATCTTGATGAAATTTAACTAGTTTTTGTTGTATGCATTCCATAATCGCTCGCCATATTTAGTATTTACAGACTTTTAACACTCAAGAAAGCTTTAAACAATTTGTATGTTAACACCAATACTAATTGTGATTTGATGGATTCAATCCACGTCACGTTTTCCATACAATTCCCACATTTTTTTGGTTTTTCTTCCTCCATCAGCACGTTTGTGTATGAGGTTAAATTGAATGGTATGTTCGTTATTGGTCTCACAGTGAATAGATTATGTTGCCAAGCCAAGCCATCCGCTGAAAAACTTAGAACAAATTATATGTTCAGAAAAATTAAACAGATTCTGAATGTCATTGGCCCTTTTGAGAGTTATAAAAAGAGCGTGGTTATTGCCACTCATTTTCCAGAAATAAGATATTGGAAAGGTGACATAACAGGGTGAGTGAATGGGGATTGTGATGGAAATGATGTGTGGAACCCATGCTTTTCTAGTGTTCAACAAACCTATTTTTTAGTATGAGATTTATCCTATTTGTAGAGGGTCATAATCAGAACCGAATCCTATTTATATAGGTACCAAATATAGATATTTAGAAGCACCCAAGTTCCAACTTCCTTCTCGCAACCTCTAAATCTTTATTTTCAGAAGAACATGTAAAACGTTTGAAAGGTCAGTCTGAGCCACGAGAGAGAAAATGCTCGTTTTAATTTGCTTTTTTTCTTCTTTTAACTCATACTACTACAGTTTACGTTGAGAGTTTGGAGCTGATATGGATATCATAATTCGGCTAATTAATATATGTTAAATCACTATTAGAAGTAGGGTTATTTATCCACAATCTTATCCACAAAATATTAAAATTGTAGAAAAAATATGAATTATCAACATTGGATAGATAGTTTTTTATAAAATACAATGTAGATGTTCCACAATTTAAGTAAATAATTGTATTCTTAAAAATTCATCAGACAAAAATCACTTCTTATTTTATAGTATGAAAAACTCTAAATATTCAAAATGAGAACTATAGACATAATATGTCATTATTCCAAATTTCTCCATTATCTCTAAAGTTCAAACAAATATTGTAAAAAGTTTATAATACCCTTTTGTTTTGTATTAAATTCTAATTGTGGATAATCTACAATGTTATGATTAATATGGATAGTAATTAACCCATTAACAATATTATTAATTGATTGACACTATACCATTTAAATTGCAAAAAATTCAAAAAAACAATAATTCAAAATATAATCTAATATACTTTCCATTACATATCATTTATAAATGATAAAAAAATGAAATTGTAAAACTCTAAATGAACTAATCCCCAATTATTTTATTACAATAAACATAAGTCACAAGTTTTTATAATATAATTAAAAATATAATAAGATAATTTTAATTTTATAATATAGAAAAATCTAATATTAAACAATAAATAAACCATACTAAATATTCAATGATAAAATGAATGTGTGAATAATCCACATTAAAAATAATTTTTATTAAAATGAATTATAGGAAATTATAAATTTCATAATAAGGATGTGAATGTTCCACTTGACTATATCCTTACAGCTAAGATTGCAAATGCTAGCAAATTAACTCTTAATTAGTGAATATGGATTTATTAGACACGTCATAACAGAAAATTTCAAAATGAATCATAAAGAATTTTTCAAATCGAATAATAAATAATATTTCAAAAGGAAATAATCGTGGAATGGTTAATGTATATGATTTATCTAACAAGATCCGTCAATTAAGGGTTAAAGTATAGGATCCAGCGAGAAATATTTTGAGCCCTTGATAAGGATAGAAAATCCTACGGTAGAGTGCATTTGAAAATATATTTCGTACATATATTATTGTAAGCACCCAGTGTTCCTTTTTCAATCCAAAATTTTGATTTTTTTTTTTGAAAAAGTCTTAGATGAGGACATAGGGTTTCGTTGCAGGTAGATGATGGAGGTGGAAAAATTCCTCCGTTTCAAGTAAATCTTGGGAAATTTGTTGAAAATGAAATGGAAAATTTAATATGTTCTCTGTGGAGAGAGGAATAGAAAATAAAATGAAAATATTTTAATTGGTGAATATCTAAATGTTGCAGAATGAGTTTTATGGGGAATCTATGTAATGGGTCATTTTGCTTTGTAGATCTATCCAAATAGGTTTTGATTAAATTTTTAAATATTATTTTGATAAATATAGAGTTGACAAGAAATATTATTTTAATATTATATTCATCTAAACACATCACATACATTTGAATAGCGATGGATTTATGAAAGAAGAAACTCTATAATAAGTTGTGATTGCTTTTTTATTTAAATATGTCATTTCTATTTTATTTTATTATGTATTTGCGGATTTTATTAGTGAATAAATTATGTCCATATTATTATTTTTTAAAATAACTCCTGCTTTTTTTATGTTTCTTTTTTTCTTGTTTTGAGGTATAAAAATGCATTCCTTCTTTCTGTTTTGTATGGATTTTCTATGAAGTAGGCCTCGCAGATCTTATTTGTTTATGGAGGCCATATTATTTTGGTATGGGAAATATTTATAAATCATTTCTGTTTTATTTAAATTACTTTTTTATTTTCTCACATTGTTTTATCAAATAATTTATTTAATTTAATGATTGCATTAAGTTTTCATTATATAACATAGAAAAATAATTATAATAGATTTTTAACTACATATTTAGATTTCTCTTGAAAAGCTATCATTGTTGTAGTGTGTTGAATTAATAATCTATCATTAAGTTGTTGACATTATTATATTTTTTTATTATTGAATTTTATATCTAATTATTGTTTTTAATTTCGGTTGTATAGGTACATTATAAGCTAAAATGTCTCAATCCAAAAAGAATCAATCTTCAATCAATTTTTTTTTTTGCATGGTCAAACACATCACAAGCTTCATCAAGAGATGGTCATAATTTTGATTTGAATGAAGATTTAAATATATTAGGGTATGATGATGAGTGTGATGAGGCATTTGAAGGAGAAGAAGTTTTAACACAAAACAAAAAAAGGGCTAGAGTAAAAGAGGATTTAGAGATGAATGGAAAGTGAAATTCAAGTGGTTAAGGTGTGCAATGCATGAAGGGAAAACAGTCATGAAATGTATATATTGTGAAGAGCACAAGTCTATTGGACCATGGGGAACTGGAACTGGTTGTACTACTTTGCAACATGATGCAATAGTTACTCATGTTGAATCAAACAACCACAAAATTTCACAAGCAAAATGGATATGTGGAAATGAAGGCAAAGCAAAATCAATTCCAGAACACATTGCAAATATTGATGACACCAATAAGGAAAGAATAATCACAACCATGAAATTAGTTTATTGGGCAGTGCAAGAAGACTTACCCCTCTCAAAATATGAGTCTCTTTGCTCTCTTGAAATGTACTTAGAAACACCAAACATGCCGAAAAATAAGGATTATAGATCATATACAAATCATATGGCTGCAAATGATTTCCTTTTTCCATATCTAAGTATCTTGAAGAGAGACAAAGTGCAAAAATGTTAGATAGTCCATTGTTTTCTTTGATGTTGGATGAAAGTACTGATCGAAGCTTGGAGAAACACCTTGTGGTTTATGCTACTTTTCTAGAATCAAAAGGGTTGGGCCCACCAATTTCACAATTCTTAAAGCTCATAAATGTGTGTGATGGACGAGGAAAAACTATATATGATGCAGTCTGTGTTTTGAATAAAGAAAGGGGTCTTTCAAATAAAAGATTGATTAGTTTCTACAGATGGTGCTTCATCAATGGTGGGGAGTGAAAATGGATTTGTTACTCTTTTGAAGAAAGATGTTGACAATCTTATAGGCATTCATTGCATTGCTCATCATGAGGCTTTAGCTGCATCAGATGCTGCTAAAAAATACCGAATTGTTGTTTGTTGAGAAGCTGGCAAATAAGGTATATTCTTGGGTCCAAAATTCTACCAAAAGACATAATGAATTGATTGCTCTTCAGGAACTCATGCAACTTGAAACACTTCAAGCTCTTCAAATTCATGGGGTTAGATGGCTCTCAAGAGGACAAGTTATTGAAAGACTTATTGTGTTGATGCCTCCATTATTGACTTTGTGGAAAAATGAGAAGAGAGACTCATGGTATGATAAGGCTAGGATCTTCTCAGTGCAATTTTTCTTACATATGCTTGCAGATGTATTGTTTGAGCTAAACAAACTGAATAAAAAATTTCAAGAGGATAATGTGGATGTTACATCTTTAGGGGCAACCATAGATTCTACTATACAAACTTTGAGCAGGTGGTTTCTAAGGACTGACAACTTTGCAAATGGCACAAGTTACTTGTCTAAATTTTTGGAGACCTCTAAATATGGTTATTTAGAGATTATTGATAAAGATGGACACATTCATAGGCATGAACTTCGATTTGTGGCAATTCCAAATGTGTGTGATGATAATGTTGATGCACCAAAACAAACATTGAAGCCTCAAATTGATGGGTCACTAGAGAGCTGTAAGAAACTTGCAAAAGAATATGTTCAAAAGCTTGTAGATTGTTTAAATGAAAGATTCCCAGATCTTTCATTTTTCAATTCTATAAAGTTGTTTAGCCCTTGTCATTATTCAGAGGATGCATGTACTAGAGAAGAAAACTCAAAGCGGTGGCTTCTTAAAATTTTTGAACACTTACAACATACTTTGTGTGAGGGAGAAGAAAAGCCTTTTTTGATTTTGAAGGTTGTTCAAAAGAGTTGTATAATTTTGTTGATACTCTTCGCTTTAGTTGTGAAGGATTCCACATGAAGGAGGCTTGGAGGGTTTTTTGTGCTACAGATTCGCATACAAGCTTTCCAAACATGACAAAACTATGGCAAGCAATACTTACCATTCCAACAAGTACAGTTGCATGTGAGAGAGGATTTTCAAGACAAAATATAATAAAAGATATAAGAAGAACAAAGCTCTCATTGGAAACATTGGATGCCTTGATGCGAGCTTCATTGACAGGACTTCATATATCAGAGGTGGACTGGAATAGAGTTTATGAAATTTGGAAAGATGAAAAGCAAAGAAGGATTTGAAGTATCTTAGAATGTTTTGTGTTGACATATTTGTAATGATGGGGTATTTCATATGAACCCATGAACACTAGATATTTTGTTTACACTACTTATGTAAATTGTTTAAGGGTACTTTCTCAAGTCAAAAGTGGTGAATCCATGATATACATTTGATCTTTTTGAAGATATATGTGATATATGTTTGAGTTTTTTCAAATATTTATTAGTGTGTATTGAGGATGTTATAATACTTTGTTTAAAATGTTTTCTTGAATAGGAAAGGATATTAAACATTTGATTATTTTGAATATACATTAACGTGTATTGGGATGATATGATAGTGAAGCCCATCTAAGTATTGTCAAATATGTTGCATTAATTGACTTCACCAATAGAAAAGATATATTATCTTTAATCAAGTATCATTTAATTTAAAAAAATCAATTCTTAATTTATGTATATTGTTTTGTATTATAAAAATTATATTGAAAATTTAATTTTTAATGCTAAATTAGGCTATACATTTTATACAAATTATTTCGTTGCATGATTATGATCTTAAATTAAATGCATCCACAATATTATGACATGTTAGTGTTTTATAGCTATGTTAATATATATTTATAATAGAATAAGATTTCGGTTTTGCGTACAATATCTCTATTTCATATAGTGTTATTATATGAAAATATAAATTTTGATATTTATATGAAAATCATGAAAGTCAAAATTAAAAATGAAACGTCACATGCAAGGTGATATTAACTACAAAACCGTCACAAAAAAATTTCTTGACGGGTGGGGGTGACCGTCAAATTTAACCCTGGACTCACGCCTTCGGCGTAAATATGTGGATGGAATTCCTCCGTGTTGGAACTTGGGATAACTCTCTGCTTCAAATCGACAGATATTGAACACATCATACTCAGTGCTCATCTATTCGGTGTAGAGGAATCATTGTAGTTTGGGTTTTAGAAATTTATTTTCACGTCATGGGCAACACCTGCTGCAAATGTTTTTCTTCCTCTTCTCAGCCTCCTGCTGATGATCACCCCTCTGCAGTTTCGCCGCCGCCTTCCATACCCACCGTTTCGCCGCCACCTGCCCCGATCGATTCGGTCAACAAGCTTTTTCAGCAAGTTGATCCAACTGATCAGCTAATCGATCTGCTCATCGCCTTTATTGAACAGAGGATCAAGGTCAGCTTCACCAAAATCATACAATGCCCTCCGATATTTATTGATTGATTAATGTTTTAACTGATCAGATCATGTTTGTTGTCTATTGCAGCCATCCTCAGAAGCATCGACGTCCTCCTCTTCAGCACAGATCATTGACCTCGATTCCGTAGCCTCCAGCACAGATCTCGCGGCTAAATTCATAAAGACCATTTCAAGTGAAGCAGACAGGTTCAAGGGCACGGTAATGCATTTATTAACCTGCAAATGAAATGATTACAGAGTCAGTTGAGTTGATATCATTTGAAAATCGTAATAGACAATGTTTATCTTTGCTTTCGTCAGGATGTCGCCAAGGAAATGGGAAACATAGCGCTGAGTGCTGTAAAAGCAGTGGGAGAGTCGCACTGGGTATTTTTAGGATTGTCTGTGGTGGCATATTCGCTACAGAGAGTTGTTGAGGTGAGATCCATTGACAGCAAGTGTAGAGAGGTGTTGGAGAAGCTTGTTGATGTTGCAAAAGATGTGAAGAAACTGAGGGAAGCTATTCCCCACGAAACAGAAAAGCTCTCCAAGGCTGTTCATATCCTCGTCGAAGGAGCGGTCATCTCTTGCGACTACATCGAAGCAGGAATTGTTTCCAGGTCAGCACGTTCGACTTCTTTATCTTTCTAATTCTTTATCAAGTAAAAATTATCTATCTTTTTTACGACAGTACCACAAAGGCTTTTGAGTGGGACCACCTTTACTCCTTGGTTTCTGCGGGTGTGATAAAACTAGCAATCGCACGTGAGGTGTGCGATGTTAACGCCGAAATCAAAATATTCTTAAGGCGGAAAAGTAATTGAAAAACACAACAAATCATTATGATATTTCTAGTTAGTAAATGAAGTAGTGAAAAGTGGAGAAGTAGAAAATATTCAGAGTCCAAAAGAAGTGGAGTAGCTTGAAAGGGATGTTACACCGTTGAATAAGAGGGGATTGTTAAGGATAGAGAACGGAGACGGGATTCCTCTTATAAGTGTGATTGCTTTAGTCAAATATGGACGACAAAAGAAGTTGATGTAAACAATGTCGACGATATAGTTGTGACGCAAACATGCTTTATTCATGTGACATGTGACAGGCACTCTCCAACCACTATGAGCCACATGTACAGTAGATGAATGTCTGAGCTTTGTCGACCAATTATAATATCAATTCATCGTATTCCGTAATTAGTAATTACCATGGCTTTGCATCCATTATGTTGGCCCAACAAGACTGGGAATCGAGCCTTGTCTAGTACACGAAGAAGGATTTGGTGGCTCTTATGGCCTTAGACGACCAAGGTGCAAGTTCCGTCCAACACACTTTCCTCGCCATGGACGAAGAAACATGGATCGAATCTTGCGTGCCCTTCTTGGATTTCACCTCGGAATCTATTGATATGCCCATGAAAAACGTCACGATGACAAGATTAAAAAATGTGACATAGAAGACGACAAAAACATTTCTTCTACTTCAGAGATGGATTCAATTTTTCTCATGCGGGATCTCAACACAAGGAATTTAGAGTTGGAGGACAATTCCTGGCGAATATTGTAACATCGATCTTGGCACAGATGGACAATTGATTGTTATATGACAATCCGGAGCTGCTCCACAACCATTCTTCTCGTCCATTAGTTGACGTGTTCAATTTTAAAGATACAAAGTCGGCATTGGAATAGTAGAATGTTGAAGGCATCACAACAGTTTTGGTCATCTGACATGTGACAATTTATCTCCAACCATTGCGTGCCATGTGTACGAATGATAAATGTTAGTGCTCCAATAACCAAATAAATTGTAATCGTTCATGTGTCTTTCAGTTGTCAAAGGGGGAAGAGGCTTTCGCTTGTGGAAATGCCTTTCAGGATAATAACTCGAGCTTAATAAAAACATGAAAAACATATCATCAACAAAAATATTCAAAATACAATATACAAAACATTATTTATGTTATTATATAAATATATACAAACATATATATATATATATATATATATATATATATATATATAATAACTAAAGAATTTAAAAAAATGTAGAACATCATTAATAAAAACACTATATATAATATATATATATTAAATAAATAAATATTTATTAAAAAACTGTAAAACAAACCAGTAGTAATAACAATATACATATAGAATAAATAAATAAATAAATATATTACAAAACATGATATATTAAATAAAAAATGGTCTACGACCTGTTTGGCAGCGACCATATATATTTGGCTTTGAGAGTAACGATTTCATCGCAAAAAAATCCAAATCCATAAAAACCCGTTCGGAGCATTCTTTTGTTAAATCTCTCGACACGTTTTTGGTTCAACCACGCTGCTCTGGAGGATCTTCCGAGAAATTATCGTTTCCTTATGGAAACGTGACAATGACAACAACAAAGAGATTGAACGATGCAATGTGGAGAAGATGACAGACGTTTAATTTGGCTTCGTTAGATGACGTATCGGGAGACAAAATTTAACGACAAATGCTAGCCGCAGCCATTGCCTCATCGAGAAGGTATGACAACGCGGGCTAAAATAGTTAAAAGTATCCAACCGCTGCGTGCCACGTGTACGGAAGATGACAATTCGTACATCGTCGACCAAAAAATCACAGACATTGATGTCTTATCGGTTGTCAGAGGGAGACGAGGCTTCCCCCAGTGAATAGGCCTTGTGGCGTAATTATATTCGATTTTATAAAAATATTAATGTATGTTGTTGGTTTTCATACTATGTTGTGACAGTCCACCATGTGCACTTGTGCTAAAAATTTGCTATATTCATATATCACTCTTGATTCTTAATGTCTTTATAATACAATATAGTCGAGTTATGGAAATTGAAATGAAGAACAAAGCACCCTGTTTGGATTGAAGTTAACGACGAGGAAGCATGACTTTGTGGTTGACACTGAGAAAAAGTGTAATGTTGCAATTCATATGTAAGCAGCCTATCAAGAGTCAACATGGTCGATTTCTCTTGAAAATAACTCAACATTCATCTTGCTTAATGCACAAGCTCTTGAGTTAATTCCCAGAGTGCAATCATCCTGACCGGATCAAATGAAAACACTCGCGTAAAGGGTTGTGTTTGTGGATTCAACGCGACCACCACCGTAACTGTCGCCTTCGCTATAGGCCTCGTTGCTCCAACTCAAACATCTTCATTTTTGTTTCTCTTTACACAATATGTGCATGCTCCGGTTTGAGGCGGTTTAGGGATATTCACAAATCAAACGGCTAGAGCCTGCCATTAAACAAGCCTTGGATGAGACAGTTCTTAGGTAATTTGTTTTGTTTCTTGCTCCTCATTCTCTTGAGCATACGAACTTGCAACCGATGACAATGTGACTGAGGGGAATGGTTAAGTCCCCGCATGATCCGGGATGCCTCGTCTCGCTCCTCATTCTCTTGAGCACGCGAACTTGTAGCCGATGACAATGTGACAGAGGGGAATGGTTAAGTCCCCGCACAATTCGGGATGCCTCGTCTGCTCGTTCAGATCAAACCGAGTTATTGTCATCAAGTTTGTGCGTTACGCATCTGCGAATCGGCCCATATTTTCTATAACAACACCTACACTGTTGTTTGCTTTTCCCGAAATGCAACAACTTTGTTATTTTTCAAACGCTATTCCCTAATCCAATATATACAACTCGGAGCGACACGTGTTGGCCTCTAACGACGTAAGTATGGAGAGATTGTTTACAGGATAGTATTATTTCCGTCCAATGGACGCTCTCAAGTCCACGCGCAAGCGTGAACACGACTCTTTAGAGGGACACCAGATAATGAGGTAATAACTTAATCGCAAAAAATAGGAATGTTTATTATGCACATTACCATGCTTGTGTTTTAATGCCACGTGTAAGCTTCTTGTTTGTCCGTAGAACATCAACAAATCCATCTCGGCCGTCAACGAATTTTCTGATTTCTCCCAGTGTAAATGCGTTTCTGCGTAATAACAGTTGGTGATTTCGTCGCTTATTTTCTTGACCGCAACAAAGGAATATAAAATATTATTTTCTAGACATAATAACAGTTTGCGATTCTGCCACTTATTGTAAAGAAACAAACCTCCATGTAAATCGATATTTTGAATCTTCTTTTGAATATCTCTATATTGCCAGTTGTATAATTTGATGAACGTATTGACAAATACAAATTCTCATATACAAACTTTTTTAACATTTTATTTTGTGTATATTAAAAATACAAATACGCATACAAACTATACAACTATATATTTTGCATATATTTACACACATTATCGTGCCTTTGTTTTAATGCCATATGTGAGAATCTTGTTTGCCCGTACACTCGTCAACCAAAGCATCTTGGTCGGCGCATAATTTGTTGGTCTCCCCTGGCGCTAACGCCTTTCGGCATAATAACGGTTGGCGATTTCGTTGCTTATTTTCTCAGATGCAACAAAGGAGTATTAAATATTATTTTCTTGGCATAATAAACAATATCATCTTTTAGCATAATAACAGTTGGCAATTCCGCCGCTTATTTTTCTCGGATGCAGCAAAGGAATTTTAAATATTATTTTCTAGGTGTAATAACACTTGGCGATTCCACCGCTTATTGTAAATAAACAAACCTCCATATAAATCAACATTTTAAATGTTTTTTTGAATATCTCTACATCGCTAGCTATATAATTTGATGAACGTATTGACAAATACAAATTCTCAGACACTTTTTTATCATTTTATTTTCTGTATATTTAAAAATACAAATGCTCATACAACTATATATTTTGCATATATTTAATGATATTTTACAATATGATATAATAAATATTAATATGATATATGATATACTAATATTAATACTATGTAATATATTTATGATATATTACGGCCAAAATCTTCAAAAGTGTCATATGGTTATTTGTTTCTCCACGCATTAAACAACAAAATAAAAGTTTAGTGGAATGATTAGACCCATGTCCAAACAAACTCACCCACAAACCTAATGTAGAACATGGGGAGCGACACGTCTTATATGGCCTTTCAGACTTGTCATTTCCTTGCACTTTAGTTGAGATCTAGAGACGTTAAAGAAGCTGACCTAAGCTACATGTAAATTTTGCCAAATTTAACCCCTGGTCGCAGCACTCACCTTTCCCACTCTGCACTATTGGCAGTACACCCCTTGGCCGACACCTGCGAGGCTACGATATGACCATACTTCGTCAACTGATTGATCTCAATCATCGCTGTCACCGTCAGAGTCAGAGGGGGTCGGGTTTTCTCCCAGAGAACACGCCTTTCAGCGTAATTAGAATTTATAAAATATAAAAAATAGAAATTTGAAAAATTTATTTCTATTTGGCTAGTTAAATTAAGAAGATATTCAAGTTTCATTGATTTAGTGTTAATTTTGTCCATTACCAATGGCCATCAAATTTAATATTTAAAACTCGTTTTTAAATCTGTAAAATGATGTTGAAATGCCTTGCAAAATCTAGCACTGCCAGGGGCGTATGTCTGGTAAGAAGGGACATTTAATTGCCTGGTTAACATCATTACTCATCGATTATTTTGAAAAATAGAATATAAACATCAACATGACTCTCGGTTTCATATTTAACTTCCTCCCAACAAAGGAAAAGACCCGCAATAATTCAACATGTAAGCAAGTAACCCTCTTTATTTTAAATGGCAAACAAGGAGGCGTCAAACTTTAGTACATTCGTCTACAATCATACACAGCTTGCGCTCTGCTTGAATAATGGAATCATTCTATTTCACTTTAGGGCCACAACGGTTCCCACAGTATCATGGGATCAGATTCCTCTGAAAAAAGTCATTATTATGGTCTGCACTATTATCGTTATCGTTATCCTATGGGTCACTTTCAGATGAAGAGAAGGGCTCGGACTCTTCCCTTGACGTGTACAATTGCGAGACAAGGGACACGAGATTAGCCTAGTCCAAATGAAGTTTCAGAATGTCTGCTTGTGCAGTTGCCAATTAATTTTGTAGTTTTGAGATTTGGTGTTGCAGATGACAAACAATTCCTGCACACCCATATATAGGGTCTCACAATCTCGCCTCTGCTTCATACACCATGCTTCTTACCGCATCAACGCTTCCATCATTTAGAAGATCCTGATACATTCAACCACATTTCATGAATAACTGTTATCAACATTATTATACTTGTAGACACAACTATGTAGCAAAGATTACTTTTTTTAACCTTACCTTAAGCATTTTGATAATGTTACTTGCTCCAAACACCCGATGTGTGGTCGCAAACTTGTGAGGATTGTCTGGAGGAAAGTAAGGCGTGAGCACACATTTCTCTCCGCATCTTCTTCTAAGGATTTTGCGCGCCACACATAGAAATGCAGCTGCCTTTCTGCTTCCAAAGCTATTCATATGAACATTTCACACAAAATTATTAACCAAAACAGTGAGTATATATAGCAAAAATATTGGTCCCAACTCAACTTACCTTGCAAGTTTCCTTTCCTTCTCCACCAGGAATAGTTCGCTGGGTACAATGAAAAAACTGGCGCTGCTTGTGCAGCGTGGTGGATTGCCTCTTTCATCGTGTTGCAAGCCGTCGCCGCGAATCTGAGAAAACAGAAGGAAAAATGCCGCCTCCTTAGCCCGGAACACAGAGCTGATGGAAATCTGGAAACCAAGAAGCAGAAGCTTAAACTTGCCAGGAAACTCGGGCACTGTAGTATATTCACACAAAGCTAGAGAAGTTCTTGATTTCTTGACCTGCATGATTATGAAGGCGTAACCTGCATAATTTCACATATCTATTCCTCTCCTTCGTGATGGCGAAGGTAGGAATGGCCGCATGCACCCAGAACCCCAGACATGTCATTCTCTTTCCAGAGCCATATTTTTCCATGCTTCGTATTTCCCCATGTCAGTCCATACAGTTCCCACCATGTGTAAGGCAGATATCAGTCTTCGTCGACCACGGCAGAGCCCATCTCTAACGCACGTTTGCAGAGAGATAGGCGGATTCAAACTTGTGACTTGCAAAATACAAGGCGGGAGGCCCACCACTCTGCCACAACATTGTTTTGTTCAATATTTGACCTTTTTTAATTAAATATTCCCCGCGAAGGTGTGTGAGGGATAGGTAGATCGGTCGACCACCATTTCTCCTGCATTCGATTCTCTGTCCGTTGAATCTGATCATAAATAAATACAAGTTGTTAAAAGGTAAAATATTGTATAAACTTGAATGGTGAATTTGAAGTTCATCAGAATTAGATTTTCTATATCAATCTAAAATGGAAGATTCTATCTATGCTATCTAAAGGTAATTTGACACTAATATTTTGTTACCTTCTAATCTGATAAAAAAATTGCTCATACAAAACTAAGCTATAATTATATCCAATTTAAAATAACTTACAAAAATGCATGTGCATATTTGTACTCGAATTATACATTCCATTTACCTCTCAGGGCGAATTAAATGCATTTGGTTGGAAGGGGCAATTAGACTTGAGGAAAGATGTTAGAAGATATGTTCTATCAACTCAGCTTAAACATCAAATATGTTTGCAAGACTGATCAACCAACCAAAACTCAGATTACGCTCCAACATATTTGAATTATCACGTTGATGTTAATATTCCGTCCATGTTCAGCGTTACTTGGTTGTTGCAGCTCCTTTCTGAATTCGCTTTAATGGGCCAAATTATGTAGTAATTAGTGCAGACGAATTTGTCCGGCTTATTAATTTTCATTAGCTGCAAAACCAAGAACGTCAAAAATATGGAAATGGTTGCAAACGGTCTGGACATAAGCTGTCTGAAGTTGGTTTCGATTTTTATTTTACTGTGCAGTTGCCATTATTCCTTACCAGTTGATGGTCATGGAGACACCCTTTCGTTAGGGGTTTCACTCACCGTAAACCAAACGATAATGTCAAAGAATGGTATGTTTGCAATGGGTTTTTTCAGTCCTAGCGGAACACATAACTGGTATGTTGGCATCTGGTATGCCAGTGTCTGTGAGAAGGAAATTGTTTGGGTGGCAAATAGGCAGTCTCCTATTAGAAACATACGGGCCGACGTTTTGAATCTGTCGAGAGATGGCCATCTGGGAGTGTTTGGTGCAGGGGGCATCTGTGTGGTCGATCAATGTAGGTACCATTAACAAGGTTTCACGGGGTGTGCTTCTGGATTCTGGTAATTTTGTTCTGCTGGGTTCTCACAACAGATCTGAGACTGTTTGGGAGAGTTTTGCCCATCCCACGAATACTTTTTTCCTAGCATGAACATTGGAAAACGGCACAAGTTAATCTCTTGAAAGAATTCTTGGGATGCAGCTCCTGGGATTTTCTCTGCTCTGCAGGATCCGTCCGGGGTCAAGAATTTTGTTCTCATGTGGAATGATTCTGTTCAATATTGGGCGACCGGAGTTTGGAATGATATATATTTCAGCCAGCTTGAAGAAATTCCAGGCACATACAGTGCGATAAGGTTTAAATTTGATAAAATGTATCTGACCTATACACTTTCATACATGGAAGAGAAAACTTCACATGGATGCCGTGTTGCGTGTCTCAACAATTCCTCCTGTAACGCCTTCGCTGTCACTGCTACTGCTACTGCTACTGCTTCTCGCGTATGTCGATTTTTGTTCGGCGATTTGTTAAACATCCGCCATTCATCGGCTATTGGACAGTCTTTATTCATTCGGGTGGCTGCTTCTGATCATTTACCAACGGAAAACAAAAACAAAGTTCATGTTGTTAGTATTATTGTTCCTGTGTGCACTAGTTTGGCTCTTGCATTCGCACTGTTAATTACTTTGTTGACGCGTCAAAGATTATTACAGCAAAGGAAAGGAGGGAAGGATGATGACGGGGAAATGTTTCTTAGAGCAGTCACCTACAGCGAGTTGCAGATTGCAACAACAAATTTCAAGCATAGGTTGGGGAGCGGAGGATTCCGTTCAGTCTTCAAGGGAACTGTAACAAACGGTGCACTTGTGGCCGTTAAAAATTACAGGGTTATACACGGCCAACTGAAAAGCAATTCCATTCAAAAATCGAGACTGTGGGAAACATATAGCATGTGAATTTGGTTAGGCTGGGAGGTTTTTGTGCCAAGGGATCTCGAAGGTTACTGGTGTACGATTTTATGCCTAAGGGTTCTCTGAATTCATTCTTATTATGTAATGATGAGGTGGGAAAAGAAATCATACCATTGGACTGGAAAACCCGATTGACGACCCTGTACAAAGCTTAATGGAGCGAATGGAAGGTTGGAACCTGGAAGTCCACTTGGCAGAAGCAATGGCATCGAATACACAACGAGAATAAAATAATAGCATAACGTTCATATGCGCGCTGACAGGGTTGTCAGAATCAACACATAGTACATAAACATAGCCCTTCCGTCGGATCACAATAAAATAATATTATGTCGACGATGGACGGATTCAATCTTACCGCACACGTCTTATCTGTTGTCAGAGCGGGGAGGCCTCTTTCCCATAGAGAACACGCCTTTCGGCGTAATTCGAAGATTTCTAATTAGCTCAAGAAAGGGGGTCGAATTTGTCTCACTATTTAACATTTATAATTGTTTTATAAAATAAATTATTAATCTGCACATTAGAATATTGCTCTACAATTTGTTCCATATAATTAAATATTAATGGGAAATTTGACATAAGTTTAGGGACACCCAGAGTTAATATTAAAATATTTAAAATTGATTATTTGGTTGTTTCAAAATAAGTATTAAGAGAAAAATTCGTCAAACAATTTGAGACGATTTTTTAAAAGTAAATCTTAAATTTTTAATACAAATACAATGAATTAATTAAGTTATTTTTTAAAATGTAAATAAGTTCATATATTTTAAATATATGTGTATGTGTGTGCCATGGTTGTGCTTATATAGGTTATGTTTGAAGTCTCACTTCAACCTCATTACAAGACTAACATTAGTGAGTTATAAGTGAATGTTCTAAAGTAATGTCATAGGAACTTACTTTATTATAAACTTGTAACGATATTTTGTTATGTATGATTTAAAATTTCTTGTTAATATCAAACAAAATCCTCTTGTGTTCTCATAAATGGTTAGAGCCATAGATTTTAGTAAATATTGAAACTTGTGTTCGGGGCCGAATTAATGGTTATGAGGGCCCTAAGCAATACTAATGCTAACGCTTTTTATAAATAAATAAAATATATAGTAGAAAAAATGATTAATTGTTACCAAATACCGTATTACTTGATATGTTATGCCTCTACCATATGAGAAAAACTTCTTAATATATATATTTTTAGTTACTACTACCTAAAATTTCTTGTTAATTCTCAGTCTATCATAATCCTCCTTTGCTCGTATATTTCCAAACTATTTTTTACCACGTTCTTTACATATTCACTTTTCTTGATCGCCCCTCCAAAAAAACTTTCAAGACTTCAAAACAATACAAAGTATGAAAAATACATGAATTTAAGAATCCTGCAACAAAGGCACTTGCATAAATATTTGAGTCCTCCTATATATCATATTCTTAATACAATTATGTAATTTTAATTTTATTTTGAATGAAGTGAATTGAATTGGTATGTAAGGTTGGACACTAACTGCTACTAGCATATATGGAATTAATAAATTAATCTACTCTTCATAAAAACCATAGTAAAATAAAATAAATTAGCGCCCCCTAAATGTTAGCGCCCTAGGTAGTTGCCTAGTTTTCCTAGGCCTTAATCCCCCTCTTCTTGTGCTTGTCTCATTTAAAATTATGGATTAGAGTTAAGGTTGTCACAATTTCAATTTGCATGATAGTAAGATGTGTGAAATCATCTAAAGCGTGAGGAGCAAATGAAATTTTAAGGAAAATAAGCCACACCAAAAGAACCGCAAAGGGAAAAGAGCACTAAATCGATGGTCACATATAACTCTCCACTATCATGAATCAATAATGAGTTCTTCATTTGTATCTTTATCAAGTCGTTCTAAGGTTCAAACCTTACATTCATATATGATTCAACAAGCAAATCATGTTTATGCCACTAGTTCATTGATTTTTCTTTAGTTGATAAATACAATTTGTATCCTTAAAAAAGGTTTGAAGGTTTTTTTTTAGAAGTATTAAGCAATTAAAGGGAATTTAATGGTTAAAGGGAGAAGGGATCACACCTTCAATTTTTACCATTTGTTGATAAGTATGATGAAGGGAGATGGTTAAAGAGTGGCTACCTTAACATTCACTTCTCCTAGACAAATATCATTTCGCACCCTCACTTCAACTATGACATCGTTCGAGATAATTTTACACTCTCTTTTCCATCCTTATTGATGCCAAACACTAAAACTTGAAAAAATTAGATGTTGACTAGTTTACATGAGTTTTAACTTCTAATGGACTATGTTTTTCCCAGCCAAACTTCACCAAACAAATTCTTGGTGAGAATGTGAATCATGATTTTTATGGCTTGAATTTAAGGATACTTGAGTTGTTACTCATCGGTATGTATGCTACAATTTTAGGTTGAAGATATGTTTCTAAATTACTTAATTCTATTATTAATATTTCTAATTTCCCCATTGGAATTTGTTATCCTATATGTTCAAAAATGTTTTAGAGTTTGCAAGACACATTGAACATGCATAATTTTACATTGGTTACCCATTACTTTATATATATATATATATATATATATATATAAGTCTTTAAACATTTCTTCTCAATATTCTACGAGATGTCTTAGTAACCTCAACTCATTTGCCATATAATGTGTTGGTACCCAAATTGATTTTCCCTTAAAGTCTGAGTATCATCACAGGTATGACAAGAAGCTTAGAGATAAGTAGATCATGTTGTATGTCATTTTGTAGCCGGGGAAGAGATGCAACTTTCTCTTAGTCACTCAGATGTGGAGAACTGGGTAGCACCCTCAAGAGGATTTGATATATCCTCACTACTTTATGGTTGTGCCTTTCAACTAGGGTGAGAGGACCCTTTTGTAGCCTGCTATTTGTGGAGGAGATGGAGATATCCTTCCTAGTGAAGTTATTAAGGAGACCTTGAAGAAAATATGATCAATGCAACAAAACCCAACTCTAACGAGTTGTCACTCTGGATAATGGAGATATTTCCTAGGCAAGGTTTATGCTACTAAAGACATTTGGAATCTGATTTTTTCTGCATGTTTTAGTAATAGAAATTATGTGTTTGTACACACACAGGACAAACAGGGGTAGTACAGGTAGGATTAGTTGTTTTTAAATGAATTTGTTGGTCGGAGGTGAGGCAGGATGGGCTTGATTTTCCAGATCTTTGAGAGTTTTTACAAAATGGAAGGCTAAACCAACATAATGCTATCGAATAGCTAAAATGTTCCTTCAACCAGAAGGTGTACATCAATGGAGGCCAAGATTTGCACTTTTTCACACAATCTATGAGATTCTAAAGCATGAAGGCTCGAGTTAGAGAACCCAACAAAGCATCAAGATCTAAGCCCAATCACGCCTAAGGTACACCCAGAGGCTTACAAACAATCTCTGTCAAAGATGAAAGAAAAGTGATTTTAAATCGTTTATTTCATTCGCAGATGAAAGCTCTTCTGAAAAATGAAATTACAGATGCCACTAAACTGTCACAAGGATTGAGACTTGTGTGATTGAGAAAGATTTTAATATACGATTGCAATAGGAACAAGAAAAACTTTTTGCAGACATTCAGAAATGAAACAGACATAGTTTTTCTCGAGATCAACACAAAATAACTCAAGTTTGATTAAATTTATCAGCAGGGGAAAGTTTCTAGAACAATCTCAGAGCTTTTCAATGGTTGTACACTTGCAACCACCTTGACACGATCAAATTTAATACAAAAGAGATAAATAGGTTTCTCAGAAAAGACGGGCTCTATCAAGCTTTTTCTATTTGAAAATCAGTCCCGACCTCTAGCACTCCAACCATTTGCACGATAAATTCATGAAATTTATAACATTTTACAATAGAGCTTTTTCCCCCAAAATCCAAACATTGAGTGCACCAAGGTGTTTGTGATGATCTCGATCGCAATTCCCAGAATCAGATCTATAAAAGTTTTCCGGTGCTCAGGGGGAAAATATCTTCGAATACCTCTCGCATTCAACTCCTTCTTTTGGTAGATCAGTCTTCCTTCTATTCACCAACCACCTCCACCCTAATCTGTCAAATCTGGTTCTTTGCGTGCCCAGGGGAAGAAAAATAGAAAATCAGATCAAGCCCAAGGGTCAAATCATTTTAATGGTGAAAGACATCTCCAAATCTCCCCACCAAATTTAGATATCAAAATTAACTCTCCTCTCTATTTGGCGTGTAGGAAATATCAAGAAATCATGAAGACTCACACTTCCAGGAGCTTTATAGTAAAAATGGGGGAAAATAGATTCAGACACACAACTGTCGTTGATTTCCACTTCGAATTTGGGCCATCCACGTGGAAGATTCAATTTAAAACGGGTCCGAGGGTTTCCTTTTGACCTTTTACAACCTTTTGAAAGAATGGAAAAAATTCCTATTTTCTCCGCCCCTTCGCCTTCGAAAACTGGGTCTGACAAGTGTTCAAATGTGGGTCCAATGGAAACGCACTCTCTTTTTCAACAAAAGGAAAATTTTCCAAATTTCCCCCGAAATTCCGCACCTCCGTCATTGACTTAAAGCAAACTTTGACTGATCCTTTATTGGGCTCGTAGGTCATTTTGATGTTTTAATCCTTTTGATGACAAGAGGTGAAAAATCCAAGTTGCCCCCGATGGTCCGCTTCCCGCCCCTTTGACTTTTCAAAGCCAACCTTGACCTCCCTTTTGTTGGGCTTGCGGGCCATTTTGATATTTTAATCCTTAAGAGGCAAAAAATCCAAGTTACCCCGATGGTCCGCTTCACCGCCTTTGAATTTTCAAACTGCCATGCGTCACAATGGCGCGCCTTGAGATGGTCCCCAAAAGTATAGACCCTAAATGAGCATGGGCTTGCCATGTGTCTCAGGCCTTTTAGGAAGTTACTGAAAAAATAAGGAAAGAAGACCCGGTGGAAACCTCCACGTGTCTTTATGGCACAACTTCAAGAACCTCATAAGGCTTCAATATGATTTGGCAGGGGCATGCTTCCATTTTAAAATTTTTACTCCATTTTTCCAAAAGGGAAAAATATTCCAACTTGCTTCGAAGGCCCGCATCTCCACCTTTAACTTTACCATGTGTCCTTATGCGGGGTCAAAGTAAATTTTTCCTTGCCACTTAAAATTTTGCTTTAATCAAAGCATGGCGGGGCCGCGGGGCGGGTTCAAACTTTTTGCCAAAGTAGCCAAAAAGAACAAGTTCAAACAAATAAACCCACTACGCTCCATCTAATTAGAAGAAGCCACGGAAGTACCAAAAGAACCAATCAAAATTGAGCAGAGCTACATGACCAAATTTTCCTTTTTGCCAAAAAAGTAAAAAGTGACAAGTTAAAAAATTTGCCCACCGTCCCGTGTCCAACCAAAAGAGGCCACATTTCCTGTTGATGCAAGGATGTAAATTTGACGGGAGAAATGCCCGTCAAACCGTAAAATGCAAAAAAATGACCATTTGAGCCGGAGATGAAATTTTCTCTAAGGACAGAGAATTTAGAAATGTTACAAGGCTCAAATACATTCCTCCGAGCTACATCCATTCATTTTTCATCAAGTATTTAGGGAAAAAAAAGACAAGGGAAGCAATTCGACTATGGAAAATGGAAAGGACGGGACAACCCGAGCTTTTACACCCAAATACAGACTTTTTCAGGTGAACAGAGAAACGAGGAATCAATTTTGGATCTTTAAGTGTTTCCTGACCCAAGGAAGGATTGATTACGGCAATAAAAGGAAGGTGGAGACTTTTCAGGCACAATACAGGAAAATAAAATGTTATAGAGACCGTAAATGGATAGATTTCAATGGCAAAATGGGGCGAGACTATTTTGAGCACCAACATCGGCCGACTTGGGGATGGGCACTCCCTGTGAGTGCCACAAGAACAAAAGTAGATCAAGTTCCACAATATCCATTGGGTAAAGGAGTTAACTTGCAGAGTAGAGAAATAGAGCCATCTCCCAAAAATGAACAGAGAAACCAACAAAAACAGGTCACCAAGGACTAGAACGAGAAAAAACACAAAAGACAGGAAACAAACAACAAGCTATACACTGTACAAAAGATGTTTACCTTGATTTATGGGGAATCAATCCAAGAAATGCTTCAAATGCTTGCCATTAATGGGAAATTCAAGCAATTCACCATATAAGTCCTTCAAGAAAAATGTATGTTCACAATTCTAATATCAATGGAGTAAAGGCCCATCCATAATGCATCAAATTTTCCATGCTTGCCCTTATCTTCATGCTTGCTATCCCATAGCAGTACGAGATGTCCAACATTGAAAGCTATGGGAGTGACCTTCTTGTCAAATAACTTCTTCAATTTTTCTTTGAACTTTACATGCCTTTGGTGGGATGCCCTCCTTTCTTCATGAAGTTCAAAAATCTGGTTAATGCGAGCATCTTATGGACTAACTTCTTGATCTTCCAACTATTGAATAAAATAATATGAGGATAATTGCATATGCAAGGGCAGCAGGGCTTGAGTTCCATACACCAACTCAAATGAACTTTTTCTAGTAACTCTCTTTGACGGTGATTCTATTAGCCCAAACAACAAACATCAACTGTTCACCCCATTTCCTTTTTTTGTTCGGCTCCAAGGTTCTTTTAATAATTTTTAGCAAGTTTTTATTACTAGACTCAGCTTGTCCATTTCCTTGGGGTTTTAATTAGAGGCATATGTCAGGTTGATCCCATACTCTTTGCATATTGCCACCAGAGGTTTAGCTCAAACTCATGGCATTGTCAGCTACAATTTTAACTGGCACTCCAAACCTGCAGATGATATGGTTCAACACAAAATCCATGACAATTTGGTGTGTTACCTTCTTGGTGGGGATTGCCTCCACCCACTTAGTAAAGTAATCAGTGGTTACAAGAATCCACTTATGGCCAGCACTTGAAGGGTTTGAAATATCTCCAATGAAATCCATTCCCCATTGCTTGAATGGAGCTTCAATTGATACAGGATGCAAAGGTAGGGAGCCTGAAGCTTTCAGTCTTCTAGAGAAATGTTGGCAACTCTCACATCTTCTAACCAACAAGGTTGTATCCTTAAAGAGAGTTGGCCACCAATAACCAACCCTCAGGATCTTGTGTGCGTTGTGACTCTTACAACAAAATGCCTCCCACAAACTCCTCCATGGAGATCAACAATTATCTTGGGGGCTTCATTTTTAGTAATGCATCTTAAGAGGACCCCTCAGGGTTCTGCCATGCTAACCCATAATTAGTAATGACATATTTCTGGGAGGCCAACTTAAGAGCCCTTTTCTAGTTCTTACTTAAATACTCAGGGTAGTATAAGTGTTTGAGATAAAAAATCACATCCTTGTACCACTCAGAACTCATCAACTTTTCAAAAACACCTGCCCTTTCCTCTTCCACTTCATTTACCTCAATAGTTTGCAAGTTTCTCTTAGCCATAAGCTTAGCCAAGCCCAAAACTCTTACCGAATTTGTGGTTTGGGTATCCATGTCATATTCTTGCAACTTGTTCACCCATCTGCATCTTTTGCTTGAGATTTCCATCTCTGATAGGATGTCCTTCACCATGGTGTGGGGAACATAGGAAACAAATTTAGAGGTTAGAATGTAAGGCCTAAAAACCTTTGTTGCTTTTACCAAGGCAAATGTGTGCTTCTCCATAATAGTGTATTTCAGCTCAGCCCCCTACAATGCCTTACTTAAAAAGGCAATTGGCCTCTCAGCCCCTTCATCATCCTTTTCTGTAGTAAAACATAAGCAATAGTGTTCTCTGAAGCAAAGGAAAACAATTGGAAAGGATTCTTATAGTCTGGAGCTGCTAAAACAGGGGCATGCTTTAATGCCTCTTTGATCCCATTGAAATCTTGGATGACAGTCTCCTCCCATTTGATGACCTGGTCCTTCTTTAAAATGGAAGTATTTGGAATGGTCAACTCAACAAAGTTTGATATGAATCTTCGATAAAATTTATTTTTCCAAAGGACTTAATTCATTTCTTAGTTCTTAGAATTGGGAATTTCTTTGATGGCCTTTACCCTTTCTGGATCAATCATCACCCCCTCTTGTGACGCAATATGACCAAGCAACTTTACCTTTTGCACTCCAAAATGGTACTTCTTTGGATTGAGTGAAATGTCATATTCTCTACATCTTATCAGTTTTTTTTCCAAGTACAACAAGTGATCACCTCGCTTTCTAGAAAACACAGTCACATCATCCTGGTAAATAACAATAAAATCATTGATGTAACTGGTAAAAGCAACATCCATTGCTCTTTGAAAGGTGGCTCCAACATTCATCAAACCAAAGGGCATCCTAACATATACATAAGTTCCACAAGGAGTAGTAAAGGTTGTCTTGATCCTTTCCGATTCTTTCACCACAACTTGGTTATAACCAGAGAAACCATCCAAGGTAGAAAGAAGCTCAGAACCAGTCACTAATTACAACATGTTTTCCATGTTTGGAAAAGGATAATTATCCTTCATTGATGCTCTATTCAGATTTGTGAAATCCACACACAACCTGATGTCACCATTCTTCTTTCTAACTGGTATTGGATTTGCAGCCCAAGAAGAATACCTTGTGGGCTGAATAATTCCTCAATCTCTCAGTTTCTTCAAATCTTCTTGCATTTTAAGAGATAGGAGTGGATTGATTTGCCTCTGTTTCTTCTTGAATGGCTTTGCATTGGACTCCAAGGGAATCTCATGTTGAAATAGATCCTCTCTGTATGCTTTTAATTCAGAATAGGTCCAAGCCATGCAATCTTGGTATTTTTTCAACAATTGGATGTATGACTGCTTCTCCTCCTTGCTGAGATTACTGCCTAACCAAATCTTCCTTGGTTTCTCCTTTGTGCCAAGATCATGCTCCTCAACATCCCTTGAGGCTTCTATATGCCTATTAATAATGCAATCAACATTATCAAAGTTTGATTCAAGAGCAACTAGCCCTCTGGGAATGGTATTAGTTTTTAGTTGGATGATGCCCTTGCCAAACAAGGTTTCTTTTCCCTCTGCTACACACACCATTGGCTCCTAATCAATGTATTGATCAACAAACTCTCCTTTGTTCTACAGAAATCTTCTGACCTAAGTATCATCATAAAAAACTTTCCAGTGTTTAACATTGTCAAGGACATAGGTTCTTTTCAATACTTCAACATCATATTCACAATATGGGGACATTACACAATTATCAAACCAAGATCCCAACACATCAAGCATATCGCCATAAAATTGAACTTCCTATCATGGTGCACAATGTTGAATGAATCAAACATCTCAATCAAGTCCCAATTTGCATTCTTGTATCATTTCATTCACTGATTTTTTGTGACATAAAGTTTTCTGACTTGCTTTACAATTAATTCTGAGTCTCCTTTGACAATGATGTCTTTATCGTCATATTTCCAAGCAATCCTTAGACCTAAAAAGAGTGCCTCATACTCAACAATGTTGTTAGTGCACTCAAAGTTGAGTTTAAAAGAAAAGACAAACTCTTCCTGGCCTAGAGAGATCAGAACAACACCAACACCATTTCCAAACTTGGAGCAATCTCCATCAAACAACAGAGTCCAAGGAGAGCCTTCCTATTCAAGACATCTGCATTCTTCAATCTTGTGCTCCTTTCCATCAACAAATCCTACAAAATTATCAGCATCAACACTTGTGTACAATACTTCATAGGATGCGTTGTTGGGATCTTTAATAAGGTACAACATCTTCTTTTCTCCATGCAACCTGACAAGGTTTCCCTGAATTGGGATGGTAGCATAGGAAATGTCCATTTGAACACTCCCACCAACACTTGCAACCCATTTTCTAGACAGCAACATACCCCACTTGGCTGGGTAATCAAAAATGACTACATCAAGCTTCAGGTTCTTACCTGAGTAAGCTGCAAGCTGCACCACCAAACCCTTCACACATCCCACTACTGGCACTTCTTTGGAGTCCATAATAGTACACTTCCCATATGTTGTTGTTACTTTGATATCCAACTCATTCATGACTTCCAAAGGCATGACATTGCATGATGCCCCTGAGTCAAACATACAATTATGTAACAATCTATCCTTTATGATCAAAGTGGTGAAGAATGGATCCAAATTTAGTTGAGAGTCCACTAAGGATGTCCCCAAATAGACCTCAGGTGGTTCACCTAGTTCCTCCAATGCTGGTGGTGTTTCTAATTCTTTAATGATTAGAGGATTTTCCACAATGTTTACATTTCTGCCTAGGGAAATATTCTCTTCTTTCAACCCCAAGTATTCAAATGCTCTCTTTTTGTGCTCAGGAATCCTAAGCAACTCAACAATTGGAACAAAGACTTTGATTTGACTTAAAACTTGGGCAATGTCATATGGGACATTCTTTGGCAAGGCAGCATTAGAAGGGAGATTAGCAAACTCATCAGATGACATAGGTTTCTTGATAGTTTGGGCATGAGGAGAAACATGATTTTTGTTTGGGACAACAGGGCTTTTGGCAGATGCATCTTTCTTAGGAGCCTCTTTAGGAATATTTGAAACCAATGGAGTTTTTGGCTTGGCCTGAGGCCATGTCCCTTTGAAAACCCTACTTCTTGTGTTGTATTCCTTTTCTTGAGTCACAACTGCATTCATCAATAACTGTCTGTCTTCCTCAGAAGGGACTCCTCCATCATACTTCTTTATCATCAGAGCTCTTAAATACTCAAATTCATTATTATGTATCTCAAAAGCTTGTACATTATCTACTTCTAAAGTTTGAGCGGGAGGAAGAAGCGGTACCCTATGAATGTAGTCTCAAAAGTTACAGTGAGTCCGAGAACTTATTACTTGATTGAAGTTGCCCTTTGTTATGAGATAGTAGAAAAACCCATCATGCAAACATCATCATCATTGTCATTATCAACTTCCTCTTGTTCTCGTTGATATTATTCACATGGAGCATGGGAATGAAGCACTTGTCACACCAATCAATGACCTTTGTTTCTTCCACAACAACAACTCTGACAACCAAAGGATCAGGCACCATTCTATTTTCCTTGCATTGGGGCTGCTTATTTCCAAATCCAACATGTCCCTTGCCTTTTTCATCAGTTCTGAAATGATTTGTAAATCTGTCTTGGCCTTGTTGTTTGTGTTGACCTTGTGAACTCTGCCCAATTCCTTTCTCAGCCCAGGCTAGTTTGTAGAAAATTTCTTTGATATCCCCTGCCAAAGTTTTCATAACTTCCTCCAGATCAAGTGACCTTACTAGTTTAGGGATTTTTGGGTTAACCAACTTCACACCTTCCCTTTTAGGAGGTTTTCCAATTTCCTTGATATTGTTCTCAATTTGTAGAGCCATAGTGAAGGCCTACCTCAAATTGGTAGGGTTGTTGTCCCTCAAATAGTATGCAACCTTTTTGTCAAATGCATTTGAATATTTGATCAAACATGACTCATCACATGGTCTCAAGTTAACAGGTAATCTCCTCGAGGTCTTGTTGAACCTTGTGTTGAAATCATGTACATACTCATTAGGAATTTTTTTGATATTTTCAAACTCTAATCGAAGAAACCTAGGGTCTGTTGTATCACCATATTGAAATCTAAAGGCATTGTTCATATCAAGACAAGAATCAATAAATTTATTTGGCAAAACTTTATACCGGTCCCTTGCATCCTCTTCCAAATTGTGAATAAACAATTTGATGTATACATCTTGAGGAACTGCATTTGGATAACCAACCATTCCCAAAAAATTTATAGGTCCAAAGGTATTTACAACAAATGGAGGTCTGGGTGGGGGATGAGCCATGTTGATTTGAGGAGGTGACCTTGGGGGAGAAACAAACTGATAAGGGGTAGGGGGTCCTTGAAACACAGGAGTATAGCTTTCAAAATGAATATCCTCTAAAGGCCTTGTTTCTTGGAAATCCCTATCAACCTTTGAAAACATAGGGGCTAGAATGAGAAGAAAACCTTTCAAATTCAAATGAAGGCCCCTCTCTAGATGGAGAATTCAATTCCACAAAGAGACTACCTGATTCAGAAGCACTTGAATGGCAATCTTCAATGATAGGCTGATCACTTTCACTAATTGGGATCTCTTTTCTTGACTACTGATCTCCCACAACTCTCCAGGATCTTCTTCCTTATGACTTTTCTAAGCTGGGGAATAAGATCCTTAGAGAAGAAAGATCTTCTTCCTTCTAGCTTTGCAAAGATTAGTAACAAATCTCACTTGACAGAGGTTAAGACACTGGTATTTATCAAAAATCAGATCAACAGGAGTCACCACTAAGGATTTCCACCTTAGTTGTGCAAATGCACTAAAATATGATCTTTCAAATGTCTGTTAGCACTAGAAACTGGAAATGAAAGATTTGACCTTCCTTTTACCAAGATTTATCAGTGAATACTAGTGCAAAAACTATAGAGACTGGAAAAATTACATACAACACTTGTAACTTGAAACTTCTTACAGGCCCAAACACAGGATGATGTTGAAACAAGATTCTAGAACTTAGAGCATATAAGAAATGCTTACTAGGGTCTGAATATGAACTGTAATCATAATTTCCTAGATACGGTGCCAATCGGGCATTGTTGATGGGCTAAATAGATACGAACTGACAACAAATCAACAAATTGGTCTCAGTAATGCAAATCAATTCCCAATAACTTAAAACAGTCCCTGACAATGGTGGCACTTGGGTGTTGGTACCCAAATTGATTCTCCCTCAAAATTTGAGTAGCATCACAGGTCTGACAGGAAGCTTAGAGACAAGCAGATCATGTTGTATGTCATTTTGTAGCCGGGGAAGAGATGTAGCTTGCTCTTGGTCACTTAGATGTAGAGAACTGGGTAGCACCCTCAAGAGGATTTGATTTATCCTCACTACTTTATGGTTGTGCCTTTCAACCAGGGTATGAGGACCCTTTTGTAGCCTGTTATTTGTGGAGATGGAAATATCCTTCCTAGTGAAGTTATTAAGGAGACCTTGAAGGAAATATGATCAATGCAACAAAACCCAACTCTCACGAGTTGTCACTCTGGATAATAGAGATATTTCCTAGACAAGGTTCAGGCTACTAAAGACATTTGGAATCCTGATTGTTTCTGCATGTTTTAGTAATAGAAATTATGCGTTTATACACACACAGGAAAAATAGGGGTAGTACAGGTAGGATTATTTGTTTTTAAATAAATTTGTTTGTGGGAGGTGAGGTAGGATGGACTTGATTTTCTAGATCTTTGAGAGCTTTTACAAAATGGAAGGCTAAACCAACATAATGCTATAGAATAGCTAAAATGTTCCTTCAACCAGAAGGTGTGCATCAATGGAGGCCCAGATTTGCAATTTTTCACACAATCTATGAGATTCTAGCATGAAGGATCGAGTTAGAGAACCCAACAAAGCATCAAGATCTAAGCCCAATCACACCTGAGGTACACCCAAAGGCTTACAAACAATCTCTATCAACAGATGAAAGAAAAGTGATTTTAAATCATTTATTTCATTCATAGATGAAAGCTCTTCTGAAAAATGAAATTACAGATGCCACTAAACTATCACAAGGATTGAGACCTATGTGATTGAGAAGGATTTTAATATATGATTGCAATAGGAACCAGAATTGTTTTTTGGAGACATTCAGAAATGAAACAAACACAGTTTTGCTCAAGATCAACACAGAATAACTCGAGTTTGATTAAATTTATCAGCAAGGGAAAGTATCTAGAACAATATAAGAGCTTTCCAATGGCTATACACTCGCAACCACCTCGACATGATCAAATTTAATACAAAAGAGATAAATAGGTTTCTTCGACGGTTTCTTAAAGAAGACAGGCTCTATCAAGCTTTTTTTATTAGAAAATCAGTCCCGACCTCTAGCACTCCAACCATTTGCATGATGAATTCATGCAATTTATAACATTTTACAACAAATATTTTTCCCCCCAAAAATCCAAACATTGAGTGCACCAGTGTTCGCGATGATCTTGATCCCAATTCCAAGAATCATATCTGTAAAAGTTGTCAGGTGCTCAAGGGGAAAATTTCTTCGAATTCCTCCCACATTCAACTCCTTCTGGTAGATCACTCTTCCTTTTATTCGCCAACTACCTCCACCCCTAATCTGTCAAATCTGGTTCTTTTCGTGCCCATGGGAAGAAAAATAGAAAATCAGATCGAGCCCAAGGGTCGATCATTTTAATGGCGAAAGACCTCTCCAGATCTCCCCACTAAATTTAGATATCAAAATTAACTCTCCTCTCTGTTTGGCATGTAGGAAATATCAAGGAATCATGAAGAGTTGCACTTCTAGGAGCTTTATAGTAAAAATGGGGGAAAATCAAATTCAGACACACAACTGCCATTGATTTTCACTTTGAACTTGGGTCGTGTTGGTTGGATATTTTGTCATGTCAAACTATGAGGTTCAACCACAGTGCATGGGATCAAATCCCCCCTCAAAGACAAGTGAGGCTGCCTGTTTATTACTAATCTAAAACACAACAGAAATAATATGTACATTATTGACATTAATCTAACCATTGGGGTTGGGATAGAATCCCAAAATCCAGATCCACACTAGATAAAGATGTTACTATTTCCCGAAATAGAATGGATCAGAAAGGAATACACAATGGAAAGGAAATGATGGGAACGTATTTTCTTTCGAGAAAACACATATCACAAAATAATCATACGAGTTCTAGATAACAAATGTAATGTAACCTTTGAAACAATTAAAATGATTGAGAATGCTAAACAAGGAATAACTTAAGATCCTGAACATAAGAACAATATCTTAAGAGAGATGAATCTTATAACACAAAGTTTGCAAAAATAACATCGACTTCTATTCCTCAAATGATAAAAAGAAAACACAGTTTTTCTTCTTCATAATAGTTCTCAATATTCCAAAAAGCTCAACCCTTTGGAATGCATAAGCATCCTTTATTTATAATAAAAGGAGTTGAGAGAAAATAGGATAAATCCTAGAAAATAGTCTTTTAAAAGAGAGTCCTATTTTGCTTGACTATCACGTAGAAGACCAAGTCAAAATTTGCTTCATATGTGATGAAACAAAAATGAAAAAGACATGTCGATTTCAAGATTGAAATGACATGTTGCATTGTGCTTATTCTGTATCATCATCTTTATCTTCCTCCAACAAAGCCTGCTTGTTCTGAAATTCTTGGAATTTTGGATTATACCCTACATCTCATTCTCATCAGGCACGGTGGAATGATCACTCAGAACTTCACATGTTCCCTGAGTATCACTAGCATTGTCGGGAAGCTTTTTCAATCTGTTGTTGAGTTTCCTCAGGGTATCCAAAGAATGTTCAATTTTCACAAACCTGTCAATGATTTCCATGCCGAATTCATAAGTTGGTTCATCTGAATCGATTCTTGGATCTATTTGTAAAGATCATCAACAAGTAAGATACCCGAGCCTTCACTTAACACCTTAGCACAGATTTTGACTAGCTCTTCTTCTAAGTTGTTCTTACCATCGACCAATTGATCTCTTGATTCTCTCAATTTTATGCAAGCTTCATTGAGGATCTTTATTCTGAATCTAATGGCTTTAGTCAGCTGAAAATGTTTATCCCCATGCGGAATGATGACGTCTTCGACCAAGATGCGAGATGAAATCTGTTTCAGCATTTGGAGAGCTTCAAAAGTCAACTCTAGGTTCTCGATTTATGCTGAAAAATCATCATCCATTTTCTCTCCATATTTCTTTATATCCTCTAAAGATTGGTAGACTTCCATAGTATCTTTGATGACTTCTTTTCCTGCAGGAGCAGCCTTTGGGTCCATTCATCGACCGTTCTCCCCTTTTCATTAATCTTCTCGATCATGGGTACCGATGAGAAATCGAACCCGATAGGAGTAGAGGATGATGGTGTTGACTCAAGAGGCTTTGAGAGCTTGAGTAGCACTTCAGTAGATCTTTGTACTTTATATTTTAACTTATCTATGTTTGCCTTAGTTTCCCTCAAACACGGCACAACACATTCATGGTGTCTTGTGTGTCCTACTGTGCTCGCTTTGTTGTTACTTTTCCTAGAGCCACCCTTGTGATTTGATAATCTATGACCATTATGTCATCCTTAGTTTTATCAGCCGTAGGAGTGACAATCTGTAAATTTATGCCCCGAGGCATCAATGAAATCCTTGAGACTATTTTGGGTTTCTTGGCCGACTTAGTGGGAGTGACCTTGAGGGAACTGAAATCAAAGGCTGGTAATGGGACAACTACCTTCCTCTTCCTCGAAGTCTGATCTACCAACCATTGAGGCGTATTGGAAGAAGTTGCTTCCATTGCAGGTGTTATGGTCACATCTTCAGGTGGGGAGGATTAGCTTGTGGAGTGGTAACCACCGTAAGTGTAGCACCCATGGTAGTGGATTCAGGGAATAAAGGCACAGCAGGAGGAGGCATGTCCACGGTTAACTGGGGTCCAGTGGGAAGAGGTGAGAGGCTAGAGAAGATACTAGCCATGGCTGAGGAACTTGGTGAAGAAACCTGAGGCAAGGAAGGTTGAATGGGAGGAGGCAAGGATTCCAGAATTAGAGCTTGAGAAGTGGGAGGGAGACTTACCTCTGATGAAATTTCTACCAAAGGAGCAATGGAAGGTGAATGATCTCTTCCCTTGAAGGAAGACTCCCTTTTCTGGTTGTGGAGGTGAATCAAGAACCTCAATTGTTTGTGGGAGAGTGGCCACTGGTGTAGTTACTTGATCTTCTCCCTTTCTTACAAACTTAACCTTCATTGGCCTTTTGGAAGGGTTCTTATCCTTTTCCATTTTTTCCTTTTGAGGGTCCCTCTTCCAAAGCGTCTAGCTTTGCAAAACTCCCTTCTTTATAACTCATTCCCCAAGAAATGAGCCACGCCTTAATACGGGAAAGAATTTGAGTAGCTCTTCCCGTGATAGAAGCTTTCTCATCAATGGACCAATCAATGGCTAGGAATACATATTGATTTTCATTTAACCTATCATACGAGGCATAAAGGATGCTCTTGTTGTCTTTAGTGCCTTTTGGGATGTCAGATAAATCCAACATCTGGATTTCTTCAATTTCAACTGCTGTTATCTTTTCTTCGGATGGAAACTTCATCGTGAAGATCAACCCAAATATCTTCTATGTTGGGAACATGTAGATATAAAGTCCCGTATGACTTAAGGACTTCTCGGAAATCAAATCCATCTCTGTGCTTCATGTGCTTCTTTAAATTGTCCTAAAGCTCATGCACTACATTCTTAGCTTTGACCACCATCGAGCACGTGTATCTTCCAATGGAAATGGGGAAGGACATGACAACCTTGTGTTTGCTTTGTTGGAATTTGTGGAAATCTAACAACTGTCTTACCAATTCCATTAGGATTAGCTTATCACCTGGGAATCTGGGCAATCTGAAAGGATCACTTGGATACATGACCACCCGAAGGTATGTGAAATTATTGAACTATAAGAAGATGCATCCCCATTTTGATACTTCGGCCCATGCTTCATCAGAGACTCTTCTTTTCCTTAGATCAGGGTTCATCCTGCAGATATTTTCATAAAAGAAAGCATCATTCACTCTTCTAAACTGATCTTCGGAACCTTTCATTGGCAGCTGAGGGAGGTACTGATATATGTGTTCTGTAGCCCTATCTCCTTCTGTATCCAATCCTAGATAATTTATCACACCATTCGCTAAATAAGTGACATACGATGACATATAGAATTTGCCCGTAGTCAAGACTGCCTTCATCTGGGAATCAATGTCATCACTTATGAGACTGCTCCAATCGATCCCTTGTTCGTTCTTCTTCATAATCACCATGAATTGATACATCCATCCTTGGAAGTACCTTGACTCAGGGATTCCAAATACTCGACTCAGCAAGGTGATGATGTTGCTGATTTCAAGGATGAAATCACTCCTGGGGACAAACTTGGGAAACCTTGAGACAATGGGCTTGGCCTTGATCAAGAATTTCCTATTCACATGCCTGATGCAGTCGTCTTGATCCTTGTCCCAGGATTTTTGTGCTGACTTGATATCTACGTCAACATATTCCTGAATTTTGGGTAATCTTAAGAAGTCATCAAAATAACCCTCTTCCAACTTCACTATGACTTCTCCTGTTTGATTTTTCATTGAGCGAGAGTTCTAGTCATAATGGGAAGCACATGCCAAAATGAACTCAGGGCATTGAGCCGACATTGGGAATCCTGCTATAAGAGGAGGCCACTGTTGGTTATTGCCTTAATCTAGGGACTCTGAGAAGAATCCTTGGTTCTGTTCCAAAATCCTCCATGTCAATGTTACCGAGTTCCGTATCTCGAATGTCGTAATTGTAATCAATATAGGAGGGGGATTCCATCTTCCGATACTTGTATTTCATCTTCCCTGACCTATCTAACTTGTCTTTAGATGATCCAGGATCCGACATGAGAAATCCTGAAGAAAGAATGCCTAGACAACTCTTATGTGAGCAATCGGACTTGGAAGCTTGCTGAGCAACCCCACAGACCCGCCACACTATCCGGATTTTAGGACTTGTAAAGCACCTGATGAAACCCGACACACTGGAGAGAAAGAGTTGGAACTTAGGTCTTGTCGGACACTTCGCAAAACCCGACACACTGGAGAGAATGTGTCAGAAATTAGTATATGTCCGACACTCTGCAAAACCCGACACACTGTGGGAATCGGAAGATGTTGAGCACCTCGCAAGACCCGACACACTGGAAATCGGATGTCGGAGGATGTTGGATGTCCGACACTTAGAAAGTACGAAACAATACAGAATTGGGAGATTGTAAAACACCCTACAAAACCCAAAATAAGGGATTGGGTTTTGAGATGTCAACACATGCAATCTTTCCACCATTTCAACAGTTAGGACTCGTATTCTTCTCCTTTTCTTTAAAACACAAAAAGGTATATTCCAAGGTATAAAATAGGCAAACACCCTAAGGGTGAACTCTTAATCAATAATTTCTATTAGAATATAACCCAAAAAGAAGAAGAAAACCTAAAACCCTAAACCTAGAAGAAAAACATGAAAGGAAGGAGAAGAGATGTAAAGAACATCACAAAAACATTTTCAACAAAACTCACAAGCAGAGGGCAGAGAAAATACCTTCAGAAAATTTGAAAAATAATCAAAAATGAATCACGTAATCGAGCACGAGATCAAATTAGGTTCGAAGGTTGAGGAGCATGTATGAGAAAATCCATCAACCAAAAGCACAATAGATAAAAATGACGTGTAAATCCAACTATTTATAAAACCCCTGCATTTATTACACTTCACATGACACGTGTGCTAACTACCCGACAACTCGAGTTAATGCCATGTCATCATGCTTGGAGTGCTCGAAAACCCGATACAAAGGATTAGCTATCAATTTGGGTTTTGGGTTTTGGGAAATAGATGACATGAAACATGAGATGCTTAGGTGTTCCAAGATTCGAAAACCCAACACAAAGGGGCATATCGGGTTTCGGGTTTCGGAAGTCAATTGACATGTAACATGCTTTCACAAGTCATGTTCCGATGCTCATGAATTCTAAAAACTCGAAACACTGGCTAGTCGGGTTTTGGGTTTTGGGAAACAGTTTGCATATAGCATGTAAAAAACATGTTTTCATGTTGTTGAAACCGAAAACCCGAAAATCTCCTCAAAGGGCAATTTTAGGAGATTTTTTCAAAAAAATTTCTATGGTTATCTTAATTTTAGCTGGAATCACTAAAATGAGATAACAATTAGCTCTAGTTGGGGACTTTCTTGGTGACATCAAAGAAAGAGAACTCAGAATCTCTGGTTTTATCCATTGGGCTACGGAGTCTGAAGAAAGAAGAAAACCAAAAACAAAGAAAGAAAGAAAGAAAAAAAAAAGCAAACACATGACAGAAAATAAATTATGTACAATGCAAGAGAGCATCTTGCATTACTGATGGAACAAATTAGATGTTGACCACTGAAAGGTAGAGGGAGAAACTCTCCATCAAGGTATGATAGACAAAAGCTATTTTCACTATTCAGCTGATGTATTTTGAAATGTCCTTTCCATAAAGAATCAAAATTTCCATGCATCCCTTTCTACTCTCTTCTCTTATCCCAGAGGTGTACTAGATCTCCAACCTGGAAATCACATTGCTTTGATTTCTTGTCAAATATTATTTGAATTTGATCTGATGGTCAGTGATGCGATCCACCACCTTGCTCCGTTCTTCTTCTAGCCTGGCTAGGTACATTATCCTTTTCTCGATAGAACTTTGAAAAGTTTCATCCTCAATTGCTTTAGCCAACTGTAAGGTTGGTAATTCCACGGAGATAGGTATCTCAACGTTAATCCCATACAACACCTAGAATGGAGACATCCCAATAGCTTGTTTAGGAGTAATCCGATCAGCCCACAATGCATCATACAATGCTTTGTGCCATGTCCTTTGATTCTCATTAACCAACTTTTTGATTATGGTCACCAGGTTTTTGTTGCTCGATTCAGCTTGGCCATTGCCTTAAGGGTAGTAATCAAATGAATGAGCCAATGTGATCCCAAATCCGTAACAAAATTCTGTCAACTCGTGGGATGAAAAATTGGAGGCATTTTCGGCAACAATCTTGTGAGGCATGCCAAATCTGACAATTATATTTTCTTTGAGGAAGTTGTAGACAGCTTCAGAGGTTGCCTTCTTGATGGGTACAACTTCCACCCACTTGGTGAAATAGTCTATGGCAGTGAGCACATAGTTGTGTCCCACACTAGAGGCAGGATTCAATACTCCAATGAAATCAATTCCCCACTGGCGAAAAGGTTCTTCAATGACCACAGGCTTCAGGGGAAGAGCTGCTAACTTAGGGCGACCAACAAAATGTTGACAAGCTTCACATTTAGATACCCATTCTGTTGAGTCTTGAAAGAGAGTAGGCCAATAGTACCTAGCCCGTAGGATCTTATAAGTTGTCACGAGAGGAGGAGAAATGTCCTCCGCATGCTAGATTATGGAAGGACTCTAGCAACCTCACCTGTTGTGACTTATCAACACAACGCAAGAATACACCATCAATACCTTTCTTGTACATTCCATTATCCCACAGAATGTATCTTGTGGATCTTAACTTAACTGTCCTCTTCTCCTTTTGGATCAAATGCGGGGAAATTCACCATAAGTCAGAAAGAAAGCAATATCTGTGTACCATTCGTTGGTTGTGCTCACAAAAAGCACCATGGGTAATTCGAAGAGGTATCTTCGGTTTTTCACATTCTGTCTCAACATTATTTTCTGCAATCAATTGGCATAGGCCCCTTCCTTGTACCAACTTGGTAGGTCTGATGTCCAAGTCATACTCTTGGAATTTAGCTATCTAGTTACCCCATTGACTACCTAGCTCTTGTTGAGTCAAAATGGATTTAAGCATAATATCAGGAACAAGAACGAGGGTATGAGAACTCAACACGTAATACCTGAAATGTTTCACTGCTCTCACCACCACATAAGCATGCTTTTCAATTTGTGACATTTTAAATTCGTGTTCTTTCAAAGGAAAACTCATGAAAGTGATGGAGCTTTAATTCCTTCTTCATTTTCATGCATCAAGATGGATGATACTGTATGAGTGGAAGCATAGCTGTACATGATGAAATCTTTTTTGAAGTCTGGACATACTAGAACGGGGGCACGTGTAATTACCTTTTTGACCTCTTCAAAAGCAAGCTTCCTTGGTGATCCATGAAATGGAGTTTTCCCTTTCATCATCCCATGGATATCCTTGGTTTTATCAGCAAAATCAGGTACAAATATTCTTAGGAAATTAACCTTCCCGAAAAAGAAGTGCACCCCAGTTTTGCTTGTGGGTAGGGTAAGGCTTTGAATGGCCTTCACCCTCTCTGGGTCGATCTTGGTTCCTTCTCTAGTCACAATATGACCCAACAACTTTCCCTCTGTCACTCCAAACATGGACTTCTTAGGATTTAATGAAATCCCATGACGCCTGCACCTTAAGAGTATCTGTTCCAGGTGATCATAATGATCACTTCATTTTTTAGAGAAGACCGTCAAGTCATCCAAATACACAACTATGACCTTTCCCATTAAATCCCTGAAAGCTAAGTCCATAGCTCTCTGAAATGTGGCCCCGGCATTGATCAAACCGAAAGGCATCCTTTTGTAAGCAAAGGTTCCCCATGGAGTGGTGAACGTTGTTTTATGTTGATCTTTAGCAGCTACCTCAACCTGATTATATCCCGAAAATCCGTCAAGCATGGATAACATCTCTACCCCAGTGACCATCTGTAATACCTGGTCCATGATGGGCAATGGATAATTGTCCTTTAATGAAGACTGGTTGAGATTCCAGAAGTCAACACAAATATGGATTTCACCGTTCTTCTTTCTCACGAGGAAAATGTTCGTAACCCAGGTGGAATGATGGATCAGAAAGATAATCCTTGCATCTAACATTTTCTGAATTTTTGCAAGAATAGTCCCTGAGATCTTGGGGTTGTAATGTCTCTACTTTTTCTTGTGGGGTTTAACTTCAGGCTTCAAGGGAATGCTATGTTGCACATCCTTGGGTTTGAAAGACTTTAGATCCATGTATGACCACGCTAGGACGTCCATATATCTCTTCAAGAGTGAAGAGAATATTTATTTTTCCTCCGGTGAATAACATTTACCGATGTTTACCATTCGTGGTTAATCAACGGAACCTAGGTTAACTTGATCTACTTCTGACGAGGAAGCACCTTCAACTTGCCTTCTATCCTAAATAAACCGGTCATGCTTGTCGAAAAAACCTTCCAGAGAAACCAATCCCTTGGGGATCTTGTTGCCTCTTAGCTGAATGAACTCACCATCAATCTCTTGATATGAACTTGAAACAGATTCGTGGAAAGCTGATTCTGATCCTTCAAAATATAGTTCACTAAAATTGTTGGCTTTTTCAAGGAAAGACAGTACCTGTTGATCATCATTGAATACTTGCCAATGTGCTGAATTATCTGGAACATTGGGATGGTACACAATCTCGATGGTGTATGTGTCTTGTTTAAACTATGGATGAGGAATGACAAGAGATGCAGACACGGCCAACGAACCAGATTTTTTGTTATAATCCCTCAAAACTACCTTGATAGAAAAAGCATCAAAGCATTCTATCTTTGTCCCATACTTTGTTCTGTAATGCTTTAGGCGATCATTTTTGACTTGATAAACTCCTTTCACTTGATTTACAATGAGCTTAACGTATCCCTGAACTTTGAGGTTTGGATCCCCTTTTGTCTTGCCATTTCTAATCCTAATAACAAAGCTTCGTATTCAGTTGTGTTATTAGTATTATCAAACTGCAACTTGAAAGAAAAGGGAAAGATCTCAAAAATGGAGATATAAGAACTATGTCGGCACCTGATCCAGTAGTTGAACAACTCCCATCGAACTCGAGGGTCCAAATACCATTAGGATCATCTTCCTTAACATCCACAGTTGGTATCTCTGATGTCATGAAATAATTTCCTAAGCCACCATCTTCGAAAAGAATTTGAGCCTTGGGGTCATCCGATTTAGTGACTAAATACTTTGCTTGAGGCTCTAGATGGAGAATACGAGGAACTCCATTAACTGGAATCTTAGCCTTGGTCCAGTCCATATTGATTCCCTTCGACATCTTTACAAAAACCTCTTCCTAAGAGAATACCGTAAGTGCTGGGATATCAGCAACCAGAATGGTCATTTTTACTCTCTTCTTTGGGAAGGCGACAAATGCAAATTGTGCATCTTTGATTTGACCAATCAAAGGAACTTGCTTGGTTTCCATGGAGTAACACCGTCCATATGATTTAGTCAAAGTAAGTCCAAGGGCATGAGCTACTTTTGTGGGCATCACGTTATCAAAAGCTCCTGAGTCAATTATGCAATTGCTGAGTTTGAACCCGTTTATGAGTAAAGACAAATAAAATGGTTCGATCTTTCCTAAAGAAGAAACAAAGGTCATATTAGTCGAAGGTGAAGGTTGAGTAGGACTTGAAAAAATGCCTTTTGAAGATGAAGGAACAACAACCTTGCTTCTAATGAATATAGCAAGCTTTTCAAATTGCTCGGGATTTGAATGAAGATATTCTGCTTCTGACATTTGGATCTTAGTTCTTTTTGCATGGTCGATGATGTCAAAAGTAGTATATGAAGGAATGATGGTAGGCTTAGTTTTGGGTATATTTGTTTGAGCTGAGGTACTGGTCTTGAGAGTAGGAGATGGAGAATAAGAAGAAGTTGGTACCTTTTTAGTTGTCTCCCTTTCAGTTTGTGATGAGATAGGAGAGCCTCTCTTGGCCATGACCATGAGATCTTCTTTATTCTTCTCCTTAGAGCCTTCCACTGGCTTTCTAGGATTTTGAGATTGGGATCGAGTAAAGACTGCAAATGACTGATCATCATGTTCACATCCGTCTTCCTCATATTCCAAATACCCAATACTGGAGTCGCCAGCTGAATCGTCATAGGACTCATCAGCGTATCCCGAAGCTTCAAAAGCTTCGTGAGAATCTTGTTCTTCTGGTTCTTCATCTTCTTCGACTATCTCCACTGTAGCATTAACAAGAGGAGCTTGATAGCTGGGAGTCTCATTTGAGTGAGTCAAGCTGCAGTCTATCTCTTGTGGGAGCGCCATTAGTATTATTGAAATTCCGTCTAGGAATATCCCGATACGGAACGTTGCTCACCTGTTGAGACATTTTCTTTTTCAAAGCGATCAAGTCATTAGCCATCTTCTGAATCATTGGATCAGTAGTACTTTGAGAAGAACTTTGATTTTTAGGCTTGGATGATTCTTTTCTAATTTTTCTAGCCAGAATAAGATCATCTTCTATTTTGGTGGCCGTAGCTTGAGCGGTGGCCAAATCAGGGGATAATAGATCTTCTTAACAAGAAGCTCACATCCAGGAGGTTGAGCGTTGATGAAGAAACATTTCTAATTCTCAAGAGTAGGAACAACGTGATCTGGAATCTTGTGAATCAGCTTGTTAAATTTGGCTATGAAGTCCCGCATGGGTTTGTAAGACTCCTTCTTCATGTGGGTAAGTTGTGCTAACAAGGCATGAGAATCTTCAGCTGGTTTAAACCTTGCTTCAAATATAGATATCATGGTAGCCCAGTTGGTAATGCATGTATTTGGGAGATGATAGAACCATTAACTGCTACGCCATGCAATGTTTCAACGAAGATTCGAATAGAGACATCTTCATGAGTAACCCCAAGAACACCGCATGCAACAAAAAATGAGGCAATGTGTTCGTCAGGATGTTATATCCCATTACCGTTGAACTTAGGAATATTCTTCTGTGATCCATGAGGTAGGTCATGCAATGGTGGAGTAACGGAAAGAGGACCAATAGCTGCGCCCCAAGGCACATGGTGTGATGCCATTATTCTAAATGAAGTGTGAACATGAATTTGAATATCTGGCAAGAATAATGCATGATAAGTTGTAGAGACTTCTTGTTCTTTAGGAATCTGATTCCTTTGGATGGGCGAAGAACTTTTGCCGGCTAGATGCAACACTATTGGGTGAAAGCCTGAAATTATGTTGTTGAAGCAGATCAAAGAATGGATCAGTTTCAACCTTGGCTCGGCTTAACCGAGTGAAAATATTCCTGGCCAGCTTGAACTGGAAAATGGATCTTCTTGAAAACAAGGCACATACGGAGTCGCCAGACACCAAAAGGATAAGCTTAGTCTTATCAATTTGTATATCCCAGTAGTCACCAAAAAATGTTGGTTGGATATTTTGTCACATCAAAATATGAGGTTCAACCATAGTGCATGGGATTAAATCCCTCCTCAAAGATAGGTGAGGCTGCCTATTTATTACTAATCTAAAACACAACAGAAATAATATGTACAATATTCACATTAATCTAACCATTGGGGTTGGGATAGAATCCCAAAATCCAGATCCACACTAGATAAAGATGTTGCTATTTCTCGAAATAGAATGGATCAAAAAGGAATACACAATGGAAAGGAAATGACGGGAACACATTTTCTTTCGAGCAAACATAGATCACGAAATAATCATATGAGTTCTAGATAACAAATGTAATGTAACGTTTGAAACAATTAAAATGATTGAGAATGCTAAACAAAGAATAACTTAAGATCTTGAACATAAGAACAATATCTTAAGAGAGATGAATCTCACAACACAAAGTTTGCAAAAATAGCATCGACTTCTACTCCTCAAATGATTAAAAGAAAACACAGTTTTTCTTCTTCACAATAGTTCTCAATATTCCAAAAATCTCAACCCTTTGGAATGCATAAGCATCCCTTATTTATAATAAAAGGAGTTGAGAGACAATAGGATAAATCTTAGAAAATAGTCTTTTAAAAGAGAGTCCTATTTTCTTGACTCTCACGCAGGAGACCAAGTCAAAATTTGCTTCCTATGTGACAAAACAAAAATGAAAAAGACATGTCGATTTCAAGATTGAAATGACATGTTGCATTGTGCTTATTCTGTATCATCATCTTTATCTTCCTCCAACAAAGCCTGCTTGTTCCGAAATTCTTGGAATTTTTTATTATACCTTGCATCTCATTCTCATCAGGCAGGTGGAATGATCACTCAGAACTTCACATGTTTCCTGAGTATCACTAGCGTTGCCGGGAAGCTTTTTCAATCTCTTGTTGAGTTTCCTCAGGGTCTCCAAAGAATGTTCAATTTTCACAAACCTGTCAATGATTTCCATGCCGAATCCATAAGTTGGTTCATGCTGAATTGATTCTTGGATCTATTTGTAAAGATCATCAACAGGTAAGATACCCGAGCCTTCACTCAACACTTTAGCATAGATTTTGACTAGCTCTTCTTCTAAGTCGTTCTTACCATCGACCAATTGATCTCTTGATTCTCTCAATTTTCTGCAAGCTTCATTGAGAATCTTTATTCTGAATTTGATGGCTTTAGTCAGCTGAAAATGTTTATCCCCATGTGGAATGATGCCCTCTTCAACCAAGATGCGAGATGGAATCTGTTTCAGCATTTGGAGAGCTTTGAAAGTCAACTCTAGGTTCCTGATTTGTACGAAAACTCATCATCCATTTTCTCTCCATATTTCTTTATATCCTCTAAAGATTGGTAGACTTCCATAATATATTTGACTTCTTTTCCTTGTAGGAGTAGCCTTTGGGTCCATTCATCGACCGTTCTCCCCTTTTCATTAATCTTCTGATCATGGGTACCGATGAGAAATCGAACCTGATAGGAGTAGAGGATGATGGTGTTGACTCATGAGGCTTTGAGAGCTTGAGTAGCACCACGATAGCTCTTTGTACTTTCTCTTGTAACTCATCTTTGTTTGCCTTAGTTTCCCTCAACTTTTGGCACAACACATTCATGGCGTCTTGTGCGTCTGTTGTGCTCCCTCTGTTGTTACTTTTCCTAGAGCCACCCTTGTGATTTGATAATCGGTGACCATTATGTCATCCTTAGTTTTATCAGCCGCAGGAGTGGAAATATCTTAAAATTTATGCCCTGAGGCATCCACTAAAATCCTTGGGACTGTTTTGGGTTTCTTGGACGACTTATTGGGAGTGACCTTGGGAAGCGAAATCAAAGGCTTGTAATGGGACAACTACCTTCCTCTTCCTCGGAGTTGATCTATTAACCATTGAGGCATATTGGAAGAAGTTAGTTCCATTACGGGGTTATGGTCACATCTTCGGTGGGGGAGGATTAGCTTGCGGAGTGGTAACCACCATAAGTGTAGCGCCCGTGGTAGTGGATTCGGGGAATAAAGGTGCATCGAGAGGAGGCATGTCCATGGTTAACCGGAGTCCAGTGGGAAGAGGTGAGAGGCCGGAGAAGATACTAGCCATGGCTGAGGAACTTTGTGAAGAAACCTTAGGAATGGAAGGTTGAATGGGAGGAGGCAAGGATTCGGAATTAAAGCTTGAGAAGCGGGAGGGAGACTTACCTCTGATGAACTATCTACCAAAGGAGGAATGGAAGGCTGAATGATCTCTTCCCTTGAAGGAAAACTCCCTTGTTCTGGTTATGGAGGTGAATCAAGAACCTCAACTATTTGTGGGAGAGTGGCCCTTGGTGTAGTTACTTGATCTTCTCCCTTTCTTACAAAAGTAACCTTCATTGGCCTTTTGGAAGGGTTCTTATGCTTTTCCTTTTTCCTTTGAGGGTCCATCTTCCAAAGCGTCTATCTTTACAAAACTCCCTTCTTTATAACTCATTCCCCAAGAAATGAGCCATGCCTTAGTACGGGCAAGAATTTGAGTAGTTCTTCCCATGATAGAAGCTTTCTCAGAAATGGACCAATTAATGGCCGAGAATACGTATTGATCTTCATTGAAGCCATCATATGAGGCATCAAGGATACTCTTGTTGTCTTTAGTGCCTTTTGGG